>CM034150.1:861865509-862417702 GCA_019776745.2 Taxus chinensis
CGGTCTTATGAGAAATAACTAGTCAAATGGGGGGAACAACAATAGCAACATTATCAACAAAAACACCTCACGACATCACACATTTTACTAACCTTGCATGTACATCACATACATCAGAAGCTACACATGTATTCCGCCCTAGGTTCAATGTCATCACTTTTTTGCACATTTTCATCTTTAGTTTCCATGTTCCTCCATCTTTTTCTCATTCCACACTTTATCTGGTCCTTCGACACATTTCTACTACACTCTTCATGGACATCAAGTACACATCTCTATATACTTTATGCTACCGAGCTTTCCGCTCACTAATATAAAGTGCGAGTAAATGCAGACACAAAATTATACACTTTAGACATTTTTTTATCCTGGTCTCATACTACTATTTAGAAGGTTCATAAGTGAAGAAAGTACTAATTAACCCCTGTCTTTTGGCCATATTTTTCTATTTTATTTCATCATTACTGACCTATTTCACCCAAATTCTCAGTAATCTTATATCATCCCTCAGTATATTAACCTCGACTGAGGTGCCTAGATTAGTACTGGGGTGCCCATGGGCGCCTTGGTCCTACCAGGGGAGCCCCAGTCCCTTTTGCACTTTCCCACCATCTTTTGGACTCTTTTTATCCCATTTTATCTTCTTATATTTTTTATGGTTGGCCATTCTAGGGTTGATTAGGAAATTAGATCAAGAGAACCCTATAAATATAAAGTTATGAGACCATAATGAGGGACCTAACATCATTCACTACTATCATCCATCTAGAGTTACATCCATCTATTGCATTAGATATCACTTACATCCACATAGCTCTATCATCAAGGCATAAGGATATGTCATTTGCATCAAACACTTCATAGGGGGGATTTTATTTTATTCCATGCACACATGCTATTACATTTTATACATTTAGTTGTTACTCACTACTTTACAAAGTGTGACTAGCACAAGAGCACCTAGGGCACGTCATGCACACACTCACTAGAACTACATTTGGGTCTAAAATGTAGTGCATCGCTCAGTTAGTAAGCCCACTATTGTTATAGCTGAGGTGAGTCTAACCCATTCATTTACATCTTTATTTTTTAGGGTTTTGATACTTCTTTTGGTCTTTTGCAGGATATCACATCATCTTGGAGCAACAACGACATCCAATACAAGGTAGGGAATTTGATGCGACAGATAACAAGGGTTTCGGACCACCTCTCAGCCCTATGAAGATCAGTTTAAGAGATTTTACGTAGACCAAGGTGCCCAATTTGTAGACTAGAGTGCCCACAGGTGCCCCAATCCCTCTCAAGGCACTCTAGTCTAGCTAGATACTCTATATCCATCCTTTTGGACCACCTGTACAGTTTTTCCTACTTCCTGATTTTCATGTCACCTCTGTGACATAGTCTCGTGAGCATCTATTATTCAACTGAGTTATTTCCTCTTCTCTCTTACATATTAGGGTTAGCATTTTATTTTGCATAGTTACTTGGTTACTTATATACTTTTTTACTACATTTATTTTAATTTATTTACAGTTGTTCATAGCTTATATTAACTATCCCCGTATACTACATATCATTCAATTTTAGTCAATCAATTGCTTGGGTCACTTTCTATATTTATTTACTATTATTTATTGTTGTTCCTAGTTAGATGAACTACCATTATTCCACATTTTTAGTTAATCATTTTGGTGAACCTGACGTATCCAACCCTTTCTTCCAATCATTTCTTCACCTTATCAAGTCATGACTCAATCGTCTTATCCTACTTTTGCGCCTACTAAGGTTTCAGGTATCATTACTACTGTTGCTCATTTTATGCATATGTGTACTCAAAATCCTATTCACTTTGTTATACCTATGGTTGATTCATCCATTATTGTAGTTACTACTCATCATACCTACCTTAGTTCACTTATGGCTCCACCCACTTCCATCCCCCTACTCATTACTTCAGCACCTCCTCCTACTACTTCTAAGGGCTATGACATTATTGAGAAACTTAAAAATACGCCTGTTAATATTTTTATTTATGACTAATTACATAATGCACCAAAATTTTGTAGCATGCTAAAATCATCCCTTCGTACTATTCATATAGAAAGTGATAGCACTACAGTGGCCTTTACACATCTCATACAGTCTCTTCACAATTTTCCACATCCCATATATTTCATTGATGAAGATTTGTCACCATTTACTAAAAGCAATTTGTGTGTGCCTTTCCTCATCATTATTGTTATTGGCACCACTTATATTAAATGAGTACTTATTGATAATAGATCAGATATTAACATATGTGCTCTTTGTCTTGTAAAACAACTAGGTATTAGTAATACTCTCATTTCTAGAAATTCTACTATCATAAAAGGTTATGACTCCACCACTCGTGCATCATTAGGAACTATATCATTCCTCATAAGAGTTGATCCGAATACATTTCTAACTTATTTCTATGTTATAGATGTCTCATTTCAATTCAATATCTTGTTAAGTAAACCTTAGATTCATGTAATGCAAGTAATTCCACCTACTGTTCACCAATGTGTCAAATTTTCACATGATGGCTATGAACATATTATCACTACATATCCAGAACCATTCAAATATTGTTTCATAGATCCTATCACTATTATACCCATCGCACCTCCACAACGTATCCCATATAGTAGTCTCAACACATATGACATTGGTCAATCTAGTGCTTTGCTACCTTCTTCTGTTACTATGCATAATCTAGATTTTTCTATTCATACTAGAGAAATAATCTCACCCACCATACCTACTCCAGTGACCACTTCTTTTCCATCTATTGAGGTACCTTCAATTCCTCTCCTTGGTGTAACTCCTGACAATATACTCGACAAAGCAATACAGCACGATGATGCCCACACAGATGATTCTGAGGACTCTGATGACAAAGTTGACACTATCAAAATCACCAATGAAGCATTAGGAAAACTTAACCTTACTCCTATAGATTTAGATGAATCTTATTTTAAAGAAACCTTTGTGGCCGATAGCCCAGATGAATATAAATTCAACACCCCTCACTCTACTAATGTTATGGTACTATATTAGGGGGTCTGTAAATAGTGTAGACGCTTTATCAGCTTCTCCTCCACTAGTTGTAACTTCGTTACCTCCTTTTACATGCACATTATTTATTAATAGGTCCTTTTGGAAGCATATTCCAATTGACTCTACTTGCTTAGATATTATTTATACACATGACAGTTTGGTTAGGTTTGGCATGACACTTAATGACATCTTACCACCTCTTTATTCACCACATCTTTATCATGGCTATTTTCACATTACGGCCGCTTATGGCCTAGGTGTTTTTCATTTGATGGTCTTTGTTATATGTACCCCTCGTGACTCTCCACTCACACATGAACAACCCTAGCTTGACTATATTTGCGGTACGATAGACACTAGCCATTCTTTGCTTACATTTCTTATGCCTTTTGGCAATATCTCTATTACTAATGAATCTTCTCCCACTTATGCTTCGAATATATCTCATTGGCATGCTCAAGGTTGTCCACTAACATCCATATACACTACGCTGCAAATATCTAATGAATGTGTACACATTATGACGCAATGGGTCCTTATATGACCATCCTCACTTTATAACTCATCAAGTTGTTGATGCTGCTCCAATAGGTTTCGACCATGATAATGTTGATCTTATTGATATCGACACATAGTCACCTTCTCTAATCATACACTTGGGGGCATACCATCTAACACATTCCCCCCCACACTTAGCATTAGCACATCTATCATCTTTGCATTAGCATACATCCATCACCTATCTTAAACATACTCATCACACATTTTAGCATTGATCATTACCTGATGACACACTCTTACGCTTCAGTTCACACTCGACTGTTGAGGGCTATATACCACACATGAACCCCACACACTACACTACACGCAACACCTATTCACCCATCGTGCATCGTACTTCATACATTCTGCTTTCAGTCTACATCATTTCGACATTTACACATCTACATGTCACACATCATATTAGTCTTTAGCATATATACATCTATACTAGGGTTGATTACACACTTTGAATTTCATCTTACAACATTACACATTACATTTATCATATGGTCATCCATACTCATCACATGGGCTACACACATTGACTATGTTGTATCTACATTTCACATGCATTTTACACTCTTAGGTTATCTATATATCTTTCATAATACATCTTGCATTATGTCACATCATTCATGTTTTCACACTTCTATACACCATACATATCATCTACTTACACTTCTATTGTTTATAAGGTTAGCATCTCATACTACTCATCCTCCATACAGCATCACATGCATTTTTCATACTATTTTCCTATTTCCATGCACTTCATTCTAACTACTGCACATATCACACATTACACACTACACTCACTACCATATGATGCACTTTAGTTCCTCAATCCATACTTTACTGTCGAGGGTTTACAAATAAAATGGAATTTATCATTATTACATGTTCATGATTTGACCTTATATCATGTGACATTACTAGGTTAGTGACATATGTTGTAGGCTAAATGGTCACCTATCCCTACATCTTGTAGTGGTACACACTTTAGGCTACATCACCACTCCATATATTTATCTTGAAGTGATATACGCTTTAGGCTACATCATCACTCTTTCGATCATATTGTCATGATTTACACTTTGCCTATAAGGGTCAAGCACACATCATTTCTAGGTCGCATATCATCAATACACATACACATTCATCACAACACGTTAGACAAAACACACACACTTCAACCATTTCCTAATGACACACTTTCATTTATGGTCCATTCTTTACTATTGATGGGAAAAACTAAATGAACCTCACTGCATAAACTTCCATTCATTCAGGGAGCATGTAGCTCCTATCATCCATATTACATTTCATTCCATCCATCCACAACATATTACATATCTTGGTTTATTTTACTCTTGCTTGCATTATTCGGTATATCATCGCTTTATTACATATGCTAGTTAGATCTCTTGTATGTCATTTAGTTATACCATGCACACATGTGCATTCATGCCTTTTCTTACTTTTGATTGCAGATACAAATATTTTGTGTGTAATACAGATGCTCACCTTCTACCCATCCTACATTGGTCGTTGGGGGCATCCAAATTCATCTCTCACAGTTGTTATTGTTTCATTTTGTACTTAACACTCTATATTACATGGTTATACACACTTTTGACATACTAGTTATTTCTCTAACATGCTAACGGGTGCTTTATGTGCAACATTTGCTTTGCAGGATTACTTACTTCCATGGCTATCTATTGTTTGTACTTGTTTGTTTTTTTTGTTATTGTATGCAGGCCTTTCCCTATGTTTGGTGTGCACACTTTTTTGCTTGTTTTTTGTATACAATCATGATGGTCTTTCATGTCTTGTGACATCATGAGTGATCTCCCATGTTTGCAACCCTTTTTGTACGGATTAATTTGTCTTTGTGTTCAATGAAAAGTCGTAAAAGCCATGGATTTGGGGTAAGAATCTCTAAAGAAACCCCAAAGGCTTTTAACAATCTGATCAATGGACCATGCGATAACAAATGAGCAATGTTTTCTT
Organism: Taxus chinensis; assembly: GCA_019776745.2. Taxonomy (NCBI): domain Eukaryota; kingdom Viridiplantae; phylum Streptophyta; class Pinopsida; order Cupressales; family Taxaceae; genus Taxus; species Taxus chinensis. Next base: position 861,871,147 of record CM034150.1, read on the forward strand.
CTTTACATACATTAATTTGAAATAAACATGCAAACTAAACAAATGAAGTTAACCTCTATTCTTTGAAAGCTTGAAATAATGAACCTAAGAGGATCTAAGCATTTAGTTATGTGTTTAAGAGAAAGAGATCTCCCCATTAATGGCTTCAAGGCCAATGGATCTTCCCTTTTACTCCATGATAGTGCTATGAAATACAAAATCAAATGCTTTTAGCTCAAATCAAAGAAGATGAAATACAATCTAAAGCCTAAACAAATTGTTATAATCTATGCTAGGAAGAAGAGAGAATTCTTAGGAAATGAGGGAGGGAGGTATAGCCCTATTAAGATTTTTTGGGTTGGGAAAATGGGAGATTTGGGTGCATGTGGGACAAAGGCTAAAGTCCAAAAAGCACTTTTAGCAAGTCAAAGTGTGATTTTACTATGTTTAGGGTATTTAACCTAGGTTAGACTAATTAATCTCTCTTAGAGAGTAATTAGCGATCTGGAAGGGTTTCTGAAGGACTTAATCAATCCAACAAAGTGGGTTGATATTCAAGGGAGCTAATAGAAGCAAGATAGAAGGGAATGATAAGCTAATGTAGTTAGAACGAGGTTATAACAGCCTATTTTAAATGGTTTATAAGAGGAAAATGACCAAAAAGGTGTCGTGAGAGGGAAGTTAGATAGGTCTAACTGGCGGTATGCTGTCAATTTGCAAAGGGAAGAAGTGTTAGTGCACCAATATAAATAATAGTGTGTTGATAAAACTACAGGAGTCTACATTTGCCCCTATTTGAGGTGACGTAAGCTACGTCACTTCAAAGAAAGTAGACAAACATAAACAAGTAGAAAAAAATTGAAGGGGTACAAGAAAAATTAATAGGATGAAGGATGACGAATGCCCCCTTGAGTGTTGATGGGGTGACAAAGAAACTCGATCGACAATTGAAAAAGAAAAAAATAGAGAGAGAAGTGGATAGAGAAGATGAGAAACTTAGAAAAAAGGGATATTGAGCTATTCGTAAATCAATTGCTAACAATACTTAATCATCATAATGCTTATATTCCTCCTCATGGGTCCTTATTAAAATGTGAGCATGTGACAGAAGCGTAAAATGATATGAAAATCCAAGATACGAACAACCATCTTGTACTAAAAATGACCAACTCCATGCAACATACACAAATGCAATGTAATATGAGAAATAAACAAAATCACCTAATAGGGAAATAAGTACAATCACACACACTTAAACCAACAACTGTTAAGATAGTTGCACAAATATTTTGTTATCGAGATGAAGTCCCAAATATTCTGATAAATGACAAGGGTGAAGAATGATGCCCCAAGCAAGGTGTAATATGCAAGGGGAAAGATGGAGGACACTTGGGTCCCGTGAAAAAGTAATGTACACGACGAAAACAGTACCAAGAAACTGATAGTGCCCCAGAGTACAGACGAAGTAAACAACATAGCTTGTGTAGGTGATTGAATATTTTGGTGATGCATGAGTTGTTTTTTCGAAATGTTTGAAAATGTCAGCAAGATCTCGGATGAGGGCCATGCAATAGACACAGATTTCAGCCGTAGATGATTGGTTTTACCAATTTTAAAGTCATTCTCGAGGAATTGCAATGTTTTTGTTGTTTTTAAATATTTTTTTGAATTTTTTTTCTTTTTCTAGGTTTTTAATCAGTCAGAATAATTTCAAAAGATCAAAGATATTCTAAAAGTACATGTGAAGGTGGTAACGAGAAGGTGAAGCTGCCAAAGAGCTAGGATATATGCTCGCAAGAAGAAAGACGAGTCGGGAAGAATTCATTAAAAATAAATGAAGAAATAATTATCATGATGAGGGAAAATAGATAAAAATTAAAGGAAAAGGCAGGAAAAGGTGCCTGAAAGATGCGTAAATTATTTCAATGCGACGAAGAAGTGACCGTTGGGTGGCACGAAGTGCCCTAGCATGTGAAAATTAGTAAAAATAATTATGTTAATACAAAAATAATTATTACAGCAGATAAAAGAAGGTTAGAATGATCATGGTGGAGAAAACATGCCCCAGGGGCACTGCGATGTGTTAATATACCCACCCAGGGTCCATAAAACAATCATGACCAATTCTTTTCTACTATAGCTCTAGCAAATTTTTACCATGAGCAAGAGCGATAGCCCTGGAGTGAGATGGTGAGAATACCGAGGAGAATGAGACACGCAGATCGCATCCGAGAGTTCATGCGGGACCCAACAGATGAACCATATGTGAGTGGCCTATCCCTCCCATTAATTACGCATTTATTTCATTTTCTAGGGCTTTTCTAGGGTAGGTAGGGATTTTTTGACACATGCGCGTGGGTGTATGCATTGGCTTTAACAGGTAAGCGCATGGGTATGCGTCAAACTAGACAGACATACACGTGTGTCTGTTCATGGGAGGTAGGGACACGTATGCATACCTGTTTGGAAGAAGTGGGTACACACACGCATATCTATTTAGAAGAGGTGAGTACATGTACGTGTATCCATAGAAAAATTTTATGGGGCGCATATGCGTCAGTTAGACTAGAACAACCACATACATGCATGTACATTGAGGTAGGCACATAGGCATCACACTGAGTGTGTATGTGTTCTTTGTGGCCCGCGTCAAAAGGATAAAAAAGTGTCAGTGCGCATATATGTCCGTAAGGGCGCGTATGCATTGTTTAGGGTGCGCAGGTGCCAAGGGAGGCACGTAGGCACTTAGAATGAAGGGGGAAAAGACAACTAGCTAAAAAATAAACAAGTATAGAAAAATATAGACGAGATTACTTCAAAAGAAAAGAATAATTAGTGAATTAGATGTTTTTTGAAGAAGCATTTTTCTTTAGAAAAATAGAAATAAGTAATTACTTAACACTTGTGTTGATTGTGCAATGTATACTACCCGTTCTAAAGACTCATGAGCACTATGGTCAGCTAGTTGTTATAGAAGCGTAGTTTGATGATGATGACAGAGTGACTCGGGAGAGCCTTTTGCATATGACAGGATTGTCTCATGTGGCAGAGATGCCACAGATTACATTGGACCATGGCCTCTTGATAGCCATAGTAGAGAGATGACATAACGAGAGTCAGTGTTTTTGGCTCCCGACTGGAGAGATCACCATTACACTGGAGGACGTGTGGTACATCATGCGGGTTCCCATTCAAGGCCAGCTCATCCAGACTATGAGCCGCTAGACCGATATTCAGTGATATATTATACATTTATTCGACATCCCTACTATACCACAGTGCGAGATGTCCATCAAATTATCCCGATGTATAGATGATCAAGAGTTAGATCGAGTAGTGGTCTACATGATGGTTTTTGTCAGTGGAGTTTTACTCCCTGACAAGACTAGTGCTTCTTTTTTGTTTGGACTCCTGGGAGTGAATCTTGGTTTGGTGGAGGGAGAGACCTACTGCTGGGGTTAGTGCGTTTTATCACATCTATACTAGGGACCTTCATTTGATTACTTACTACCGTCAAAAGATGGTAGGACCTACTTGCCTCCTATAGAATTGGGCATGGGACCATATTGCCATTGGTCGCCCCTTAGGTGTTTTGAGAGTTTCAGGGTCCTGACAAGCCATTGACAATGGGTTGGGTTCCATCAGGGGACGATGTGTGACCCAACATGGAGGTCGTATATCATTATCGGCATGAGCTGGGGTGAGCTGAGGCATGCTTCCATGGTTTGGAGGCCTTATAGACATTTCCAGTGGCCTGAGGATGGCCTAGAGCTCAGTACTGCCACTGGAGCATTTCATTCTAGGCATTCACAGCTATATGCGAGAGATATACAGGGTTGATCGGTGCCAGAGGTAGTTTAGCATTACCTAGGATGTTCCTGGGGCCATATATGTGGTATGCTCGCAGAGCCCAAGAGCATTTTGACATGGGGACCACAAATTACTCACGACATAGCACTGGTCAGTTTCTGACAGGTGGCACCTATTATTTGGGTGCCACTGAGATAGATTAGGGATCCCAGCACTACTCCTGAGTATGAGCCCTGGTATCACGGTGTGCTTCCACACCATTTGACTATATCTAGAGCGGCGTATATTTCTGGTGTGAGACCTCCTCTAGTAGGGCCTCCTAGTGGTGATAAGGTTGGAGCCATTGGTGGCACTGACAGTGATGATGATGATGATAACGAGGGTGGGCCCGATGCGTACCAGTATGTCAGAGGCAGGAGATAGGGTCCCATACCATAGCAGCCACAGGGACAGGGTCCTAGGCCCAGGCTAAAGACAGGTATACAGGGCAATGGACATAGAGTTTCCTCCAGTGGGCAATTCCAGCGAGGATATATACCCCTCTTCAGCAGGTTACTTCCAGAGTAGGGCCCACCACTTGATATTCGAGAGAGTAGCAGCGCTGGGTGGGCAACGGGTTTCTCTTCAGCAGAGAATTACAGGTAGCTATTTTCATACAGTCATAGGTGGTGTGGGGAGAAAGATGTAGCTAGGGCACATGTACATGCCCTCATAGTAGAGTGAGATCAGGCACGTGCCTAGGTGCATATTTTAACCACTGAGAGAGATCAGGTTAGAGCATAGGCCACCTAGGGTAGCGATAGTGCTTCATGGAAAATTTAGATGTGACAGATGGCCGCACAGGGTGCTCATATATTGAACCTCCTACACCAATCCCAGACTCAGGTGTGGATGGTTGTTACCCAGAGGGACCATGCATAAGCACAGTTCACAGGGCTATATTATACAAAGGAATCAGGTACGAGCCCAGGTTGCGAGTTATTACGGTAGATAGGGATTAAGAGGTTGCTACCTTGAGACAAGATCAAGCTGATATTGGCAGGCTGATAGGCCATTGAGTTGCTGCCCTACAGGCAGCTCTCACTTCTGGAGATGTGGATTTGATACAAAATGAAATGAGATCTGGTGGTGAGGCATTGTACTATAGGACTGCCTACTTCAGGGTAGTTCCGGTAGATCAGTGCGTAGTATCATTCCAGTAGTCAAATGTGAGTATGACAAGCTCCAGGTCACAGAGATTAGGTCATTCAGCGAGATCAGTTAGGTAGCCTATATCAGAGCAGCCAGCTAGACAGGGGCCATCTAGACAATTTAGTGGTACCCCTGGTGCAGGTCCATCACAGCCACCATTATATCGTTGACCAGGTGATGGACCCGAGAGCCCCGGTGGGAGGGCGAGAGCTATGGTTGAGCTCATTTTACTGCTTCTTTTTGTACAAATTATTGTATACATGCCTCTTATGAAGGCCAATTTTGATGTATAGTTGTATGTATCATTGTTTTGAGGGTGCCTCTTGATGAAGGCCCAATTCTTTTGATGCAAGCCCCTTTTTGATGGTAAATAGTATCGATGATGTATTATTTTCAGTACTGACCTGGACAGTTATACATGTATATATAGACATTTTTGATGTATCATACTATGATGGATTTATGATATATGATTTCCCTTTCCTTTATGTTTGTGACATGCCTTAGATTTGGAAATGTGTATATTTCATGCTTTCATATTGATGATGTATCTGTAGATAGCACCACATGTTTTGGATTCATGAGTTGTTTCTGAGTTTGTATTTCATAGCACTAGCATGGAGTAAAAGGGAAGAATCCATTGGCCTTGAAGCCATTAATGGGGAGATCTCTTTCTCTTAAACACATAACTAAATGCTTAGATCCTCTTAGGTTCATTATTTCAAGCTTTCAAAGAATAGAGGTTGACTTCATTTGTTTAGTTTGCATGTTTATTTCAAATCAATGTATGCAAAGAAGAAAAACTTGCTCATTTCTTATTTCATGGTTCATTGATCAAATTGTTTAAAATCCTTTGGGGTTTCTTTAGAGATTCTTACCCAAAATCCATGGCTTTTACAAATTTTCATTGAACACATTTGGCTATAAAATCATCCTTTGGGACATGATGGCTTCAGTGTCATAGACAAGTGAATATGGGGGTCACACCAGAAGGAGTGCGGATGGAGGGTACAATAGGCCCAAAGGGTGGGATGTATCTGCAGAGATTATTACCTTATGTGTTTACATTACTACATTTATTGGTAGCTTATACATTATTTGTGTAAATTACACATTATCTTATACATGCATGTTTGTATATATTAACACTTGTCTTTAGCCAGCCTCCTATTTTTGCACACCTTGGTCTCTACCAAGCACATTCCTTTCCACTACATGGCAAAGTTATAGATTTCATGTGGTTTTTCCTCTTTTAGGGACACATTCTCCTATCAGTCATGCAACATGCACCGCCAAAGGGGGCATCATTTGGGGTTTTACATACTATACAACACTTCTACATTGGTTCAATTAAGTTCAATTTCAGCCCTTTGCATTATGGGTTATACAATGAGTGGGTTTAAACCAGTCTACAAACCTCATACACAATGGATTTTACAGGACATGGTTGTCCTTAGCATTCTGGGGAGCAGTTACAGGTCAGAGGATACAACGGACTTCCTCTCTACACTACTTCAGCCAATGGCATCGGATCACCCAAAAAACCAGGCAATACAAAGATTTCTTGATACATGTTCAGGGAAACAGTTAAATGTTGGATGATACAACGCAATTCCTCCCTATACTTCTTTAGCCTATGGTGTTAGATCACCCAAAAAACCTAGAACATGATATCCTCTTTCTACACCCTTTCTCTCATCATGGATCAGGTGCACATGTTCCATTTTTCACTTGTGTATCTTACATTTACATACTCTTACATACATATGTATGCATCCTTTACATGCATTTTTACATATATACAAGTGTATTTTACTTCTTGATTTTCTTCTCCCTATAGGTCTAACCATATGAGAAGCAAATAGTCAACAACTAAAACAATTGGGGCAACAACAACAACATTTTGTGGTAGCACACACCATACTAACCATGCAAATACATCACACACATCAACAGCTACACACACGTTTCTGCCCTAGGTTCATTGTCAACATTTTTTTGTGCTTTTACATATTTAGTTTCCACACTCCAACATCTTTTTGTCACTCCATGCTTTGTCTAGTCCTTTGAATCTTTTTCTATGGAACTCTTTATGGACATCAGGTACACATCTCTATCTACTTGATGTTACCAAGATTTCTTCTCACCAACATAAAGTGGGGGAAAATGTAGACACAAAATCATGTACTTTAGACATTATTTAGTCTCGGTCTCATATTACTATTCATATGGTTTTTGAGTGAAGAAAGTACTAATTAACCCTCATCTTTTGGCCATTTTGTTTTTCTTTCTACTGTCATTATCGAACTTCAGCTCATACTTTCCTAATCTATTTTCATCATTTTCTGTCAACTTTAGCCTTGACTGGGGTGCCCACAAGTGCCCTGGTCCCAGTTATGGCACATTGATCCTTTTCCCACTTTTTTGTCATTTTTGGGCACTTTCTAGTCATTTGAGCATTTAATATTTCTTGTGGTCAGCCTTTTTGAGGTTAATTACAAAATTAGAACAAGAGAACCATATAAATATAAAGTTATGAAACCATAATAAGGGACTAAGCATTATTCATTACTATCATCCACCTAGATTTGCATCCATCCAAGGAATATAGAGCTCATTTGTATCCATCTAGCTCCATCCCAAGACACAAGGCTGGTTCATCTGCATCACACAAGCATAGGAGCGAAGTATACTCTATTCCATCCACCATTCTATTACATTTTCTACACATAGTTATTTATCACTACTTTCACAAAGTGTAACTAGCACAGGAGCACATAAAACATGATTGCACCCACTGCACATAGAACTACATCGGTTCTGAGATGTAGTGCATTGCTCAGTTAGTAAGTCGACCATTATGGCAATTGAGGACATTTTGAACCCTTCATTTGAATTTTTTTTAGCGTTGGATGCTTGTTTTGGGGTTTTTTAGGTCTCCTCTCAATCATTGATTATTTGTGACATAAATCTGAATAGAGAGAAGTTAGTGTGACAGACAACAAAGGCTTCAGATCATCTAGTGACTCTACAAGTTTAGTTTTTGGACCTCCTGCACAGACCAGGGTGCCTAGAACGCAGACTAGGGTGCCCACATGCACCTTGATCCTCTCTCAGGTGCCCCAATCCACTCAGATTGCCCATATCTATGATTTTCTGGACCTCGGCATATTCGCTTCCTCCTCCCATTTCTCCAATCAACTATGCGACATAGTCCAACAAGTTCACCGAAACAGCTAAGCTCCTTTAAACCCTTCTTTACATATCAGGGTTTCTATTTTCATTAGCCTAGTTACGTGGCTCACTTTTTATATTTAATTACCGCTTTTATTTATTGTTATTTACTATTTCTCCTAGTTATATTAACTACCATTATTCCACACTTTTAGTTAATCAGAGTGTGTCATCAGGTAATGACGATATGATGTGTGTACCAAAGTTGTGATAGTATTTAAAAAGATAGACATGAAGCACAGAGCGTGAAATGTAGTAAATAAGCTATAAGTATCCAATTAGAGACAACTGATGGTGATGGAGGAGTGGGAGAAAGTGTGATGCCCCCTAAGTGTGTATATCCAGAGCTGTTGACAAATAGATATGATCATTGTGAACAAGAATAACCAAACTATGTATAGTGTATAGTATGTGTATCATGAATAGCCGGATCCATAAGTAAGCATGAGGAGAAAAGTATGTATTGAGTGGGATAAGAGCATAGATAAATATGGCAAGGTGTGCTCATTATGTAGAAAAGAGAAATTGTCACTAGAAATATTGACGTGAATTACAACAAAAGAGATGTGTATATGAGAAGTATGGATAGACAATTGTGGATTAGAACATGCAACTGTGATGGGGGGAGTTTGATGCCCACCAAGCATGTGAGTGATGGAGATCTAGCTAATGATGGGAGAGAGACCATGCCATGGTGGCGGATGTGGGAATGTGTCAGGAGTATCGGTATTGGTGTTAGGAGGATCAGATTTTCCAAAGTAAGTTATAGCATTGAGAACAAGTGGAGATTACTTTTTGTAATGGTGAGTAGTGAAGTAGTGAAAACCTCAGGAGGAGATGTGGTGGGAATAAAAGGATCAAGCAGAGGGAGATATGATGTCGAGTCTAGTGGATTGTGTGGGAATGGAAATAGGTTATTTGGATCCCTTTACATCTTTTTCTAATCTGGTGCCAGTGAAACCATAATGAAGCATATACCAATACCCAAGACCATACTTTGTGAAATTAGGAGGAAAGGTGACCGAAGTAGGAGCTTTAAGTGAATGATCAATAGTGTTGTTAAAGGAAAATGAGGAGGGATTTTCCAAGGCCTCATATATCACACCCTAGTATATGAATTTGATATGCGCGTGAAGGGTTGAAGGGACTGCATGTCATGGATCCAAGGTCAATTGAGGAGAATATTATAATTAAAATTATTAGTCATTACATGGAATAGGATGGGAAAAGTGCATGGCCAACAATAATGGGGAAGTTTTATTGTACCTAAGACCTTTTTAGGAATATTGTCAAAGTCACAAATACAAATAGATGAGGGTGTTAAGGATACTTTGGAAAGGTCAAGTTACTAAAGGAATGGTAGACTAAAAATGTTAAGGTCAGAGCCATTATTAACTAAAGATTTTTTAACCCCTGTGTTATTAATTTGAACTTGGATACTATCGACACAAAATCTATGCACTTGGGTACATTTATAGGTCCTAAAGCATAATAATATATACATGATTCCTAAGCAACAAAACTAGTGGTTAACAAATCCTTTTGGCCTTTTTGTTTTATCTCTTGCATTCTTTCTAGTCTTACACATCTTACAGCCTTGTGTAGATACAAGATCACGCACTTTGGGTAATTATCTAGTCCTGATTGTATATTACTAGTCATATGATTTCTACGTAAGAAAAGTATTAACTAACCTTTGTCTTTGGCCATCTTTCTTTGCTTTCTATTACCACTTTTAGTCTTACACTCTTACTTGCTCAATCTATCTTTTCATACCTCATTATTTCTCATCATGGACACCAACGCCCAGTCAGGACACTAGCGCCAAGTGCCCCTATCCCCTCTAGGTGCCCCCAACCTCTTTGTACTTTGTTCACATATTTTGGGTCCTTTCTAGTCGATTGAGCATATTATCATTTTGGTAATCAAACTTTTTGGGGTTAATTACGAAATTCAAGCAACTGAATCATATAAATATAAAGTTATGTGATTATAATAAGGGACCAATCATTAAACATTAGCTATCACCACCTAAGGTTGCAAATGAGCGTAATTGATACTCGCACTTTAGCTACATTATGTTTGTCAGTCTAGGGCAGTGTCCATGAATGTTTGCAATGAAGGGAATAGTTAAAAAAATTCTCAGTACTTGCTTAACAACAAAGTTAATTGAATATTATACTAACTACAATGAGGAAATGGGATGGATTGATAGAAAAGGATTGTTGAATATAGAATGAAAGGTACTTGAAATAATGAAATGTTGATAATTCAAATCAATGCAAAATATAGAAAGGAAATAAATAGTAAATTCTTCATTCTCATTACGGAGGAGTGGCCCTTGCTCCTTCCCTTTGATTAGGTTCAATATTGAAAGTTACACAATAAATTTTCCCCTAAATCTACAATTTTATTGAATTGAAAGAACTACATTCTTACAATAATCAACTAACTAAACCAAACCCTTGAATCTTAATACATTGTCTCTTTTATACTAGAGTGATCCTAGTCTCTCTAGAAGAGAACTAGCTATTCATAATTAATAACATCTACTTAACTGGGTGATGCTTATAACAATAACTAATTGTTCTAAGACTTACAATTATGGAAGGAGTAATTTATGTTGTGCTTGGATTGAACTAATCTTGTTAACTACATATGAGGCTCACAATTGACTCCTTTGAGATAGTCAATCAGCTCCAGAACATATTAAAAATCTTCAATTGATTCCTTATAATCATGATGATTATAAATCCTTACGTGTTTGTGTGTATCAGGTCTTCAAGCAACTAAAGTTAAACTGGGATTACATGGAACTCATAATTTACATGAAGGTTAAAATAGTAACACACGTTTCATGCTCATGTCATTGTGTTAACTGATTTGTCAGCTATATAAACTCATAGTTCAACCATCTGAGCTATTCATCTCTTTTGTGCAAGTTCCTTATTTCAAGGAAGTATGAATTAGTGATCTGGACAAGTCTTGCACTCCATGACAAATCATGCGCTCATGCAAAGGCAAATCATGTGCTATAAGGTGACTCCTGCGCTAGTGCACAAATGATTCCTATATTAGTATGAAATGAAATCCCTATGATGACTCAACATATGCTTTCCTAAATGCACCGTTAATACTCATAAATGTTCAATCAATCCATATTCGAAGAACCAATAACAAGATTAAAATAACAAGAAAATGCACAACATTTCCTTCCAAAACATAGTAAAGTATTCATTATAAAACACCAATATTATACATTGTGTAAAATGATACCAAAATAACACAAGGTTTTACATGGGATAAAACATGGAAAAACAAAGGTTCATCACTTCCCCACACTTAAGATCTAGCAGGACCTCTTGCTACCTATTTAATTGTTCAACTATCCTTGAACAATTTTACTCATTGGTAAAGCTTCACCAAGTCTCATCCATTTAATCATTATAGAACCCAAAGAACTTAGTGACTGACTTCCTCTAGGTGGTATAACTTTCCTCCAGTTGATTAGCCATTGAATTCCATCGTGGTACTGGTGTAATGACTAAGGGAGGCCTATACCTCATCCTAATCCACTGCTCCTACATTTCTATAATAATTTGTAGATATCCTTGGCCCTTTTTAATGACCATTGGAGGTTAGTAGGTGAAATCAGCTCCTTTTTCTTGTAGAGCTCTACAAGAAGCTTGTATCTTACTTGACATGCATGTAAATTAACATTGAACAGTGGGAGTGCTTCCTTCCTGAAATTCTTCGCACGAGTTCTCATAATTTCTTTGTACTTGTCCGCAAACCGTAAACAGTATACTTTAGACTAAAATCTATTGAAAAACTGAATAGGGGTAGGAATATTATGCCTCATTAAGAGGCCTATATTAGATTTTTCTTGAACAAATGTTCCTCTTTGTTCACTCCATTTGGACCGGTGCCTTAGAGTAGAAATAAATGACCTTAGTTTCACTTCACCCACAGAAATTTATGGGAATATCAATCTGCTCAGGAAATAAAAACTTGTGAACAAAAAATTCACATAGGATATTCTTTTCAACATCACTTCCTAATGTGTATGCACTAACAAATTATTTGTCATCATCAAACTCTATATCTTGCATAGAACAAGCTCTAGAGATCTATCATTTTAGAAATTTTTCCTTTATAGATAGTGCATAAAAATTAGATGGGGGTCTACATGAAATAACCCAATCATATAACCGACAGAAAATAATAAAATTCTATTTAAGCAGCTTATTATCTTCCTTTAAAGCCTTGTTTTCAACATCAATTACTCTAACCCTATAACATTCCTCCATCCATTTAACCATTCCTTTCAAGACAATAATTTGAGGGAACATTTAGTTTTTCTGAGTTGTTTACTCCCTAGTGACCACAGGCTCTGTTTCCTTCCTATTCTCTTGTAAAATTACAAGGGATGAATTGAGATCATTTGTCTTGGCTTGAAGGGAGTGGATATGTTGTTCTTTTTGTTCCAAAGCATGTTGGAGTTAAAGAGTTTTCTCTTCTTGCTACTCTACAATCTGATGTAATTGTTGGATTTTTTAATTTTACTTGGCCTCTAGCTGGGAGAAACTGGAGTCTTTAGGTTCTAGGAGGATCTGTAGATGTGTAATTCTCTCTTGATCTAGTTGTAGCTCAAACTTAATTTTACACAGGGACAATACTTGTGGCATAATTGTGTCAGAGTCAAGGGAGAAATAGGTTCTCCTTCTATTATAGGTGTCATACGTTTGTCTATAATAGGGGAGCCTACAAAATTGGTTAGGGTGTGCTCATATTCTTTCTCAGTAACAAGATTAGAGGGTGACACATATTTAGAGGGTGACACAAATTTAGGGGGAGACAAAGGTGGTGTCTTGAGTAGGGTTTGCATAATGGTTGTTGCTTCATGTTCTTCTTTAGAAGGAATATTTTTTGTTAGGGGCTCATTAAGGGTATGTGCATGTCTAGTAGTTCTAGGGAATTTCTTAAGTCTCTCAAAAGGGGAAGGTTCTGACTCTAAAACTAATTCCGACTCTAGGGAATACTTCTAAAATTTCAACCACTTATTTAAGCCATGCCTCTTCTTAACAAACTGATGTTTGTAAATCAAATGTATAAGGCCCTGAAATTTTAAATAAGAGGTACCCCAACGGAATTTCTTAGTGGCCGAGGAGATAGAATCATACAAAAACTGAGGTAAATTTATTATGTTATGGATTTTAACTTGGCCATGGTGGAGGTGTATCACAACTCTCAACACAGGGCCAAAAATGATCTCATATTGTCCCTCATAAGTGAATTATTTGATTACCCATTTAGTAACTTCTGCCCAAGGCTCAAGGAGAGTATTTATTTTTATACCTTTGGCCTTCCCCTTATTGTCCACAACCAATTCTAATTTTTCCTTTTTTCCCACTGAAAATCCATTTAATAATTTCATAATACATTATCCTATTATTAACTAATTGACCCTCTTCTGGAATCCCTTAAAGATTACTAATTACAATGGGACTGAATGGGATTTTCTTACCTTTTACAGAAGAGTATCCTTTCTCCATTTTTTTTAGCAAACTCTTCTTTCATTTTTGTGTTGAACTCTTCATGCACAAGCAATAAATCAAGCCATCTCACCTTTTCAAATATTTCAACTGACCTTGCATCAGCTAATAACTCAGTTGAATTGGTTGGTTCAGGCCTTAGTCTGAGCCCCGTGACTGGTATGCAGAGCAGGTAAGTGGAAAATAAAGGGAAAAAATACTGGAAATACAATGTTTGTAGAGATGGAAATATGCATGGGAATGGAATGGGTGGTAGTGTAGGAGTACAACAGTGGAATCAGGAAAAAGACAAAGGATACAAAATGGTTATACATAAAACAAGGCAAATTGGGAAAGGTTTAAATGAATCTCGAAGTGATAGTAATGGTAATTAGGTACATGTGGCAATTAATGTGGAGAGTGATGACATATTTATGTGGATATGAGAAGCATGGGAATGCATTGAAAATGAGGAAGGTAATCAATTTGCACAAGTACAATAATGAGTAGTTCATAAATTAAACTTTGCAACATTTAAGAAGGGAATAATCACGCATACCTCATTAAAATTTGTTTGCCACATCACTGGCTATTATTTCAATTTTGATTTGATCCTTCCTCCATGCATTACGTTTCATTTATCACCTACAACATTCGGGGGTGGTGACCACCATTGTATATTTTTCAGCCACATACATTTATTATTTTTTTAGAAGCAGTGATCACCATTGTTGGTTTTGATCTAATGCCGCAGAGGATGATGGCCACCATTTCTGGCTTTCATTTATCTCGCCTTTATTCTTGACAAAAAAATAGCTTAGTTCTGACTTACGATGGACAAAGAAACTTTGTCCAAATAATTCAAAGTTGAATCTTCTTGAATCACCTTCTCAAATTCTTCTCTGGATGCTAGTTTATGGTACAACCTTAATCTATGTCCATTAACCAACATCACTTTCTTCTCACCATTAATTGGGATCAGTTGAATTTTCCCATTTATAATACCTCTTCAATTTTATATGGTCCCATCCATCTTGTCTGTAAATTTCCCTTGATATCCTTGTATTTTGAATCAAATAACAGAGCCCAATCTCTTTTTTGGAACTTTCTTAGATTAATGTGTTTATCATGCCATACTTGCCTTTAATGTTGGATGATTTCAGTATAATGCAATGTTTATAGTCTCATCTCATCTAATTCATTTAGTTGAATAATCATTGCTTGTTGTGCCTCTAATGATTCAATTCCCACTTCAGCAATTGTTCTCAAGGTTTTAATCTCAAATTCTATGGGAAGAATGGGCTTCTTCCCATAAACCAACTCATAAGGAGTAAATCATGTGGTTATTTTCCAAGTAGTATTGTAGGCCCATACTACTTTAGATAGTATTTAAACCCAAATTTTCCTTGAGATATCCACAGTTTTTGTTAGGATATTCTCCAACTCTATGTTAGTAACCTCCACTTGATCATTGGAATATGGATGGTATAGTGATTTAGCTGGTATGTTGCCACAAAGGAACTGATTACACCGAACATGAATTGTGGTCCTTGATATGAAACAATGGATCTTGGTGCACCAAATATTTAAAAAATATGTTCATATAAGAAATCTAAAAATTTCTCATCTCTTGCATATTGCAATGCTTGCACCTCATCCCATTTGGTCACATAGTTTGTATAAACCAGAATGTATTCCTTCCCTTAATAGGTTGGCTCAATTGGTCTAATGAAATCCAATCCCCACTTCTTAAATGGTTCTAAGAAAACTTGAGGTTTGAGTGGCATCTCAGATGTAAATGTTGGTTTCCCCATCCTTTGGAATTGATCACATCTCCACACATACTTTTTGACATCCTTAAACAAGGAAGGCAAATAATAACCAGTTTCTAAAAAAATTTGAATGGTCCTTTGAACTAAATAATTCCCTCTTGATGGCTCATCATGACATGCTCTAAGTATGTTATATACTTCATCCTCAGCTACACGCCAACGTAAAACATGGTCAAGTTCACATTTTAAAATAATTCCATTTAATCATGCATACATCACACTTTGTTTAATCAATTACTTCTTTTCTTTTGTGTGAAAATTTTTGGGAAATTCCTTGTAGCCAAGTAGCTATCCATATCTGCATACCAAGGAGAGGTATTATGAATTGCAAACAGATGTTTTTCTAGAAAATCATCATTGACCTCTTCTTATTCTAAAGTGGTCAGTCTTCAAAGAAAATAAGCTACCACATTCAATTTTCCTGGCTTGTCAATTGTTTTAATGTTAAATTCCTATAGTAACAACAACCACCTTACAATCCTTCCATACACTAAAGGTTTATTCATTAGATACTTGATAGAAGAGTAGTAAGTATGAACAATCACTTCATAGCCTGTGATATAATGGAAAAACTTGTTGATTGCATATAGAACTGCAAGAAATTTCTTCTTCGTGGTGGTGTAATTTCTTTCAATAGGGGAGAGGTTTTTATTGATATAATAAATAGCATACATAGGCTCTCCTTCTTCTCGTTGTCCAAGGAAAACCCCTACTACTTCATTTGAAGTGTTTTTTTTTATATAGAAGGGAAGCTTCCAATTTGGGCCTCTCAATACTAGTGTGTTTATCAATTTATCCTTGATAGCATTAAAATATTATTGGCATGCTTTTATCCATTCAAATTCAAAGTCCTTGGTTAGTAGAGAAAATAATGGAGAATCTATCTTGCTCATGTTTGAAATAAACCTTCTATAGTAGCCAGCATGGCCAAGAAAGCTTATTACCTTTGTTTGGTTTATGGGAGATGGGAGGTTTATAATGATACTGACCTTGTAGGGGTCCACCTTGATTCCTTCGGTTGAAATGTGATGGCCTAAAACTATCCCTTGTTCCATCATAAATAAACATTTTTCATGGTTTAAGGATAATTGATGTTTTCACACAAAGTAAGGACTTTGTCTAGATTGTCAATTACCTATTGGAATGTTTTTCCATAAATGGTGAATTCATCCATGTAAATCTCTACATAGTCATGGGTGAGAGCAGAAAATATTGCCAACATGGCTCTTTGAAAAGTGGCAGCACCATTACATAAATCAAAATGTAACACCCTATAAGAAAATGTTTCCCATGGGTAGGTAAAAGTTGTTTTGTCTTGATCCTCAGGTGCTACTGTTATTTGATTGTACCCGTTGAATCCATCAAGGAATGAAAATTACCTTTTTCTAGATAAATTTTCTAAGACTTGATCAATAAAAGGTAATAGAAAATAATCCCAATGAGTTTCCTTGTACAAATCTCTATAATCCACATAAGTTTTTTAATTTCACCCTAATAAGTTTTTTAATTTCAGTTTGTACAATGTCTCTTAAGGCAGGGTTTATCCTTCTTTAGGGTTGCCTGACTAGTCTAGAATAAGTAATGTAGATATGGTGTGTACAAATACTAGGATGAATACCCTTCATATCACTACATTCCCAAGAAAAATCTTGAGGATGATAGTATAAGAGTTTAAACAGGTTATCATCTTCCTGGCTATTCAGCCAACTATTGACTAACATTGTTTTCCCTGGGAAAATAGGTAGTTGTTTGGTATCTGGATGAAGAGAATCTACAATAGGGTATTCTCTTGATAATGAATTCGACAGACACATGTGTGGAAGTAATATGTGAACAACAATGATATTTTGAAATATGGACTTGGTCATAACTATATTTTGTGCAAACGGGAATATGATAGACTGGTTATTTTCATTCATAAAACCATCTCTTGTTTCAATTAGTTGCGGCACAAGACTATAAATAACACCAGCACAGGACTTATAGTCACCATCTTGAATTTTATCTGATTGTTCTTGAATTATGACCATGTCAAGAGAAGAGATGATGTCCTCTGAATCATCTAAATTGGCCTTACACCATTTTTTACTGTCTAAAGCAAAAGGTTTTGCGGTAGGGTAAATTATTAAATTTTTGGAATTATGTCCATTTGTAATCACCATATTCCCTATTCTGCAATCAATGAGGGTGGAATTTGTGGCTAACCAAGGGTGTCCTAGGATTAGAGGGTATCCAATCTTCTTATTCTTCATTTTTATGATCATAAATTCTACCGAATAATCCCATGATTCAATGGTGATGGTGACATCTTCTATGATACCATTTGGCTTGTTTATAGACTAGTCTGTCATTTGTAAAATTATGGAGGACGACTATGGTTTAGGAAGTGATAGTGTAGACAAGGTATTTTGTGGTCATCACATTGATAACCACTTCTAGGTTAATTAGGAAGTTTGGGATCTGGAAATCTCCTATGATAAATGTAACAATAAGACTTTGAGGGTCTCCGTATTTAGGAGGGGTCATATTCCCTTCCACGTACTAGCAATTTTCTCATCAACATGGATGGTTTTAGGTTGATTCTTTCTTCTTCCTAGAGTCTTAAAATAGATCTCTTTGATGATTTTATTTAATTCAAGAATTTCCTTAAGATCTTGAAATAGGGGAATCCCAATACTCAATTTCCTCAGTCCTTGAATTAACTTTGACTTTGGTTTTTTTAGGAACGACGGTGTTGTGTTTTTCCAAGAGTCCGGATAGAAAGGGAATGTCAACGTTTGGTTGAGGTGTTTATCCAAAAACATGACAAGGCTACATTTCTTCTGGATTTTATGTATCTTTAGGGATTTCTTCTATTACTAGAGATGAAGGTTTTAAGGTAACCTTTCCTGAACACAACAATATATTCTTACAATCCACGTAGTTTATTGTAGGATTTTTATTAGATTCCACAGTTTATGTTGGGTTACCCTACCTCACATTTTTCGGGTTTACCACAATTTTTATTGGTATATGTGATTGGGTAGGTTGATCAGATGGGGTAGCATTTGTAGGTCCAATCAACAAATCTTATTAACTTTGGGTATTCTTTGATTGTAATATTTTTTCCCACATCCTTGAGGTGCATTCCACTACTATTAGTATTGAGGATTAAACTATTGAAATCGTGGAATGTTTAGATGTGCAGCCCAGGGTTATGGATAGTAATTTGGTGGTGCATTCCACCATGTTCTCTATTCCTGTGGGACTTTTTGAGCCCAATGTTGTGGATGTGGCCATGTTGCATTCCATTGCTTTGGGACCCATTGTGATTTTGGCATGTAGAAGTAATTTTGGTTTAACTAAAAATTCCCCCCTTGCCTCTGAACTATATAGTTTAACTCAAATTCCTCTTATGTGTTCTATTTTAGATGATTCTTCAGCAAGGGAAGCAATCCACATTGGTTTGTGGCATGCTTTAGTTCATAGAGAAGACAAATGTTTGTCTAGTCTAAGGGGCAGTCCTTAAACCCATGTTTATCCCTACATCTTGGGCATTAGATGAACAAAGGCTCCATATTCTTGGATTTCTCCCTATCCATAGTTGTATTGAGTTGAACTAAGAGGTTTGTTCTTAAATTTGTAATTTCTTCCCTTAGTTTGGATATATCGCCACTGGTCATTTTTCATTTCTGTCTACGAAGGTTAAGGCAAGCTTAGGAGTAATTCCTATATAGGTCAATGATTTCTATAAATTCCAATTTTTTCATGTCTCCCTTTTCCATAAGAATGAATGATTCTTGTGTGTCTTCATCCAGTCCTTTGAGGAATAAATTTTTAAGCAAATTAATATCTAGACCAATACCACACCTCTTGTAAAGGAAGAGGGACCGATCAAGATAATCTCCCACACCCTCATCTTCCTTTTGTTGAATTCAAAAAGTATCTTCCTTCTTGTCCCGAACTCTACATTAGTCTTGATATTTGTCTAAGAAAATTTTTTCCATCTCCTGCCAACTATGGATGGAGTTAGAGGTTAAGCCCAAGAACCATCTCATAGTTGTGTCTTTTAAGTGGAGGGAAATAGCTTAAGATTTTGGGAATCAGAAGTATAATCATAGGTTTGGCACAAGACCTTAAATTCAAAAAGAAAATGGTCAGGATATATTTTTCATAGGAGCCTGATCATTAGGATCCAGTTATATGGGATAGGTAAACATTATTCCAACTGGAGGGCTCCCATGTTCTGCACTATTGGGGCTATCTATTTCATCAATCATCCTTCCTAGGTCAACAAGTTATTCCACATGTTGGTTTTGAGGGTGGTTTTGAAAATTTATTCTAATGAATCTACCTCTACGGTATTTAGGTCTAAACATAAAATCCTATCATACTGAAGACAGTTCCCTAACTTTCAATGCTTAACTTGATTGTTTGTGTTCCACATACTCCCAAGCATAGAGGATTCTTGATGTCACTACAAGGTCTTATTACTTCAAAACAAAGAGTTATGGAAATAAAATTTCTGAATGGAAACTTACCAAACAACTAGGTAGTACTTCTAGTTAGCACCTTATCCTTTGATAACACCTTGATTTCCTTGGAAACGATGCCAAAAAGCGATGAGCATAATTTATACTTACACTTTATTTACATTGTGTTTGTTAGTCCAAGGTTGTGTCCATGGTTGTTTGCACCAAAGGGAACAGTCGAAATCATTCTCAGTACTTGCTTAACAACGAAATTAACTAAATACTATACAAACTGCAATTAAGAACTAGAATGGGTAGACAGAAAGGACTGTTGAATATAGAATGAAAGGTACTTGAAATAATGAAATTCTGATAATTCAAATAAATGCAAAATATATAAAGGAAAAAAATAGTAAATTTTCCCTTCTCATTGGGGAGAAGTGGCCCTTGTTCCTTCCCTTCGATCAGGTTCAACGTTGTAAATTACACAATAAATTCTTCCCCTAAATATATAATTTTATTGAATTTAAAGAACTACCTTTTTATAATAATCAACTAACTAAACCGATTAAATCTTAATACATTGCCTCTTTTATACTAGAGTAGTCCTAGTCTCTCTAGGAGAGAACTAGTTATTCACAATTAATAACATCTACTTAATTGGATGATGCTTATAAAAATACTATCTGTTCTAAGAATTACAATCATGGAAGGAATGATCAATTTTTTGTTTGGATTGAACTAATTTTGTTATCAAATGAGGCCCGTAATTAACTCCTTTAAGATAGTCAATTAGCACCATAAGATATTGCAGATCTTGAATTGATTCCCTATAATCGTGATGATTATAAATGCTTAAGTTTTTGTCTACATCACGTCTTCAATCAATTGAAGTTAAACCAGGATTGGATGGACCTCGTAATCTTCATGAAGGTTGAAATAGTAGCACATGTTGCATGCTCATCTCATTGTGTTAAACTGATGTATCAGTTGTATCAACTCGTAGTTTAACCATCTGAGGTATTCATCTTTTTTATGCAAGTTCCTTAGTTTAAGGAAGTATGAATTAGTGATATGGACAAGTCCTACGCTTCGTGGTGAGTCCTGTGCTCATACAAAGGGGATTGCTACACTTTAAGGTGAGTCTTGCACTAGTGCATGAACAAGCCATGTGCTAGTTTATAATTAACTCCTTTAATGACTCAACATATGCTTTCACAAATACATTGTTAATATTCATAAATGTTCACTCAAGCCATATTTAAAGAATAAATAACAATAATATGCACAACATTTCCTTCCAAAACATAGTAAAGTATTAATTATAAAATGCCAATATTATAAATCATTTAAAATAATACCAAAATAACACAGGGTTTTACATGGGATAAAAACATGGAAAAATAGGGGTTCATCAGTTACATCCAAAGGCTATTAAAGAGCATTCAAGCATCCATTCTAGCATACATTCAAGGAAAAGTGAATGCATTCTTCTACATACACTTCATAGGAGGGGAATTTAATTCTATTTCATGCACACATCTACTTACATCTTCTACATCTAGTTATTTTCTCGTTATCAAGTTCCACACGCACAAGAGCGCACCTAGGGCATGAATTCTGCACACACACACATGTAAAACTACATTGGGTTTGAAATGCAGTGTGACGCTCAGTTGTAAGTTCACTCATTTTATAACTGAGGAAAGTTTGACCCCCTTTTTTAATCGGCCTTGACTATCTTGCGACATCGTGAGTGATGTCCCATGTTTGAAATCCACTTTTCGTGGTCTACATTGTCTTTTGTGTCTTAGATTACACATTGTCTTCTTGTCTATTAGCTCATATTTTACATGCATGTTTGTCTTTTCTTTTACTAACACTTTTTTCCTAGCCACTTTGTTTATGTGTGCCTTGGTTTTTACCAATCACACTCCCTCCCCTTGCAAGGCACAGTTTTAGCACAGCAGTCAGTCCTCTTTTGGGCCACATACTCCTTCGGTGATGTCGCATGCACCCCAAACAAGGGGGAATCATTTGGGTGAATAAGTCACCCCCATATAGTATTCTACAGTCATCAGACAACACAATTCAGTACCGGTACAACACAATCATCAGTATTAGAAAAGGCTCAAAATATGACTTGGGTCCTTTACACAAAAAAAAACACTAGCCTAGACCATGACAGTTAGTATTATGGGTGCCCCTAACCCTTCCTGTATGCCTATGACCAAGGGGGAGTTATAAACAACAACTATCAATTCAAAAAATAGCATTTACACAATAGCTTTTGACGGTACATACATTCCTTTAGCACTTAGCATACATACATCATACAACATTTTTCATTAGATCGTAATTATTTGAGCCAGATCGGATTTTTACACATCATCTGCAATGGCTTTCCATACATTAGGAAGTAGTTAAAGGTTAAAGGATGAAACCATACTTTTTCTCCACAAACTTCTTCCAGTTTTTGGCGTGATATCACCCAAAAACTCACAGTTGGCACAACTTGTGCAGTGATCACCCAAAAAAAATCATTCTACATCATCATCGGAATCCTTTCTACACTCTTTTTCTCATCATGGATCAATGCAAATGATCCTTTTTCACATTTTTCATACTTTCTTATATACTTTTTTACTCAAATACATGCATATTTGACTACTTGATCATTCTTCTCTTTTGCAAGCATGTCCTTATGGGAAGCAGTAGTCAACATCATCCTACATCAGCATCAACATCAACAATAGGCACATTGGCGACATCTACAACATGTGTTTTCCACCCTAGGGTCATCATTAATCATCATCACTTTTTGCACTTTCTCCTCTCTAATTTCCATGCTCCACAATTTTTATCACTCCACACTTTTCCTTATCTCTCAACACACTTTCTCCATCGATCTACATGGTTATCAGGGACGCATCTCTTATCTTACTTTATGTTATCACAGAATTCTCTCAACAACATAAAGTGGGGGGTGAAATGTAGACAGCAAAAATCATGTAATTTGGGGTAATTATATATATCATAATTACATACTATTATTCATATGATTTGTAAGTAAGAAAAGTACTTATTACCCATGTCTTTGGCCATCTTTATTTGCTTTTTGTTGCCACATTTGGTCTTACACTCTTACTTACTCAATCTGTCTTTTCATACCTTGGCATTTCTCATCCTAGAAACCAGTACCCATCTAGAAAATCAGTGTCAGGCCACCCCCATCCCCTCTGGGCTCTCTCTACCTCTTTGTACTTTGTTCACATATTTTGGGTCCTTTATAGTCGATTGGGTATCTTATCTTTTTGATAGTCGGTCCTTTTCAGGGTTAAGTAAGGGAATCATATAAATATAAAGTTATGTGATCATAATAAAGGACTAAGCATTAATCATTAGCTTTTGAACACCTAACTTTGTACCCCAACGGCTATTCAAGAGCATTCAAGAATCCATTCTAGCATCCATTCAAGAGAAAGGGACGGCATTATTTTTGCATTCACTTCATAGGAGGGGAATTTCATTCTATTCCATGCACACATATACTTACATCTTATACATCTATCTATTTTCTTGTTATCAAAATGTCATACATACAAGAGCCACCTAGGGAACGATTCCTCACACTCACACACACACACACACACACACACCACACACACACACACACACACACACCTAGAACTATATTGGGTTTGAAATGTAGTGCAAGATGCTCAGTCGTAAGTTCACTCATTTGACAACTAAGGAAAATCAGACTCCTTTTTAACGGCCTTGACTATCTTCTGACATATCATATGCATAATTATCTCAAATCAAACAAGGATCCAATGAATGTCTCAAGAACTATGTCTTGCGTTATAAGAACAACCTTGCTAAAATGAACAATTTTTGTAGCTGATTTAGAATTGTAATATATTTTTTATTTAAATTCTTTTACCTCCACTTTAAGAGAGTGTCATCTTTCGAGACTTCTTCCTCCTTTGATCAATTATGTCATATACTCAAGTTGCACAAAAGAAAGCTTTTATCTATGGCCCAATTGAAGTATTATGATACTTCTTCATCCTCGTCCTCTAGCAAGTTTCAAGTTAAATCAACCTTTTAAACCATTTTCTAAGCCTACTGAAGTTAAAGCTATTGTTAACATTGTTTATACACCATACAAGATTTAATTACAACCCAAAAGACGTAATTTTATTAAGACACCTTATGCACCTCGTTTCCTATTACCACATCTCATCGATAGTAATCTAATCACTCTTCCTCCATTATTCAATCTTGATAATTTCTCACCCATGTGGTTGTAACTATGATGAAAATGCATGTTGTGACTATCACCAATGCAATTGGGCATTCTACCAATCAATGATTTAAGCTTAAGCATCTCATTCAAGATATTATTGACAACAATGTGATCGAGATCCCTGAGAAATATAATTCTAAACCAGTCAATGATAATCAAAAGATAAAAATATTCAATGACCCCATTACCCAGACATGACAAGCCAACTACTGATTCTTCTACAAATCACACATATCATTGTTGTGTCCTCCTTCACTAAAGCTTCTTGAATTTCTTATTTCCATTACTGATGTGCCACTGCCAGTTATCACATTCCAGATCATGATTATCATACTTCATTTTCCTATGATTCACTACATATCAATGCTTCCATTGGCAATTATGTAATAAACATTACTTTGATCTATCCATTGGCACTTTCTAATTGTATTCTTTATGGCCCTCCTATCAGTTATCAAGTGTTCAAATTCCCTAATCACATTTCCAATTCCTAATTCTTATAGTCTTGTCACACTTCTCATTACAGTTGGGCCCTTTATCATGATTACATCATTCCTCATTACATATGAAATCAAAGGTTTTGACATGCTCCTAGGTCTTCCTTGGCTCTGCGCTACCTAGTCCATCCCTTCCATGCATCACTTATGTCTCAAGTTCATCCATAATAAACAAGTTATCACCATCAAGGGTATTCCACCACATACACCATTACCTCAGCCCACTCTTACCTCTATCATCATACAAGTCACAACATCTAGGACTCCTAAACCTTGCAAGTATAAAGCTACTTCAGCACCTTCCATACCCATTCGTAAATGGCCTATATCACAACATTTTTTTCCTCATCGGTCCATTAGTCCACCTCAATTTCCTAAGTCCCCTACTTGGGAATCCCATTCCTATAAGTGTTCTCCACCTCCCTTACCACATAGGTCTCCTTCACATGCACATAGTTACTCTCCTACACCACTGGTCCTAGATCATGGTCACATGCCTTTGTCTTTGCGAATATCAAGTAGGCAGCTCAGTCTCTATTATCATCAAATATTCTCCTTTCCCTCACACACTTAGGGGATCATGCACTTTCTCCCTCCTCCATCACTATCGATTGTCTCTAATATCTACTCATAGTTTCATTACTATATTTCACATCTATCTTTCTAAGAATTTTATCATCAAATTTCATAATTTAGAACACACATTCTTTATCAACCATTCATATAACAGATAACCATATGCAGCTGTAATGACTCGGTGTGCTACCGATCTATTCATTTCATGACTCGGTAAACTACCGATCTATTCATGTTTAACATTAAGTATTGAATACTTATCTATATACTACGTATACTTGGTTCTCTTTCCCTGTTCAGGGTATTGAGTGATCTATCTAAGGAACCTATCTGAATAATTGTTACCAATATTCATCTGCATCACGAACCTTAGACTAGGTGACATAGGACAACACAACCAACAACTTGCGATACTTTGGCCAAAGATTTCTAACATACTGTACGTATTACTATTCCTTGATGGCATACTCGTCAATCCAGAATACGTCCTTCACCCCACTCTATTGTTATCTAGAATGTTCTTTACTGACTCACATCAGTCCACTTGCCCAAGGTTTAACCCTAGTTCGTGTTAACAACATGTGTTATGATAAGGGGAAGCTCACTAAGACTTAGGGTAAGTTGGCATACTGGGTCAACCTAAGTCAACCCCGTGTGCCAAGGTATCTTGAGTTTTAGAGGGCTACCCCATATCTTAAAACATGTTTCTAACTTGACCTAGAGAAAAACTAAGATCAAGTCCAATTTATGTAGATCTGGATGATCAATGCCAAAGGGTGTTGCCACATGCCGACTGCATTGTTGTATCCTCAAGAAGATCCTAATCTTCTCAAAGGTACAACCCTGCAGTTGGTGTGTGCTAGCATCCTACTGAACAACCTCATCGAGATGTACATACCCCAAGGAATTTATTAATAATTTAATTAATTTGGATTATTCAAAACAGATTTCAGCAACTTTGCCTAACCCTAATCCAACACTCCTTAAGTTCTTTTCTAAATTGATTCATTTAGCCCATTAAGAACTTTGTTATATTCATTTCCGCTTTTAATGTTTAAATACATAGTTAAACTATCAATTAAACGTAACTGCACAGTGTTATAATATGTCTTATGTAAAAAGTACAATAACTTTTTAGAAAGTTCAGCGCTAGAATATATCCAAAATAAAGTAGACTTCATAACAAATGAAGTCTGATAAATTGAAGTCATGATACCAAACCTTTGTATTTTATGAACATTTATGAAAGATGAAGAGTCTTTCACTATATGTAAGGCGTTAGGGTTTATTCTACCCAATGACCATGTTTTTCAATGTATGTTCATCCTACTTTGTATTACTATGTTATATAGTTTAAATAACGAATATCATATTCTACAACTTTACAAGTTGCATCACAAGTAGGGAGATTGAACTAAATCCCTTGATCCAATCTTATTAAAATTTAGCCATTTAACATATAAATAATATGAAGATTAACAACAAGATAGAGCCCATCTCTTTCATACAAATACAAAATAATTTACACAACCAATACAGGTAATCTCACAACTTTCAATTTATCTTTATAACCATTACATTTACAAGACTTATGCATTTAGGTATACTGCATAACAACCGTCTTAATTATAAAATAATACTACTTTTCTTTTCCAATACAATCTCAAGAACGAATCAGAGTTCTTCACAAGAATTAGACTTAAATCAGCCAATGCATCATATAATTTTTGCCTTCTTTATCACTTACGAAGTCCATCTGCAAAAATTGCTAGCATGGGTCAGTTCAATGAACTGAGCATGATAAGCACTAAGCCTTAAAAATAAGTGCATTCCAATAATTGTTCCATTAAAACAACTCTTGCTTTAATGAGACAATTATTACAACAAATAATCAATATATCAAAAGTAATGAAAAAGAAGTACATTTTAAACAATTGATTTCACTTCCAAGAAAAGGAAAAAATATAATCTACCATATCAACCTTACAAAATAGAGTCTAATTGATTCAATCAATTATCCTTAGACAAACAACATGTCATAACATCTCATTGTTCACAATCTTTCATAAAAGAAACAACATTTATCTTTGATTCAAGCTAAAAGAAGAGTTTAATGCATGGTTCAGATTAGGATGACTCATCTATCTCCTAAACAAAAGAAGAAGAAGAACCATTACAACTATGCCCAAACACAACACATCCAAGAAACAAAACAGATTCAAAACATGATTTAACTGTTTCTTTCAAAAGACAATTACCTTAAAATTTAACAATTGAGATATTCATCAGAACAGAATTTCATCTTAATCTAAGAAGGAATAGAGAATCAATTGATCTACCTGTAAGTTTAAATCTACTTCCAAAAATAGAATTTAACTTTTAAATATCTGAAACAACATTCAAAGATCAAGGTAGACTCATACAGGAGTTATTCTCTACTCTAGATCATCCAAGAAGAGTCAAAACAGAAAGTTCAACCAATGATCTATACCAAGTAAGAAGAAACAACACTGCCATATTCTTTACACTTCTTTACTTATAATGAATACTAATCTTTCAATTCCATACTCAAAATGAAATACAATTCAAACAGTCTTAAAACACAATCTGTTTTAAAGAGAAAACAAATTCCTTTCTATTTTATAAAGACATAAGGTTCCACTTTAATCCAAAAGGAATAGAAAAATATTCCATTTAGAAAGCCAAGAAGGAAAGAAGCATCAAAAACATAGTCAGACTAAAATCCCATTATCCTTGGAAAATGTTTCCATTTAAATCCCAAGAATATTTAAACAGCTCTAATTAATCTACAGTAATTTCAGATTCAGAAGTCCTTGACTAAGTAGTTCAGTTAGACGAGTTCTGATTTTTAAACTCTTAAGAAGTTAAAAACCCAAGTCTTATTCAAAACCAAATTATAACTTGTTGAAAATACTAATAGCTCAGAGCTCAAAATAAAATCCATAGCATGATACCGATCACTAATTCTCACAATAGGTACAAGACCCAAGTCTATTCTAACGGGTTCTGGGGAATAACAATTTCCCACCTAAGCTTATATCAATAAAAGAATACCCTCAATAAACACCTGATATCTCAGAAACCTACACATCGTTCTTTAAATGTTACTTATTTCATCAAACACTAAGTACTAAATTTCATGTACAATATCGAATTACAAAAACTCAACATGAGCTCAGATGTGCACAATTATCTTTAGAAATGAACTCGTATGAGATACATATATCCAAACGTTTATTTCATATTCAAAACAAGGACTCCTATTTCCCTTTTAAAAGTGAGACATGATTTTCTAAAGAGAGTTCAGAATCGAACAAATAACAAGATAAGAGTGTGGTGAAATTATGAACTTCAGTTAACAGCCCAAATTTCCACAGAGTAAGGCACGAGTACAGAGCCACGTACATCTTCAATAACAGTTCCTAGTTACCCAAGATACCAACACTGGTTCAGCACAACAAGTGACTCCAACAAGATTCATATCAAAACACGAAGCCCAAATACTAGCTCCAACGGAACTAAGGGTTCCCATAGAGTACAGAGTCTACACAAGTAATAAAATATGAGTGCTTTGTAAATTACTAATCTACAATAACAGTTCCCAATTTCTCAAAAGAATATAAAACATGGGTACAGAGCCCAATATTATCTCTCAACGGGACTCATGTTTCACCCAAAGTTCGAGCCCAAAAATGAGTAATAACATTCAAATACCGTGTACATTATGAACTGACAGTAACAGTTCAGATTATCACAAGGAACTAAGATACAAGCACCGAGCTTTATACGGGCTTCGACAACAGTCCAGAGATATACAAGATTCCAACATGATTCAGAACAACAAGAACCTCTATCAATAGTTCTCAACAAACACAAAACTAGAACCAAGTTCCAAACCAAAAATGAGCTCAAATAAAGGTTCAACAAAACACGAGCTCAACACAAGCTAAAAATAAACCCGTATACAGGCTCTAGTCCACGCAAAATGAGCTCAACTAAGTAGATCCGATGGGATTCAAGTTTCCCCAAAACACAGAACTATAATAATAGAAATGATGGTTATCTTAACAGATCACTTCCATTTCCAGTTCCAAAATGAAAATTCATGAAATAGAAAAATGTTTTGCATGCATTATTTTTTTAAAGAACTATATATGGTAAGTTTCCCAATAGAACATCATTTACCAAGGATTCAAAACCAATATAACAAGATTTAATAAACCCAACAAGCCAATAACCAGATAAGATAAGAAATCCAAGAATCTCAAAAGAGCAAGAATTGTTTTAATGAAACATTTATAAGAAAGCAAAAGATCTTAAAGTTTAGAGCCTATCATGCCTGATAGCGCTTCTGTCAAATCGAAAAGAACCTCCAGCCGAGCTCAAAACTTCTCCTCTTCTCCATGAAAAATCAAATAACAATGTTCTTTTTCCACAATGCCTCTATATATTCCACGAACTGAAAATAGGTTTAAAACCTCAAAAATAGCCATTAAGTGCAGTTCAATCTGCTGGTTCGAAAAACCAGAGAGCATGCAGAGAAAAAATCGTGAAGTATGCAAAGTGAAACAACCACATTCCAACCCATTTGCATGCCTTCCAAGGCAGTTTGAGCATGAAAACCAAAAACAATTAATTCCATTAATTCTGATTTTCTTGCCTAACCTTCCTTGCCACCGCCTTTCATGTTTAGCGAATGCCAAATCAAATTTAACAAGGAATTCCATTTTAGTGGAGTCTCCACCTAAGCCTCCGCCAAGTTCACTAACCCCTGCCAAAGCTGGCAGTACCTTTATGCAATTAAAACCTTATCAACAAATTTAATGCCTTGGAACCATCGCCTATAACACATGTGACCACCAATTCCCCTTCATGCCCATTAGTTTAGGGTAAACATAATTGTTTAGGTTAGATCTTAGGTTAGCTTAGGATATAACCCAATAAATAATTTACAACCTTAGGTAGTTTCCATATAGGTTAGACTAATTCTAACACAATAGTTTTTAGGCATTAGGTTAGATTAACACACAACCATATAGCATTAGGTTTTAGGATAATTTCAATAACCTAGAAACCTCTCCATATTCCTTTAGTAAAAGCTTAGGTTAGGATAAAATTTAATTAATTAACATAGTTAGGTAATAAATATATATATTCTTACCTAGCTTAGGATTCAGTAGGATAGTCCCTTTTGTTTTAGGAACCAGAATGTTTCCCAAGCCGTGTACAGGTTATAGTTCATTTGCGTCAACATTGTCCTGCCACAATCGAACTGAAAAGATCCAAGCACAACATATGACTGAATAGAACACGTTCACACAACAATCAAAGAACTTGTAACAAAAAAATTTCAGTCATATGTCTATTAATTCTTGGAATGTCGATTTACCATTCATTCAATAGAGCAGATTTTAAAACATTCCTTGGATCACTGAAATTGATCCAAGGATGAGTCAGATTTATAGATAAGTTTACAATTCTTAAACCAGATTGCAACCCACCTACAAGAAATGAAAAATGGATTCAAAGAAGCCATTCCAATTCAGTCAAAGGATCCTAAGAACAGAAGATGATTTATCCATTTCAAGCATGATCTCCAAAAATTAGAAGAACATATCTTTATAAGGAAAAATCACATGTCAACACTTGAAATGTAAAGGAGGAAAATAACAACTATCAAGGGTGTTACATGCTCCCCTCCTTAAAAGAATCATCGTCCTGATGATTACCCCCCCTTTTTTTAACCATATACATCAGGACAATCACTTCATTCACTTCTTTTACCATAAGTCAAAATATATTAGAATCTTATAATTCAAGAAATCAGCATTAATAGCTGTTTATCCAAATCAAATAAATATCTACCCAAAACTGGCATATTTAATGTCATGTAAAGATAAAATCATAAATTTTATCAATCAACAAAATCAATTTTGATCAAATAAATATGGAAAAGTAGTTTTCATATCTTCTAGATTTTTCCAAGTTGCACTCTCTTCGTTAAACTGGTCCCACTGGACCTTACATTGACTTATTTCTCGATTTCTTAAATGCAACTTGCAAGTTTCCAACACTCGAATGGGTTTAACCATGATTATTCCTGGGTCTTGGACCTGCAAGGAATTCTAATTTAACACGTGTGATAAATCTGAAACATATTTCTTAAGAAAAGAAATATGGAAAACATCATGCATTTGTGACAAAGCAGGAGGTAATGCTAAATGATAAGCTACAGGGTTGATTACTTCAACTATCTCAAAAGGTCCCACATAATGAGGTGATAACTTGGCAGCCTTGCCAAAAGTTATAGAACTCTTTTTTGGTTTAACCCGAAGAAAGACTTTCTCACCAAGTTCAAATTTCCTATCAACCCTCTTCAAGTCAGCGTAACTCTTTTTCCTATCTGCTGCTTCTTTCAAGCATTCACGAATCAACTTAACTTGTTGTTCCATTTCCATAAGGATTTCAGGTCCAATTACCTCTCTATCCTCTATGTTGTCCTAACTAACAGGGGTTCTACATTTTCTTCCGTAAAGTGCCTCGAAAGGTGCCATCTTAAGAGAAGCATGATATGTATTGTTGTAAGCAAATTCAACTAATGGAAGATATTCTTCCCACTTATATTGTTGATCCATACAATACATCTGTAACATATCTTCTAAAACTTGATTTACTCTTTCAGTCTGTCCATCCATTTCTGGGTGATACACAGAACTGAAATTTAGCTTAGTTCCTAGAGCTGCATTAAGTGTTTGCCAAAATCTTGACGTCATTCTAGGATCTCTATCAGATATGATTAATTCAGGTACCCCATGTAATCTAAAAATTTTTTGTACAAATATTTTAGCCAAAACAGGTGAATCATCCTTCAGATTTCTAGCAATAAAATGAGCTACTTTTGTTAGTTTATCAACAACTACCAAAATAACATCATGTTTATTTCTTGACATAGGTAACCCTTGTACAAAATCCATGCTTATTACTTGCCATTTATACTGTGGTATGCTATGAGGATACAATAAACCGGCTGGGTGCATATGTTCCACCTTAACATGTTGGCACTCTAGACAATGTGTTACATAATCAATAACATCCTTCTTCATTCCTTTCTAGAAATATTGTTGTTTTATATCAGCAAGCATCTTTGTAATGCCAGGGTGTCCCGAGAAAGGTGAATTATGAAATTCAGCTAACAATTTCTTTCTCAAACCACTAAGCAAAGGTACATAAACTCTGTTTTCAAATCGTAAGATTCCTTCCTTATCAAAGTGAAAACCCTTATACCTCAAATCATTAGAATCTGTAGCAAGTGTACTGCTTTTACTTGTTGAAAGTAAGAATCAGATTCCATAACACCTTTTACTTCATCCTTAAACTGAGTTCTTAGTGTTATAAGAGAAAAAATGTGCTTCCTACGACTTAGAGCATCAGCCACTCTATTTTCTTTACCCTTAATATAACTTATGTCAAAATCATATTGAGACAAAAACTCTAACCATCTTCACTGTCTTGCATTCAGATTTGGCTGAGTGAAAATATACTTCAGCCCAAGATGATCAGTTTTCAACTCAAATGGTTTACCAAGAAGATAATGCCTCCAGACTTGAAGTGCATGAACAATGGCAGCAAGCTCTAAATCATGTGGAGCATAATTCAACTCATGTAACTTAAGTTTTCTACTCTCGTATGCAATAACATGACCACTTTGTAACAAAATACCTCCTAGACCTTCACCGAGATGCATCAGTTACCACCATAAAATCTCCATTAGGGTCTGGTACTGCAAGAATAGGTGCTGAAGTTAACTGTTCCTTCAAGGTTTTAAATGTAATTTCACATTTCTCACTCCAAACAAACTTTTTATCTTTCTTCTGTAAGGAAGTTATTGGTGCAACTATCTTAGAAAAGTCTTTTACAAATTTCCTATAGTAGCCAGCAAGTCCCATGAAGCTTCTAACTTCATGTACATTCTTTGGTGCAGGCCATTTGGTTATAGCTACAATTTTTGAAGGATCTACAACAATTCCATCTTTACTTATTACATGACCCAAATAGTGGACTTCTATGTCATAGAAAGAACATTTGGATAGTTTACCAAACAACTGTCTCTTTCTCAGAATTTCCAAAACTACCTTCAAGTGCTCATGATGCTCTTCAATGCTTTTAGAATATATGAGAATGTCGTCCAAGAATACGAGCACAAATTTTTCCAAGTATTCTTGAAAGATATTATTCATTAAATTCATAAATTGCAGGTGCATTAGTTAATCCAAAAGGTAAAACCGTAAACTCATAATGTCCATACCTTGTTCTGAAAGTTGTTTTATGAATATCCTCATCCTTAATTCACAATTGATGATACCTAGATCAAAGATCTATTTTGGAGTATACCGATGCTCCATGCATCTAATCAAATAAATCATCAATCCTAGGGAGTGGATATCTATTCTTGATTGTTGCTTTGTTTAACATTCTGTAATCAATGCACAATCTAAGTGTTCCATCTTTCTTTTTCACAAAAATCACCGGTGCTCCCCAAGGTGAAACACTTGGTCTAATCAAACCTTTAGACAAAAGTTCTTGCAATTGAGCCTTAAGCTCTACTAATTCTATAGTAGTCATTCGATACGGTGCCTTAGATATAGGTTCAGTTCCAGGCTTGATCTCAATTGTGAAATCAAATTCCCTTTTGGGTGGAAGACCTGACAATTCTTCTGGAAATACATCACTGAAGTCTCGTAACAGTGGATATCGATCCATGAAATCACTATTTTCCTCTGCAGTTTCTGAAATTTTTACTGCATATAAGGTACATCCTTTATTTTTGGCCTTTTTAAGTTGCATAGCTGACAATTTTCTAACAGAAATCTCACACTTCACACCCTGAATCTCTGTTGTTTTCTGCAGATCGTCTAAACAACTAATGCATTTTTCAAAATAGTCCACTTTAGCCTTATGTTCTACTAACCAATTAACACCTATGATTACATCATAAGACCCTAAAGGTGCAACATAAAGATCAACCTCTATGGAAAAGTTAGGTAATTCAAGGACTGCTCCAAAAAGACACATACTAACTGTATGAACAACATTATTACCATAATGTACAGTCCATGATTTATCCATTTTTCTAGCTTTTCTTTTAAGTTTCAAAGAAAGTTTACTAGAAATAAAACATTCAGTAGCACCTGTATCAAAAAGAATAGTTACAGGTATGCCAAATAACTTACCAGGAACTTCTATAGGTGTAGGCTTTTCAGCTTGCTTGTCAGCTACTGCAGCATGTATCTTGTGCTGCTGATTACGATCATCCTTCTTCAAAGGACATTGATTTGCGTAATGATCCTTACCGCAATTATAGCAGCCTCCTACAGGTCCCTTTCTAGTTTCAGAATTATTTCCAGTCTTAAAGTTATTATTTTGACCTCCATAGGACTTCTGTCCATTGTTATTATTCTTGGCAAAATTGTTCCGTGTATTTCTAGCAGTCTTATTCATTGTTGTTTTCTTATTATTATCAGCTGAAAACTTACTTTTATTACCAAACTTCTTCCATGGTCCCTTCTTAGGTGTAAGAGAAGCTGAAGAGGGGTTTGGAACTTTCTTCCTTACTTCCTCCTTATGAGCAGAAATAGCCTTTAATTTTTGTTCCTGCCTTATGGCTTTTTCAACAACCCCTTCCATAGTGGTTGGGATGTGAACATCAACTTCTCCCCCAATAATGGGATTCAATCCCATAATGAATTTCCATATCCTGAACTTCTCATCAGTTTGATACTGAGGTACATACTTGAGGAGTTTCGTAAACTGTTCCCAATACTCAGTTACTGTTAGCTTTCCTTGAGCTGAGCTAAGTTCTGAAATTCAGTCATTTTCTGATCATAGTAGAGTTGTGGCAGCCATCGTTGCCTAAAATAACTTTTAAATTGATCCCAAGTGATGTTAGTTTCATCAATATTTAACTCAGCCTTACGACTATCCCACCATGAAGATGCTTCATGGGAAAGCTGATATGCTCCCCATATAGCCTTGGTTTCCTCTGAGAAGTTCCTTATTGCAAAGTACTTCTCCATTTCGCTGAGCCAATTCTCAGCTCCATCTCCTAATGTGGTGCCATCAAACTTGGGTGGACTTATCCTTTTTATGTCATTAGTGAGTTCTGTTGCTAGTCTAGCCTTTTTGTTCTCAGGTTGAACAGGTATGTTAACATTGTTATTATCAACACCCATATTGGCATTGTCCCCTGGAGGTGGCTGATTATTGTTATCAGCTTCTTCTTCCTCCTCATTTCCCATTACTTTTTGTTCAAGCACAGCCAAATGATCTCTTGTGTCCAACAGGGTAGCAAGGATCTCATCAAGTTTCTGGGTAGTTGCCACTCCTTCCTCAGGTGGAGGGTTATTTGCAACATTTCCTCTTGTTCTCACCATTTTCTGTTACAAGAAAATTTAAGTTTAATCAGATTGTGGACACAATAGGTCAAGAGCTGCAACCTTCAGCTCTGATACCAAGATGTAACATTCCCATTTTAAGACTTTAGAAACAAGGGAATTTTTTTTTAAATATAATTTCTCTGTTCTAAATTTCATAATTTAGAACACACATTCTTTATCAACCATTCATATAACAGATAACCATATGCAGCTGTAATGACTCGGTGTGCTACCGATCTATTCATTTCATGACTCGGTAGACTACCGATCTATTCATGTTTAACATTAAGTATTGAATACTTATCCATATACTACGTATACTTGGTTCTCTTTCCCTGTTCAGGGTATTGAGTGATCTATCTAAGGAACCTATCTGAATAATTGTTACCAATATTCATCTGCATCATGAACCTTAGACTAGGTGACATAGGACAACGCAACCAGCAACTTGCGATACTTTGGCCAAATATTTCTAACATACTGTACGTATTACTATTCCTTGATGACATACTCATCAATCAGAATACGTCCTTCACCCCACTCTATTATTATCAAGAATGTTCTTTACTGACTCACGTCAGTCCACTTGCCTGAGGTTTAACCCTAGTTCGTGTTAACAACATGTGTTATGATAAGGGGAAGCTCACTAAGACTTAGGGTAAGTTGGCATACTGGGTCAACCTAAGTCAACCCTGTGTGCCAAGGTATCCTGAGTTTTAGAGGGCTACCCCATATCTTAAAACATGTTTCTAACTTGACCTAGAGAAAAACTAAGATCAAGTCCAATTTATGTAGATCTGGATGATCAATGCTGAAGGGTGTTGCCACATGCTCGACTGCATCGTTGTATCCTCGAGAAGATCCTAATCTTCTCAAAGGTACAACCCTACAGTTGGCATGTGCCAGCATCCTA
This sequence comes from Taxus chinensis, assembly GCA_019776745.2. Lineage (NCBI taxonomy): Eukaryota > Viridiplantae > Streptophyta > Pinopsida > Cupressales > Taxaceae > Taxus > Taxus chinensis. The sequence continues at coordinate 861,907,930 of CM034150.1, forward strand.
CTGAACAGCCTCATCGAGATGTACATACCCCAAGGAATTTATTAATAATTTAATTAATTTGGATTATTCAAAACAGATTTCAGCAACTTTCCTAACCCTAATCCAACACTCCTTAAGTTCTTTTCTAAATTGATTCATTTAGCCCATTAAGAACTTTGTTATATTCATTTCCACTTTTAATGTTTGAATACATAATTAAACTGTCAATTAAGCGTAACTACACAGTGTTATAATATGTCTTATGTAAAAAGTACAATAACTTTTTAGAAAGTTCAGCGCCAGAATATATCCAAAATAAAGTAGACTTCATAACAAATGAAGTCTGATAAATTGAAGTCATGATACCAAACCTTTATGGTTTATGAACATTTATGAAAGATGAAGAGTCTTTCACTATATGTAAGGTGTTAGGGTTTATTCTACCCAATGACCACGTTTTTCAATGTATGTTCATTCTACTTTGTATTACTATGTTATATAGTTTAAATAACGAATATCATATTCTACAACTTTACAAGTTGCATCACAAGTAGGGAGATTGAACTAAATCCCTTGATCCAATCTTATTAAAATTTATCCATTTAACATATAAATAATATGAAGATTAACAACAAGATAGAGCCCATCTCTTTCATACAAATACAAAATAATTTACACAACCAATACATGTAATCTCACAACTTTCAATTTATCTTTATAACCATTACATTTACAAGACTTATGCATTTAGGTATACTGCATAGCAACCATCTTAATTATAAAAGAATACTACTTTTCTTTTCCAATACAATCTCAAGAACGAATCAGAGTTCTTCACAAGAATTAGACTTAAATCAGCCAATGCATCATATAAGTTTTTCCTTCTTTATCACTTACGAAGTCCATCTGCAAAAATTGCTAGCACAGGTCAGTTCAATGAACTGAGCATGATAAGCACTAAGCCTTAAAAATAAGTGCATTCCAATAATTGTTCCATTAAAACAACTCTGCTTTAATGAGACAATTATTACAACAAATAATCAATATATCAAAAGTAATGAAAAAGAAGTACATTCTAAACAATTGATTTCACTTCCAAGAAAAGGACAGAATATAATCTACCATATCAGCCTTACAAAATAGAGTCTAATTGATTCAATCAATTATCCTTAGACAACAACATGTCATAACATCTCATTGTTCCCAATCTTTCATAAAAGAAACAACATTTATCTTTGATTCAAGATAAAAGAAGAGTTTAATGCATGGTTCAGATTAGGATGACTCATCTATCTCCTAAACAAAAGAAGAAGAAGAACCATTACAACTATGCCCAAACACAACACATCCAAGAAACAGAATAGATTCAAAACATGATTTAACTATTTCTTTCAAAAGACAATTACCTTAAAATTTAACAATTGAGATATTCATCAGAACAAAATTTCATCTTAATCTAAGAAGGAATAGAGAATCAATCGATCTACCTGTAAGTTTAAATCTACTTCCAAAAATAGAATTTAACTTTTAAAGATCTGAAACAATGTTCAAAGATCAAGGTAGACTCATACAGGAGTTATTCTCTACTCTAGATCATCCAAGAAGAGTCTAAAACAGAAAGTTCAACCAATGATCTATACAGTAAGAAGAAAGCACACTGCCATATTCTTTACACTTCTTTACTTATAATGAATACTAATTTCAATTCCATACTCAAAATGAAATACAATTCGCAGTCTTAAAACACAATCTATTTTAAAGGAACCAAATTCCTTTCTTTTATAAAGACATAAGGTGTCCACTTTAATCCAAGAAGGAATAGAAAAATAACCGTTCAGAAAGCCAATCCAGGATCAGAAAGCATCAACAAACCTTAACGACTGAAATCCCATTATCCTTGGAAAATGTTTCCATTTAAATCCCAAGAATATTTAAACAGCTCTAATTAATCTACTCTTTCAGATTTCCTTGACTAAGTAGTTTGGTTAGATGTGAGTTCTGAGCTTTAAACTCTTAAGAAGTTAAAAACCCAAGTCAATTACCAAAACCAAATCAAACTTGTCGAAAATACTAATAGCTCAGAGCTCAAAGGTACAAAATCTGAGCAAGATACCGATCACAAGCTTCTCACAAAGGTACAAGACTTCCCACGTAATTATTCACGGGTTCAGGGGAACAACAATTTCCCACCTAAGCTTATATCAATAAAAAGAAAACTCTACATACTAGAACAAAACCTACACATCGTTCTTGTTACTTATTTCCAAACACTAAGTACTAAATTTCATGTATAGTATCGAATTAGAAAAAAATCAACATGAGCTCAGATTTGCACAATATCTTAGTATGAAACAATATGAGATACATATATCCAAAAACAGTTCATATTCAAAACAAGGAGTCAATATTTCCCTTTTAAAAATGAGACATGAGTTTCCAAAGAGAGTTCACAAATCATAACTAACAATTAACAAGATAAGAGTGCGGTGAAATTATGAACTTCAGTTAACAACCCAAATTTCCACAAAGTAAGGCATGAGTACAGAGCCACATACATCTTCAATAACAGTTCCTAGTTACCCAAGATACCAACACTGGTTCAGCACAACAAGTGACTCCAACACGATTCATATCAAAACACAAAGCCCAAATACTAGCTCCTTATGGAACTAAGGGTTCCCACAGAGTAGAGAGTCCACACAAGTAATAAAATACGAGTGCTTTGTAAATTACTAATCTACAATAACAGTCCCTAATTTCTCAAAAGAATATAAAACATGGGTACAGAGCCCAATATTATCTCTCAACGGGACTCATGTTTCACCCAAAGTTTGAGCCCAAAAATGAGTAATAACATTCAAATACCATGTACATTATGAACTGACAGTAACAGTTCAAATTATCACAAGGAACTAAGATACAAGCACCGAGCTTTATACGGGCTTCGACAACAGTCCAGAGATATACAAGATTCCAACACGATTCAGAACAACAAGAACCTCTATCAACAGTTCTCAACAAACACAAAACCAGAACCAAGTTCCAAACCAAAAACGAGCTCAAATAAAGGTTCAACAAAACACGAGCTCAACACAAGCTAAAAATAAACCCGTATACAGGCTCTAGTCCATGCAAAATGAGCTCAACAGTAGATCCAATGGGATTCAAGTTTCCCCAAAACACATAACTATAATAATAGAAATGATGGTTATCTTAACAGATCACTTCCATTTCCAGTTCCAAAATGAAAAAGTCATGAAACAGAAAAATGTTTTGCATGCATTATTTTTTTAAAGAACTATATATGGTAAGTTTCCAAACAGAACATCATTTACCAAGGATTCAAAACCAATATAACAAGATTTAATAAACCCAACAAGCCAATAACCAGATAAGATAAGAAATCCAAGAATCTCAAAAGAGCAGAATCATTTTAATGAAACATTTATAAGAAAGCAAAAGATCTTAAAGTTTAGAGCCTATCATGCCTGATAGCGCTTTTATCAAATCGAAAAGAACCTCCAGCCGAGCTCAAAACTTCTCCTCTTCTCCACGAAAAATCAAATAACAATGTTCTTTTTCCACAATGCCTCCTATATATTCCATGAACTGAAAATAGGTTTAAAACCTCAAAAATAGCCATTAAGTGCAGTTCAATCTGCTGGTTCAAAAACCAGAGAGCATGCAGAGCAAAAATCGTGAAGTATGCAAAGTGAAACAACCACATTCCAACCCGTTTGCATGCCTTCCAAGGTAGTTTGAGCACGAAAACCAAAAACAATTAATTCCATTAATTCTAATTTTCCCACCTAACCTTCCTTGCCACCGCCTTTCATGTTTAGCGAATGCCAAATCAAATTTAACAAGGAATTCCATTTTAGTGGAGTCTCCACCTAAGCCTCCGCCAAGTTCACTAACCCCTGCCAAAGCTGGCAGTACCTCTATGCAATTAAAACCTTATCAACAAATTTAATGCCTTGGAACCATCACCTATAACACATGCAACCACCAATCCCCCTTCATGCCCATTAGTTTAGGGTAAACATAATTGTTTAGGTTAGATCTTAGGTTAGCTTAGGATATAACCCAATAAATAATTTACAACCTTAGGTAGTTTCCATATAGGTTAGACTAATTCTAACACAATAGTTTTTAGGCATTAGGTTAGATTAACACACAACCATATAGCATTAGGTTTTAGGATAATTTCAATAACCTAGAAACCTCTCCATATTCCTTTAGTAAAAGCTTAGGTTAGGATAAAATTTAATTAATTAACATAGTTAGGTAATAAATATATATATTCTTACCTAGCTTAGGATTCAGTAGGATGGTCCCTTTTGTTTAAGGAACCAGAATGTTTCCTAAGCCGTGTACAGGCTATAGTTTGTTTGCATCAACATTGTCCTGCCACAATCAAGCTGAAAAGATCCAAGCACAACATATGAATGAATAGAACATGTTCACACAAAAATCAAATAACTTGTAACTAATAAATTTTAGTCATATGTCTATTAATTCCTGGAATGTCTATTTACCATTCATTCAATAGAGTAGATTTTAAAACATTCCTTGGATCACTGAAATTGATCCAAGGATGAGTCATATTTATAGATAAGTTTACAATTCTTAAACCAGATTGCAACCCACCTACAAGAAATGAAAAATGGATTCAAAGAAGCCTTTCCAATTCAGTCAAAGGATCTTAAGAAACAGAAGATTATTTATCCATTTCAAGCATGATCTCCAAAAATCAGAAGAAAATATCTTAATAAGGAAAAATCACATGTTAACACTTGAAATGTAAAGGTGGAAAATAACAACTGTCAAGGGTGTCTCACACACATTCACTGGGAGGAAGTTTGGTTCTCCTCATCTTCACATCTTACACATCACAACACACCATCACACTCACACAATATTTACACATCTTGGTTGCATTTACTTTTGTTAGATTACACTATTCACATGTTACACGTTGTTTCCTATGTTAGTTGGATACTTAGTATGTCATTATCTTTTTCAATAAATACATGCACGTTTAATTTATACCTTGAGGTGAATGTAATATTTTTACAGATTGTCATATGATGCATGAGGCTCAACATTTCTCTTACCAATCCCGTCGAGGCTCCTGGGGGCATCTACCTTTGCTACTCTCACACTCTACACATTACAAATTCTATTATTACATCATTTACTTATTATTGTTACTATCACTTACTTTTCACTGATATATACATGCTTTAACATACTACTTATCTTTCTAACATACTAATGGGTGATCTATGTGTAGCATTTACCTTGCAGGATCAATACAACTATGGTTATTTGTCACTCTTTGCTTGATATTGTTTATTTTTGTTTGCGGGTTATGCCCTATGTCTTGCTTGATCATTATATGCTTTTGGCGACTTCGGCCCTGATTGTCTTGTGACATTGTGAGCGATGTCCCATGTATGTAACCCATTTTTCACGGTACCTCTTGTTTTCATAGTTATTTTCTACAATGTCTTCTATTGCATGCCTAGCTCATTTTCACTAACACTTGTTACTATCCTATCTTGTTTGCATGTGCCTTGGTTTCTACCATGCACATCCCCTACCCTCTATAGGTAACCACTTCAAATCAGTATCAGGTCCTCTCATTTGGGTCGGATTCTCATACAATTTTCACATGCACCCCAAATGAGGAGGAGGGCATCTATTGGGTGAAAAAATCACCCTTACAACAGCTCAAAGCTCCAAAATAGGTCAGAAATATATAGAATTGGCATAGGAACATAGTTACAAAGTGGTCTAAAATCATATTTAGATCAAAAACATAGAGCATACACTAGTGCCCAGTACTGGAAAATAGTGGAGGGCATTTGTGTCTCTCCCTGGGCACTTGTGTTCTGGAAAAAAAATAGTCAATTTCTTAGTTCAACACAGTTTCCAATAGTTTATAGTATAGTTCTCTGGTAGCAGGCACTTGCCTCCAGCTACATAATTCAATCAATCAGTAACAATCCATTATAACAAGAATAATGGAATACAAATAAAGGATATACCATATATAGTGGTGCTTATTAGAAAGCATCATGGAAGGAGAGAAACCAAACCTCTCTCCATAAAAATCTTCTCTTGGTGTGAGATCACCCAAAAAAACTCACTCTTGGCATGAGATCACCCAAAAAACTCGCTCTTTGCATGAAATTACCCACAAAAAACACTCTTGGCATGAGATCACCCAACAACCTCACCCTTCAGAAACAAGATACTCAAATTTATCATCGTCTCCAAAAAAAATAGGATAATTTTTTATCGTTTACTATCTCATACATCAGATGCACACTTTCATTTTACTTTTTCACACTTCTACTTACTGATTAAAAAAAATAGACTTTTGTAAAACCCTAATTACAGAGTCACGTATGACAATAAATGATAAAATACATATTTGAAATAAGCAATAAGCTAATAAAATATGAAACCCTAAGTGTTAGAGAGAGAGGAATGGACTTAGTTGATTTGCACTTGATCTAGGACTGGTGTAGACTGGGAAAACTATTGAACAGGAGGTGATCTGTGTCGTAAATGCTCAAGATAAATTACAAACTATAGGAATATGGTCAGACATGGGCACCCACTATGAAACAGAGGCACCTGGGTGCTGACTGATTAAATTAAAATGTGAATTTATGCCTAATCTGATTGCTACTGCAACAGTAAATAAATGAACAATTAAGTACAATATATATCCAAATAAACTAAGAAAGAAAGTATGAAACACTATTTGTAAAATGAAGGGAATAAAATACTTAGCTATTTTACAAATTTTCCAAGGTCATGCCGAACTGGAAAATTGGTAAAATAGAAGTATAGACTGTCGCAATCATGATTAGAAAAGTGTATGACTATCGGATGAGGCCAGACACGGGCACCTATGGAAGGATAAGAACACCCGCCACCACTATTGTCCCAATTTTGGGCGCTAGTGACCTAGAAATTCCTTGTGATATAAATTTTTTTCGGTTGGAAGGGTGTCATAAATACTCATTTTTGGTCACTTGTATATTGCAATATGGCCATTGAATTCACATGTAGCTTGTAATGAAATAATGACATGCAAAACCCTCAAATAGACATCAAATCCTAAAAAATAAAGATGTAAAATGAGGGGTCAAATTGTCCTTAGTTGTCATAGTGATGAACTTATGACTAAGCACTGCACTACTTCTCATACCCAATGTAGTTCTGTGTGTGTGCATGGAATTGTGCCATAGGTGGCTCTTGTGTTTTTCGCACTTGATAGCGATTAAATAAGCTATATGTAAGGAAATATAATAGATGTGTAAATGGAATTTAATGAAATTCCCTCATATGAAGTGTATACATAATAACCATCCCTTGTGTCTCTTAGATAGTGCTAGATGGATGCAATATATCTCTTAGATGCTTGATGGATGCAACCTTAGGTGGTGATAGCTAATTCTTAGTGTTTTGGTCTTTTATTATGATCACATAACTTTATATTTATATGATGCCCTTGCTTGAATTTTGTAATTAACCTCAAAAATACCAATTACCAAAAAGATAAGATTCTAAAAAGGATAAAAAGGACCCAAAAGATGTGAACAAACTACAAAGGGGTCAAGGGCACCCAAAGGTGACGAGGGTGCCTGGCGATGGTGTCTTGGCTAGGCGCTAGTGTCCAGGATGATAAATGTTGAAGTATAAAAAGGAATATTGAGCAAGCAAGGGTGTAAGACCAGAAGTGGAAACAAAAATCAAAGAAAGGTGACCAAAGACATGGGTTGATTAGTACTTTTCTGACTTAGGAATCATATGAATAGTAATATGCAATCAAGACTAAATAGTTACCCAAAGTGTGTGATTTTGTGTCTAAATTTTCCCCCACTTTATGTTAGTGAGTGGAAAGCTCAATAACATAAAGTAGATAATAGATGCATACTTAATAACCATGTAGATTGATGATGAAAGCATGCCGCAATACAAGACAAAGCATGGAGTGATAAAAATGTGAAGCATGGATTCTAAGAAGCAGAAAGTGCAAAATGTGATGATGAAAATGAACCTAGGGTGGAAACATGTGTGTAGATTTCATGATGAACATGCTGTTGATGTTGTGAATATGTTGCTAATGTTGACTACTTCTTCCCATACAGACAGACCTGCAAAAGAGAAGAACGAACAAGTAGTAAATATGCATGTGTATGATCTAAATGTGTAAAAAGTATGTAAAATATGAAAATGTGAAAAAGGGACATATGCACCTAATCTATGATGAGGAAAGAGTGTAGAAACGATCCTGAAGATATTGTAGAAAAACAATTTTTTTGGGTGATCTCACGCCAGTTGCATCGATCGTGAGTTTTTGGGGTGATCTTATGCCAATGATATGGAAGAAGTGTAGGGAGAAAAGTTTGGTGTTAGCCTCCAACCTTTAACCGCTTCCTACAATGTAGGAAACCATTACAAATGGTGTGAAAAATTCAATCCAACGTGAAAGTTCTAAGGATAATATGCCTTGTAAAATTTGTTGTGTGTGGAGTTCTGTAGACTATGGTGAACTGCCAAAACAGTGTGTAATTTCCCCTGGTTAAAGCAGTCCAGGAAGGGTCGTGTTATGCTAAGGACCAAAGTATGATTATGATCCCTGAAACTAAAAATTGTGTTGTACTAGTATTGTGTTGTGTTGTGTAATGATTGTAGACTGTTGTATGGGGTGATCGATTCACCCAAATAATGCCCCCCTCATTGGGGTGCATACAATGTCACTAAAGGATTATGCATCCCAAAAGACGACCGACCACTATGTTAAAATTATACCCTGCATGGGGAAGGGAATGTGTTTGGTAGAAACCAAGTCACACAGAAGCAAAGTCACCAAGAGACAAGTGTTAGTACAAGCAAATACAAACATGCATGTAGTAGACAAAATGTATGCTAAGAAGACAATATGTAAGCTAAGACACAAGAAGACAATGTAGACCATGAAAAGTGGGTTGCAAACAAGGGACACCACTCATGATGTTGTAAGACAATCAAGGCCAATAAAGCCAAAAGTAAATAGTGTGCACATAAGAAAAGGGTCAAATCCCGTAAACAATGACATACAAAGAGCAAGAAATGACAAGCAATGTAACAAACAACCATGGAAGCATGTAGTCCTGTGAAAAAAATGTTGCACCTAAAGCACCCGTTAGCATGTTAGGAAGATAAAAAAGTATTTCAAAACATGTATAATCTGATAAAATAATGTGTTATGAAAGAAAATGAAACAATAGCACTTGTAATGTGTGAAAGTGGATGACCCCAGCAGCCATTGTGGGATTGGTAATAGGAACAGCGCCAAGCATCCATGTTTCATGTAATAGATATGTATAGTCTACGATCACAACTAGAAATGAAATTGAACATGTATGTGTTTATGATAAAGATAATGACATACGAGATATCTTTCTAGCATGTGTAATAAAGTGAACATGGAAGAAGAAGTAAGCAATAGTAAATACAACCAAGATATCTCATATGTTGTGTATGAGGTAGAATGGAATGCAGTATGAATGATAGGAGCCATGTGCCCAGTGAATGTGGATGCATGTAATGAGGTTCATTTATTTATTCTCCCTTAGGATTCAAGAATGAACCATAAACAAGAGTGCGTCATCAGGAAATGGTTTGAATGTGCATGCTAGGAAGATATGATCGTCAAAGTGCAAAGTGTAGAGTGTAAATGCGTGAGTGAATGAGAAATTTGATTCAACTCCTGAGTATGATGAGGTCCATTTTATATGTATACCCTCAACAATCAAGTGTGAACCGTAGCAGAAGAGTGTGTCATAGGGTAATGACTGCAGCGCGTAGAAGTAGATGTAGTGCGAATGTGTATAGTGAATGAGATGTAAATTGTAGTATATGTTGCGAGAGAATATGTCCTAATTGTATGATACATGGTGTTTGAATTATGTTGTAAATTCGAATGTATAATGTAAACTGTGTGGGGTTCATGTGTATAGTATTCCCTTAACAGTCAAGTTTAAATCGTAGCACGAGAGTACGTCATTGAGAAATGACGATGCAAATGTATCGAGATATGCATGATGAATGTAAAAGATTAGATGTGATGTGCGTAAGATGGAAGGTACTCGATGATGCAAAAAGAGGAGGGGAGGAAGTACGATGCCCCCAAATTGTATAGTGATGAGTGTGTTAGTTGATGAATGATGTTTAGTGACAGATGATAAGAGAGTGTATTGTATGCACAAAGAGATGATGATAAATATATGCATGTATGAATATGTAGTAGATAGATATAATGGGTAGATGAAATGGGTTTTTATTATAATATATCCCTCAAAATTCATGTAAGAACAGCAAAAACATGAGTCTATCACTAGGAAATAACGATATGCATGCATATCAGGATTTACATGTGATAGTCTAGATGTGGCATGATGAGAAAATAAGACACTTGTTGATGCTAGAGGGAGGAGAAAGAGGTATTATGTCCTCCCAAATGTGTGATGAGAAAAGAGATCAAGTGATGTCATCTAGGAGGTTGTCATTAACATGATCAAAACTGAAAGGTAAAACATTTGATACAAGATAAGTAATAATGTCAGGTTGATCACGTAGTGATCCATTACGGTGGAGGTTGTACATGCCCATTGTTTATTCTTTATCAGTGAAAGGGGGTAGTAGACAACCATGTGCATACCAACGTGTAATATTTTTTGAATAGCTAAGGAAGGAAGCATTAGAAAAGAAAACATGGCCAAAAGGCATAGGAAATGAAATTTCAATTTGATCAGGATCTAAGGTGCCCCCAATATAGTCAAGCCAATATTATCCAAGTGTAAGGGGAAAAGCACAATGATCTCTTGTAAGAAACAATGTGAGATGGAAGACGTGAATCCCATAAGCAACAATAATGTGGATAAAACCATGATAAAGATGAGGAACATAGGGTGAAGGAAAGATGTTAAGCACAAATCCTAGCCAAGCCAAGCCATCATTTGTTCATATAGTATCATCACAAGGAGGATTAAATGGAATATAATCCCAATAATAATCATTTATGAAAATTGTACATGTAAAGGGAGGACGTACTAATGTTGGATGCACATGTGATATGGAAGTAGGTAGAATGACATATGATGTGTGGATAGGCCCCCGATAAAGTACCATAACATTTGTAGTAGCGAGAGGAGGCGATGTTGTAGATGATATTTTATTTAGCATGCATTGAGCACCTTCAAGTAGTGGTAAATGATCTTGAGTATCCATGGATTGTGGTTCATTAGTAGTATCAGAGCGTGGAGTAGGAATTGTAGTATTGGGATCACGATCATAGTATTTGAATGGGTCGCGATCACTAAGAACTGTATATTATATTCCCTTGTATATGAATTTGACATGGTGATGTATTGTAAAAGGAACTACTTACATGGCATAAATCAATAACCGACCGAGTAAACAGTTATATGAAACCAAAAATTCAATGATAAAGAAAATTGTGTTAAGGGTTTTGGGCCCTATAGTGATAGGCAGAGTAATGTGACCTACGCATGGAAAAATAGAACCATCATATGCCCAAAGGGAAAGACCTAATGGACTAACATTAATAGAAAAAAGACCAATATTTGTAAGGAATGACATATGACATAGATTGAGTTCATATCCATTTTCAATTAAAATATGCTTGACACTCATATTGTAAATGTGAATCATGATATGCAAGGGTGGATCATTGTAAAAAATAGTAAGATCAGCATTAGCATTGGATGGGAAAGCAGTATGCTGAGAAAATTCCTCAACAAATGTTTGATATTCTGAATCTGGATACATATTAGCAGAAATATGAGTGATAGCGAAGAGAGTTTTGATTTTATCTCTTAATTCAGGATTGATAAGAAAGAAACCATTAATAGATATACTCATGATGAAGAGATCCTAGAAAGATAATAATAATGGAGGTATGAGGATCCTAAGAGCGTTCAAATTGAGTTTGGGTTCACCAAAATGATTAAGCTAAAATGTGAATTTATGCATAATCTAATTGCTATTGTAGTAGTAAATAAATGCATCAATGAAGTACAGAAATTAACCCAAGTAAACTAAGCCAAAATATATAAAGCCCTAAGTGAAAAGAGAGGGTAAGAAGCCTTAGCTAATTAACATAAATCTAGGAGGTTTCCAGAGCTGGAGAATTGGAAAATACGAAGCACTGACTATTTCACCAAAGCTTATAAAAATAAAGATTTGCAAGAATAAGCTAGACTAGGGCGCCTGGAGAGGGACACAGACATTTGTGGGAACCCTAGGTCTCTTTCTGGGCATTCATATCTCCAGAAATGCTCAGGAAACCTCCTCTAAGTGGTCATTAGTTATTTATTGCTCACATTTGGTCGTTATGAGGTCAAGCAGTGATCATTGAAGTTGCTAGAAACCTATAATGAAGTATTGACCTGTAAAACCATCAAATAGACATCAAATCCTAAAAAAGAAAGATGCAGAATGAGGGATCAGACTATCCTCATCTATCACAATGGTGATCTTACAAATGAGTGTTGCACTACATCTCAAAACCAATTTAGTTATGTGTGTGTGCGGAATTGTGCCATATGTGGCTCTTGTGCGTGTCACACTTGATAGAAATAAAATAAGCTAGATGTAAAGAAATGTAATAGATGTGTGCATGGAATAGAATGAACTTCCCTCCTATGAAGTGTATACAGAATAACCATCCCTTGTGTTCCTTATATGGTGCTAGATGGATGCAATGGAGCTCTTAGATGCTTGATGGATGCAACCTTAGGTGGTGATAGCTAATTCTTTGTGCTTTGGTTCTTTATTATGATCACATAACTTTATATTTATATGATTTCCTTCCTTGAATTTTGTAATTAACCCCGAAAAATGCCAACTACCAAAAAGATAAGATATTAAAATGGATAGAAAGGACCCAAAATATGTGAAAAAAGTACAAAGAGGTCACCAAAGGGGACGAGAGAACCTGGAGTTGGCATCTTGTCTACGTGCTAGTGTCCAGGATGATAAATGTTGAAGTATAAAAAAGATATACTGAACAAGTAAGGATGCAAGACCAGAAGTGACAAAAAAATCAAAGAAAGGTGGCCAAAGACATGGGTTAGTTAGTACTTTTCTTGCTTAATAATCATATGAATAGTAGTATGCATTCATGACTAAATAGGTACCCAAAGTGCCTAATTTTGTTTATACACTGACGACCTCTACTGGGTGCTTGTGACTGTAAAAATGTTCGTAACTTGATCTTCACTGTGTCACACAAGGGTCACAAATATTTTTTATTGATCATTTGTATGTCGTAATATGATCTTCGAGGTACCTGTAACCTACAAAACAAAGATTCACCTACAAGACCCACAATACCACATGGAATCCAAAAAATAAAGATGTAATGTGGGGAGTTGGACTAACCCCAACGGTCACCTGAAAGAGTCATCTTAAAACTGAGCATTACACTTCATCTCAGATTACATGTAGTTTTGGTGATTTTTTGTAATAATTGTGTCATAAGATGCCCTTGTACAAGTGCACTTGATGTGGGTTGTATTTAGATGTACCAATGTAACAGAATGTGTGGATAGAATAAAGAAACTACCCCTTCCTATGTTGTGTATGCAGAAAATACAATCCCTTATCCCTTAAGTGGATGCTAGATGAGTGCCTTCAAGTGTTTTAGATGACTTTGGATGTAATCTTAGGTGATCATAGTATATGTTTATTGTTTGGTCCTTGATTTTAAATACATAACTATGTATTTATATGATTCCCTTGTTTGAATATCATAATCGGCAACTGGAAGGCCGACCCATAAGTGAAAAAGGTGCCCAAAATATAAAAGAGACCCAAAAGAAGGTGGAAAAGGGTCAAGGGCGCCAAGAGGGGACAAGGGCACTTGGGCGCTCCTATCCTGGCTGGGCATTGATGTCTAGAGCCATAAAAGATAAATCAGTAAAATACCGACTGGGTTATTGGGTGTGAAATACCAAATAGAAAATAAGAAACAAATAAAAGAGGCCAAAGACAATCATCAATTACTAGTTTTCTTACTTAGGAATCATATGAATGCTAGTGTATGTTTAGGACCTAAAAATGTACCCAAGTGTGTGATTTTGTGTCTAAATTTTCCCTCACTTTATGTTTTTGAGTGAATACTTGATAACATAAAGTAGGTAAGATATTTGTACTTGATAACCATGTAGAGCATGCAGCAAAGAACGTGTTGAGTCAACAAGTGAAGCGTGAAATGATGCAAACATGAAGTGTGGAAACTAGGAAGAGAAAGTGGCCCCAGGGGTGAAGCATATGTGTTGTACCATGTTATTGACCCTAATTACAGAGTCACGATTTGAGACAAGAAATAAGCTAATAAAATATAAAACCCTAAGTGCAAGAGAGAGAGGAAATGGACTTAGCTGATTTGCACTTGATCTGGGAGTTTGATCCAGACTAGGAAAACTTTCTGAACTGGATCTGATCTACATCATTATTACTTAGGGAAAATTACAAACTGCAGGAATATGGCCAAACACAGGCGCCCACAACTAGGACAGGGACACCTAGGCGCTGACAACCTCTACCATGTGCACTCGTGACTGTGAAAATGGTCAGAACTTGATCTTCACTATGTCACACAAGTGTCACAAATAGTCCCTGTTGATCACCTATGTGTCACACTTTGATCGCTGAGGTACTTGTAACCTGTAAAACAAAGATTCACCTACAAAACCCACAATACCATCATCAAATCAAAAAAAAAAGATGCAATATGGGGAGTCAGACTGACCTCGGCGGTCACCCGACAGAGTGAGCCTATAATCGAGCATTCCACTACATCCTAAACTCCATGTAGTTCTAGTGAGTGTGTGTATAAATCGTGCCCTAGGGTGCCCTTGTGCAAGTGCACTTGATAGTGGGATAGCTAGATATAGCAATGTAAATAGAATGTGTGGATGGAAAAATGAAACTTCCCCTTCCTATGTTGTGTATGTAGAAAATTTAGTCCCTTTCCCTTGATTGAATGCCAAATGAATGCTTTGACACACTTTAGGTGCCTTTTGAGTGCAAGCTTAGGTGATAGTAATAATGCTTAGAGCTTGGTCCCTTATTTTGGTCACATATCTATGTATTTATATGATTCCCTTGTTTGAATTTCGTAATTGACAACTAAAATACTGACCCATAAGAAAATAAGATGCCCAGATGATTAAAGATACCCAAAAGAAATGGGTAAGGTGGAAAAGAGTTGGGGGCACCCAGAGGGGATAGGGGGCACCTATGTGCTCTTGTTCTGGCTGGGCGAGTTGGTGTCTTGAGCCATAAAAGATAAACAAGTAAAATACTGACAGGGTTGTAGGGTGTGAAAGACCAGATAGAATAATAAGAAACATAGACAAAAGCTCAAAGACAATCATCAATTACTTGTTTTCTTTCTTAGGAATCATATGAATGCTAATATGTGTTTATGGACCTAGAAATGTACCCAAGTGCATAATTTTTTGTCTACAGTTGTACCCTTGTTGTGTTTTTTAGGTTGTTACTTGATTGCATATGAATAAGGGCCTATAAAAAGAAGAGAAAGAGATTATTCAAATTCATGTATATGCAAAAAAATTGATCCAAATATGCAAAAGTATGTAAAATGTATGTAAAATTGTGTAAACTTGGAAAGTGTGCACCTGATGTAAAAGAGTGTAAAGGGATAGAAAATGTCCTAAATATATTGTAAAGAGAAAGTTTATTGGGCGATCTCATGCCAAGAGTGAATTTTGTTGGTGATATAATGCCAAGTGTGAGTTTTTTGGGCGATCTCACGCCAAGTGCAAGTTTTTTTGGGTGATCTCACGCCAAAGAGAAAGTGTTGGGGAGAGAGGTCTAGTGTTACTCTCCTTCCATGACTCTTCTCGATTATACACCACTACAGATGGTGTGATTCTTTTTTCTCCTATTGTCCTTAATTTATTTTTGAATATAATGTTTGTTCCAATTGAAATGGAGATAGAATGCATTCTTCTTACTGGAGGGTTGTGCCTGTACTGTGAAAACTGCTCTGTAAATTGTTGTGAAGTGTGATTATTTGATAAACATATTTTAATGTGTCCCCCAGCACATTAACGCCTAGGGGAGGACACAAGCACTTGGGTACTCTTGTCTACACCCAGGCATTGGTGTATGTGTTGTGCTGAGGACCCAAGTCAAGTTCTAGGCCATTCTAAGACTGTATGATTGCTTTGTTCTTGTACTGTGTAGGCATATATTATAGCTCTAAGCTATTGTATGGGGTGACTAATTCTCCCAATGTATGCCCCCTCATTTGGGGTGCATGTGACATTGATAGGAGTAATGCGGCCAAAAAGAGAGGACCTAATGTTGATCTAAACTATATCCGTGTAATGGGGAGGGAATGAGCATGGTAGAAACCAAGGCACATGCAAACAGAATGGCTAGTATACATGTGTTAGTAGAAAAAGCTAAAAAACATGTAATGGAAGAAAAATGTAATCAAGAAAGTGTGCATACAAGATAGACCATGAAAAGTAGGTTTCATACATAGGGAACATCACTCACAATGTCGCAAGACAATTAGGGTAGAAGTAGCCAAAAGCATACATAAGCAATGATCAAACAAGACATAGGGCATAGTCCACAAACAATGGCATACAATAGAAAATAATTTCAAACAAAGTGTAACATTACAACCATGGTGGAAAATAGTTCCTGCAAGGTAAATGTTCCACATGAAGCACCTCCTTAGCATGTTAGAAAGATAAAGAGTATGTCAAAGCATGTGTGTATAGATATAAAGTAGTGTTCTAGATAAGAATATGAAGTAGTAAATAATGAAACAATAACACATGTGGTGTGTGAGAAAGTAGATGCCCCTAAGAGCCTCAGTGGTACTGGTAAGAGGTACAATGTCAAGCATCATTACTGTGTGTAAGGACCTATAAGAATATGCATTCATTCACAACTAGAGATCAAGTGAAGCGCATGTGTATATAGATAAATATAATTGACATATTGGTTATTTGGCTAGCATAATAAGAAAAGTGCAACATGAAAGTACGAGTAAGCAAGAGTATATACAACCAAGATATGCAATATGTAAGTGTATGAATGTAATGGAATGGTATGCAATGTGAATGTGATAGGGGCAATTTGCCCCCTAGAAAATGTGTATGAGATGAGGTTCATTTATAAAATACCCCTCAACAATCAAGAATGAACTATAGAACAAGAGTTGCGTCATCGGGAAATGGTTTCAAAATGTGCTCTAGAAAGATAGATCATTGAAACGTAGTGTAAAAAGTACAAGTGATCATGAGGTTCATTTTAGATTTAGACCCTCAGTAATCAAGTATGAACCATGGAACTAGACTGTGTCATAGAGTATTGATGATACAAGTGTGTGTATCAATGATGTAGAAGAGAGATGAGAAAGACTAGATGTAAAGCACAAAGCGTAATGTTGTATGTGTAGAGACTAGAAAGAAATGGTAATGATTGAAGGGGGGAATAAAGCACGATGCCCCCCAAGGGTGTGATGAAAAACATGTTATCCAATGAGAGTGAAGGGAAAGGGTCCTCCACTTGATGTTCGAGGAGATAAAGGCATGTGATAATGCTCTAAGAGTGGTGGTGTATGAGAAGGATGATGTGTATATGAAGGATATCCTATGTGGTGAAAGAGGTTTTGAATACCTATGTGAAGGCCTATAGGAGGTGATTTGCCTATGTGAAATAGCTGAGGAGAAGGATGAACACCTATGTGAAGAATACCTAGGAGTTGAAGGGTGTGATGAATGTTGATGTGAAGGACTAGTGGACCTATGAGGATGAACAACATCGTGAAGTAGGATGTGTGCAAATAGGAGAAATGGGTGTTGAATATGCCTTAGATTTGAGGGGGGTCAGAGGTGTAGATACTGTAGCTGGTGGAAGAATGTCATCAAGAGGAGGTAGAGGTAATAGTGTGTGTGGTGGAATTCCTTTAATAGTGACAACTTGTCTATTGTGTATGAACTTGAGAAGGACATATGATTCAATGGATGGAATAGGTTTAGTGGTGTAGAACCACTGGAGGACCTAAGATCATGTCACAACCTTTGATTGAAGATGCCACGGGGAATGGAACAAGCATGGTGAGAGGCCCAACTATAATGGGCAGCCAAATGTAGCCAAAATATTTAGGAGTTGGATATGAAATAGCATAAATTAGAAATTTGATATCCAGAAGAAGTACAATTGAGCACACACAAATGGGAGCCTACAGATAGATCATGGTATTATTGACAGTGTATGAACCAATAAAAGTGTTGATGTGTAGTGAATTAGAAGAGAATGTTGCAAGCTAATTGTGATCTAAGAAAATTTAATGAGCGGTGAAAATGCGTCAACATAAGTGACAAGAAAACTAAGGGGCCCTGATGAAGGAGGGGGCACAACATGATATGTATGATTATCTAGAGTGTTAGAAATCTTGTGTATCATGCTTAGGAAAAGGGTCATTGAATATTTTGAGTTGTTGTATTATTATTGATTGGTTGAGAAGAAGAAGACAATGGAGGAGGGAGATCCAGTGAATTATTGTCAATGAGATCTTGTATGAGATGTATAATTTTGAAACACAATCCGTTGGTAGAATGCCCAATACATTGATGATATTCACATTTAGCACTTTCATTGTAATGATGACCACGAGGGTGAGATGGATCAAGATTGAGAGGTGGTGGAAGAGTAATGAGATTTCTTTCAAGAAGTCGAGGAAGAAGAAATCAAACCTGCATATGGCAATTTAGTGAAAGTACACTTTGGAGGTTTTCATTGAATCTTTTCAGGAGGAGAAATGGGATTAACAATTTCCTTTCTTTTAGTAGGTTTAGGATAAGGTTTGAATGTTGACTTAGATTGAAACCTAGTAGAAGAAGATGAAGAAGAAGAATCTTGATATTTGAGCTTGCCCATAGAAAGTAATTTGACTTCACATGTTTTGAGCATATGATATAGTTGGTCAAATGAAGAAAAGGTCTCAAAGACAATAATCTCCTAAAGTGGTGGTAAGAGGCATTGAACAAATAGATCTTGTAGTTTATAATCAGTGAGCACGTTTTTCATCTTAGCTAGATTGTTCTTATAGCATAATACATAATCAGCTAGATGTTCATTAGATATTTTGTTTTATTTTTGCTAGTTGTGCATAAGATATCTTACTGCCGATATTGATTGAAAAATGAGCAAGAAAAACATCAGCTAGATGCATGAAATATGTTACCGAATGAACAGTTAGATAGAAAAACCAATGCATGACATAATCTTGAAGACTCCTAGGAAATAACTTATCAAGTAATGTATGATCATCCACATAATCTAGACATGCCACATGAAAAGATCTAAGATGACTCTTGAGGGTCACCATGGCCATTGAAAATGGGTAGCTTAGGGTGATGAAGTTTAGAGGAAGTTCATAAGCAGAAATGACGGGTGCAAAAGGAGTATGAAGAAGTAAGGAGGAGTCAAGAGATGGAAAGGAGCTGTGAAGTAGCTTATTGAAGTTGACAAATTTGAACTTGTAAGTCCTGATAGAGAGAAGCTAGGTCTTGTGTGACAGTAGAAGAGACTTGCTGAGTGTGAGAAATAAGAGATGGGGTGAAGTGGCTGATAAGGAGTAGGAATAGATACAAGAACAATATAAGTAGGTAGAAGAGTAGAAGAAGTAGGCTATGTTACAATAGGAATAAATGCAATATTAGAAGCGGGAAGGTTAAGCTTAGCTAGATTGGTGGCCTCCTCATGAGCAGTGAATAAAAGCAAGGTCTAAATCTTGTGGTTTAACAATATAAGTTCATTGAGATCACAAAGGTCTTCATCAGAAAAGGAGGGATAAATTTCAGCCATATTAAGAAGATCATAATATACCTAGAAGCTAGGTTGGGTTCACGTGATGGGTTCACCAAATGATTTAACAAAAATAAATTTATGTAAAACCCTAATTGTAGAGTTGCATATGATATAGTAAATGTCTAAAATACATATTTGACACAAGTAATAAGCTAATAAAATATGAAACCCTAAGTGCAAGAGAGAGAGGAATGGACTTAGCTTATTTACACTTGACCTGGGACTGATGCAAACTAGGAAAACTATTGAACTAGAAGTGATCTACGTCGTCATTATTGCTCGAGATAAATTACAGACTGTAGGAATATTAGGGCCGGACATGGGTGCCCACTGGCAAGACAGGGGCGCCTGGGCATTAACGACCTCTACTGGGCACCTGTGACTGTAAAAATGGTTAGAAATTTATTTTCATTGTGTCGCACAAGTGTCACAAATAATCCATGTTGATCACCTGTGTGTCACACTTTGATCACCAAGGTGCATGTAACCTCGCAAGAACAAATATTCACCTGCAAAACCCAAAGTACCACATCAAATCCAAAAAGAAAGATGCAATATGGGGAGTCGGATTGACCCTGGCGGTCACCTGACATAGTGAGCTTATAACTAAGTGTTGCACTACATCTCAAAATCCATGTAGTTCTGGTGAGTGTGTGTAGAAATCATGCCCTAGGATGCCCTTGTGCAAGTGCACTTGATAACGGGTTGTAGCTAGATGTAGCAATGTAAATAGAATGTGTGGATGGAAAAATCAACTTCCCCTTCCTATGTTATGTATGCCAAAAATGTAGTTCATTGTCCCTTGATTGAATGTCAAATAGATGCTTTGAAGTGCTTTAGGTACCTTTTGAGTGCAAGCTTAGGTGATAGTAATAATGTTTAGAGCTTGGTCCCTTGATTTTGGTCACATAACTATGTATTTATATGATTCCCTTGTTTGAATTTTGTAATTGACAACTGGAAGGTTGGACCATAAGAAAATAAGATGACTAAAAGATAAAAGATACCCAAAAGAAGCGAGTAAGGTGGAAAAGGTCCAGGGGCACCAAGAGGGGATAGGGGTGCATGTGCACTCCTGTTCCAGTTGGGCGTTGGTGTCTGGAGCCATAAAAGATTAAAAAAATAACGACTAGGTTGTAGGGTGTGAAAGACCAGATAAACAACATGAAACAAAGACAAAATGCCAAAGACAACCGTTAATTACTAGTTTTCTTTCTTAAGAATAATATGAATGTAAGTATGTGTTTATGGACCTAGAAATGTACCCAAGTGCATAATTTTCTATCTACGGTTGTACCTATTGTGTTTTTTATTACTACTTCTTGTAAGGATGGACCTGTAAAAACAAGAGCAAGAGAATATTTAAAGTTGTGTATATGAAAATTTTGATCTGAGTATGCAAAAGTATATAAATATATGCAAAAGTGTGTAAGAGGAAAGTGGTGCACCTAATGTAGAAGAGTGTAAGGGATAGAAAATGTCTTGAAATGCTATGAAGAGTGAGTTTTGTGGGTGATCTCATGCCAAAGAGCAAGTGTTGGGGGGAGAGGTCTAGTGTTACTATCCTTCCATGACTCTGCTTGATATAAACCCGCTACAGATGGTTGTTTTGTACTTGTCCCTTACTTTTCTGAATGTATTAATTGATCTGATTGAAAATGGAGATAAAATGCATTGTCTTTTCTTGAGGAATGTGCTTATATTGTGAAAAATACTCTATAAACTATTGTGAACTATGTTGATATGAGAAACTATTTATGTGTGCCCCTAGGACATTAGCGCCTAAGGGAGGACACATGTGCCCAAGTGCTTCTATCTAAACCTAGGCACTAGTGTCTGTGTTGTGTTGAGGACCCAAGTCATATTTTGGGTTGTTTTATGACTATTTATCTGTGTTGATTTTGTATTGTGTTGAACTGAACTATAGCTCTGATTTTTTTTGTGGGGTGATTTGTTAACCCAATGTATGCCCTCATCGTTTGGGGTGCATGTAACGTTAGTAGGAGTGTGTGGCCTAAAGAGAATACTGATTAACAAAAATAAAACCTAGCGGGGTCCTAAATGGGGTATTAGGGTATTAATGTTAATCTGAATAGAAGGACTAAAATGCTTGTAAATAAAGAGGATAAACAGTAATGAACAACATCAAACTAATATGCTAAAGTGATGTAAAGTAATTGCATGATTTGATCTAATGGGAATAAAACCCTATAATGTAAGAGGAGAGTAAGGAAATGACTCAGCTGATTGAAGGTGACTATCGCAAGTTGTCGCAGATCTGGAACTGGAACTCGATAGTGTAGATGAATATTCAGGGTCCTACAAAGAGCATATTTGGAGTGTTTGAAGTGACACAGGCACCTGGGAGTGTATTGGGTCGCCTTAGTCTACAATTTGGGCACTCAGAACAATATAAATGCTCAAAACCCTATCTTGGCACTGTCGCTAAGTGTCTTTGAATATTATTTGTCTGTCACATTGGATTCGCTAGATGAACTAGATGACGCCCTGCACATGAAGATGAAGAAGGGGTTGGACTAACCTCAGCTTCCAAATCAGTGGAGTTATTGCTGAGTGTTGCTCTACATTATAGACCCTGATGTAGTTCTGGTGAGTGTGTGTATATCGTGACCTAAGTCTTCTCGTGCCAATTGCACTTTGTGAAATAGCGAGCTATGGTAGCTATAGAAGATGTATATAGTAGAATAGAATGAATAGAATCCCTCCTTCTCTAAGAATGTGTGTGATGCAGACTTTCCTAACTTGGATGTATGGTGCTATGTGGATACATGATGGTGCAATAGATACAACCCTAGATGGAGTGATAGTAGTGATAAGATGCAATGGCCTAGGACCCTTATTATGGTCTTATAAGCTTTATATTTATAGGGCTCTAAATTTTAATTTCAAAATTAATCCCGACAATGCCAACTAAGGAAAAGCTGAAGATGACCAACAACTAGAAGTAACCCAGAAAGGAGTGAAAGAGTCTAAGCATAGATCGGGGCACCTAGAGTGGGACCAGGGCACCCCGAGGTGCCCCAGTACAGGGTGGGGCACTCAGAATTAGGGCTAGAATCTTGGGGAAGTTAGAAAATCGGGTGATAAGTATTAAGAAGTATGCGGGAATGATGAATTAAAACATAAAACAAAGATGGCAAAAAGGTGGGATTAATTGGTACTTTGTACACTTGAGAACTTTCTAAATCATAGTATAAGACCAGGCTAAATATTGTCTAATGTGTAATATTTGTGTCTACAAAGACATGATTTTGATCTTAAATGTATCCCTATAGGGGGAGGGAATATGCATGGTAGAAACCAAGGCACATGAAAACAAAGTGGCTAGATACATGTGTTAGTAGAAAAATTAGCTAACATGCAAAAGAAGACAATGTAATGAAGCAAGTGTGTAAATGACACGATGAAACAACAAAAATTAGGTTTGAAACATGGGACATCACTTAAAACTGTCACAAGAAAATCAAGGTCCGAAATGACCATAAGCAAACAAACAGTGAGTCAAGCAATACATAGGGCATAGCCCACAAATAATGGCATACTGTAACAAGCAATGTCAAGTAAAGATGTATTAGATAACCATGGTTGCTAAATAGTTCGTGCAAGGCAAAAGTTATGCACATGAAGAACCTATTAACATGTTAGAAAGATAAAAAGTATGTCAAAGCATGTATGTACCAATATGAAGTAGTGTGCTAGCAGGTAGAAGTAGAAAATAATGAAATAATATCACTTGTAATGTCTGAGAAAGTAGATGCCACAGCATCCTCAGTGGGACTGGTAAGAGGTACAATGTCAAGCATCATTGCAACATGTAAGGACTTGTAATAAGTCTTCATTCACAACTAGATAACAAGTGAATGCGCATGTGTATATAGAAAAATAATGGCATATTGGATATCTTACTAACATAGTAAGCAAAGTGCAACATGTAAATAGTATAGGCAAACAAGAGTAGGTGCAACCAAGATATTCAATATGTTGTATATGAATGTAATGGAATGGTATAAAAATGTGAATGTGATAGGAGTAGTGTTCCCCCCAGTGGATGTAAATGAGTATAAGATGAGGTTCATTTATAAAATACCCCTTAACAATCAAGAATGAACCATAGAACAAGAGTACATCATCAGGAAATGGTTTGAAACTGTATTCTAGAAAGAAAGATGATGAAACGTAGAGCGTAAAGACTGAATAATGGTGAGGTTCAATTCAACTTTAGACCCTCGGGAGTTGAGTATGAACCAAGGAACTAGAGTGTGTAATAGGGTAATGACGATACAATGTGTGTATCAAAGGGTTTGTAGTGATGCTTAGGAAATATTAGACACTAATCATAGAGCATCAAGTATAAAAGATGATAGATACATTTGAATAAATGCAAGGGGGTGAGAAGTTGTGATGCCCCCCAAGTATGTGAGTGATGAAGATCTATTGGATGATGGTGACAGGGTTTGAAATGTGTCTTGGCCATCAATATAAGCCATAGTTTGTTTGAAAAAATGAATTGGAAATGGAATTGGAGTAGGGTGGGGAGGGATCTTGAATGGTGGTAGCTTATGCGGAATTGATAATGTTGTAGAAGACTTGAGAAGGGGAAGTGTTGGACTGATTTTAAGAGGAAGTTTCTGAAAATGTGGTGACGTGGTTGAAGGCTTGAGAGGAGGAGGGGTTGAATTGATTTTAAGAGGAATTTTCTTAGGTGACTCTTGACTTATTATAGAGGGAAAATTAGTAACGATGTCATACCGCTTATTAGATATAGTTAAATCAAAATTAGGAAACCAACAGGATGTAGTAATTGGAAATGAACATGTAGCAATATTTTTTGTAGCAAATGAAATGATACCATAATGTTTAAGGTGGTCAATTTTTCATTTTAGAGCAAAACAATCATTGTCATTATGTCTATTGATTTGATGATAATTGCAATATGGGTGCCCTTGGTATTTAGCAAGCTGATAAGGACGGTAGAAAATAATAGATGGAAAGTTGATCAACTAGTGAGTGAGGTGTTAATGAAGAATATCATGTTGTTTAGCAATGAAATCAAACTTGAGAGGTGTGGGGAGCAGTAAGACTTGGGGTTCACTGATATGAGCACATGTGACAGTCATAGAAGTAGAATGAGATATAGAAGAAGAACTAACATGGGCTTGAGAAGCATCCTTGAGATGTTGGACTTCAAATTTAAGAGATGTCATCATTGTTTCCATAGCGTGAATTTTTTCTTGAAATAAAGAATTCAAAACTTGAATGGACTCTAAGATGGGTTGATTGGATGGAGGATTAAGGGCGATAGAATCATCAAATAGATGATCGAAGATGGCACTTACTTGAACGGGTGGCATACTTTGAGGTAGATACATAGTGTCTAGGGATTTTTCAAGATAAATTTTGCAATATGGATGCATTTGAAGCAAGTCATGCAAGGAGATTAGAGGAGATTTAAGATCCATGAGAAAAGAAAAATGAGGATCCAAGTGTATGATCACGAGTAGGGTTCACCAAATGATTTAATAAAAAATAAACTTTTGTAAAACCCTAATTACAACGTCACATATGATAATAAATGCTAAAATATATATTTGACACAAGTAATAAGTTAATAAAAATATGAAACCCTAAGTGTAAGAGAGAGAGGAAGGGACTTAGCTGATTTTCACTTGATCTGGGACTGGTGTAGACTAGGAAAATTGTTGAACATGAGGTGATCTATATCGTAAATGATTAGGATAAACTACACACTGCAAGAATGTGGCTAGATATGAGCGCTCACGACAGGACCGGGGTGCCTAGGCACTGACGACCTTTACTGGGCGTTTGTGACTATGAAAATGGTTAGAACTTGATCTTTGTTGTGTCGCACATCCCAAATATTTTGTGGTGATCGCATGTATGTCATAATATGATCATCAAGGTACCTGTAACCTACAAAACAAATATTCACTTGTAAAAACCACAATACCGCATCAAATATAAAAAAGAAAAATGTAATATGGGGAGTTGGACTGACCCCAAAAGTCACCAGATAGAGTGAGCTTACAACTGAGTGTTGCACTACATCTCAGACTCCATGTAGTTCTGGTGAGTGTGTGTAAGAATCGTGCCCTAGGATTCCCTTGTGAAAATGCACTTGATAGATGGTTGTAGCTAGATAGAATAATGCAATAGTATGTGTGGATGGAATAAAGAAACTCCCCCTTCCTATGTTGTGTATGCAAAAAATGCACTCCCTTGTCCCTTGAGTGGATGCTAGATGGATGCCTTGAACTGCTTTAGATAAATTTGAGATGAAATATTAGCTGATGATAGTATATGCTTAGTGTTTGGTCCTTGATTTTGAACACATGATTATGTATTTATATGATTCTCTTGTTTGAATTTTGTAATTGACAACTAGAAGGCCAACCTGTAAGTGAAAAAGTTCCCAAAAGATAAAATACACCCAAACGAAGTGAGTAAGGTGCAAAAAGGGTCAAAGGCACCTAGAGGGTACAGGTGCTCCTGTCCTAGTTAGGCGTTGGTGTCTGGAGCTATAAAAGATAAATTAGTAAAATATCGACTGGGTTGTAGGGTGTGCAAGACCAAATAGAAAACATGAAACAAAGAAAAGAGTCCAAATATAATCATCAATTACTAGTTTTCTTTCTTACGAATCATATGAATGATAGTATATGTTTAGGACCTAGAAATACACCCCAGTGCATAATTTCGTGTCTACACTTACTTATACATGCATTACTCTGATTTTTTATATATGAGACTTTAACTATTTTCTCAATCTTATCTTGTAGGTCTGTCATTGATATGCAATAAGAAGGATCTCACATTAGCTAGCACAAGCTCTAACGACACGCTAATACATATATACTTCACCCCTAGGCTCTACCTCCCCTTCCTAGTTTCGATGCTTCACATTACAATCACTTCACACTTCACTTTTCCACGTGGCACACCATTAGCTACACTTTTCTCTATAGGATTACAAGGTGCATATCTTCTATATACTTTATGCTATAAAGTATTCACTCAACAACATAAAGTGGGGGTAAATGTAGACACAAAATCTATACACTTGAGTACATTTCTGGGTCCTAAAGCATACTAATATATACATGATTCCTAAGCAAGAAAATTAGTGGTTGAAAACTCCTTTTGGCCTTTTTTCTTCATCTCTTGCATTCTTTCTGGTCTTACACATCATACAACCTTACCAGAACTTGACCGATTCATATTTTATGGCCTTTGACACTAGCACCCAGTTAGGAAAGAAGCATCCATGTGCTCATGTCCCTCCTAGGTGCTCTTAACCCTCTTTATCCTTTTCTCACCCTTTTGGGTCTCTTTTACTTCTTGGGCATCTTTTAATATTTTGGGCCAACCTCCCAGTTGATAATTACTAAATTCAAACAAGGGAATCATATATATACTTAGTTGTTTCTCTCAAATAAAGGGCTAAACACTAAGCATTATCTACTACTCACCTAAGCTTGCATCAAAGGCATACATCTAGCACATCCATACAAGGGACATGGGTTGCATCACTTTGCATACACTACATAGGAGGGGAAGTTAATTTTATTCCATCTCACACATTTGCATACTTGGATCATTATAGATCTAGCCCACTATCATATTCCAACTTACACAAGGGAAAACTAGGGCATCGTTACACACACATTCACACATAACTACATGGAGTCTAAGATGTATTGCAACACTTGGTTGAAGATCACTCTTCGAGTGACTGTCGGGGTCAGTTCGACTCCCCATTATGCATCTTATTTATTAGGTTTAATGATTTTTTTGGGTATGTGCAACTAGTTATCTATTTTGTAGGTTATAGGTAGGACCGATGACATTGTAGTGAAATAAGAGAGACAAAAGGAAATCAATAGAAAATCTCCTCTTACACATAAAAGATCAGAACCTGAGCATTTGGGTGGACACTAGAGCCCAGATCAGTCACTAGCACCTGGACACTTCTCTCCTCCCATGGGAGCTTCTTTCTTATACATCTCTGAGTTCCAAAACCTCCACTGAGTCTCGATAACACTCTTCCCATTCTATCCCAGCAATTCCTTAGCCCATATCACTTCCAGATCACTCAAAAATTAGCTAAGTCATCTATCTCTCACAATTTCTTAGGGTTTCATATTATTGCTTGCTTTTTGCTTATCCATTTATTGTACTATATCATATGTATATCATTAGTTATAGTAGTTACTCTACAATTAAATATTTAATTCAATTTAAATTAAATTAGATATAAAGGGATAGATCATTATCTAAAACAACTTGAGAAGAAATTTCAGCAAATGTAAAAGTAATATGTTCTTGGTTAAAAGAGAGCGTTGTAGTAAGTATATGGTAAACATATTCAGGAGAGGTGTTAGGATTAATGTAAGTGTTACCCAAAAAATATTGTATTTTGCGTTGACATTCACGATTGGCTTACAAGAAGGTGAGGAGAGAGACACTCATGTTGGTAAAAATGAAAGGATCTAAGGGTATCTAGGGTTACAAGAAAAATGGAGCTAATATGCAAAATAAGGATCCGAGTGTCTGACCATGAGTTGGGGTTCACCAAATGATTTAATTTAAATTTAATTAAACCTTATTTTCAGAGTAACTATTGTAACTAATGATATTTTGATGATAAAGTACAATGAGACACAAGCAATAAACATGTAATGTTATGAAACCCTGAGCAAATGAGAGAGTGAAGGTGACTTAGTTGATTTTTGAGTGAATTGGAAGCAACCTGGGCTAAGAAACTATTGGAACAGGCTAAGAAGAGTGTTGTCAAGGATCACCAAGGGTTCTAGGACTCAGAGTTGCACATGACAGAAGCGCCCACGGGAGGACAGGACTGTCTGAGTGCTAGTGACTGATTTGGGTGCTTGTATCCACCCAGATGCTCAGGTTATGATCTTTTCCAGTCATGGAGAGATTTGTTGTTGATCTTATTTTGTTGCTACGGTTTTTCTCCAAGTTCGTCAATCGTACCTATAACTTGCAAAATAGATAGCTAATTGTACATTTCCACAAACCACATCAAACCTAATAAATAAGATGTGGAATGGGGAGTTGGACTGACCCCAGAGGTCACCTGAAGATTGATCTTATGACTAAGCATTGCACTACATCTCATATTCCATGTAGTTCTTTATAAATGTGTGTGTAATGATGTCTTGGGTTTCCCTTGTGCAAGTTGTATTATAATAACAGGCTAGATCTATTTGCTCCAAGTATGTAAATGTGTGAGATGGAATAAAATGAACTTCTCCTCCTATGGTGTGTATGCAGAGTGCTATAGCCCCTTGTCCCTTATATGAGTATGTTAGATGGATGTTTTGTGATGCTTTTTGTACCTTTGGATGCAAGCTTAGGTGATAATAGATAATGCTTAGTGTTTGACCCTTTATTTGAGAACAATAGTGAATTATATATATGATTCTTGTGTGTAATGAAAAGTTTGTTAAAGCTATGAACATGGGGTGAGAATCTCTAAAGAAACCTGAAAAGCTTTAGAACAAACAACTCAAATGACCATCAGATTATAGATAAGAAAGAGCTACCTACTTGCATGCATATATAAAGCTTGAAACAAACAAATCAACCTCTAAACATGACTATATTAGTTCTTCTACTCCATAAAATCTATCTATAAGTGAACCTATTAAAGCTCTAGAAATCAATTATGTGTTTATTGATGTTTTAAAAGCTTAAGAATGGAAGCTCACCATTAATGGCTTCTCCCATTTACCTAAATCTTTGAAAGGATTATCAAATAACAAGTAAATAGCTCAAATAAACTATGAAATGACTCTTAAAGACCTAAGCATGACCTAAATCATAAATGAGAGAGAGAGAGAGAGTTCTTAGAAAAAGTGGGAAGGGTAACCCTCTATTTATAGTTTTTTAGATTTGAGAAAAGGATGTTTTGGATACATGTGGGACTAAAAAGGAGTCAAAAAGTTGATTTTTAGAAAAGAACATTGAGAGGTGTGAACTGGATTTGGAAGGCTAAGTGGTTATTTGGAAAGGTGAGATATTTGTTTAGAAAGTCAATTTGTCTTTAGAAAGTCAATAAGAGGGTTGATTAACCTAAACATGGTTAAGTAAAGGGAAAATAAGCTTATAGAAGCTGGTTAGAGAGGGATTATCAGGTTCAGGGTTTAGAAGAGGTTAGAAAGGGTGTTTTACTAGCGTAGTGTAGTAAATTAATACATGAGACTAGGATAGTTAGTATGATTTTAATAATCAGATCATGTAGACCAAATTATAGGTGTCTACATTTTCCCCTCTTTGAGGTGACGTGTGTGTCAGTCACTTCAAAGAAAGTAGAACAATCATAAACAGGTAGAAAATTTTGAAGGGGTAGAAGAAAAATTAGTAGGATGAAGGATGCCCCCTTGAGTGTCAATGGGATGATGGAGGAATGCGATCGAAGATCAAAAAAGAGCACAAAAGAAAGAACAATGTGAAGAAAGGGGAGATAGAAGAGAAAATAACAAGAAAATGGACTGTTGAGCTATCCACTAGATATTGCAATACAAACAATTTTTATTCATCATATTGCTAGTAATCTTCATCACCGGTCCTTATTAAAATACAAGCATAGGAAATAATCATAAAATGACATGAAAAGCCAAGATACACACAATTGGCCCATTGCTAAGAATGGCCAACTCCATGCAACATACATGAATGTAATGTAGTATGAGAAGCAAACAAACTCACTTAACAGGGAAATAAGTACAATCACACACACTCAAACCAACAATGTTTAAGACAATTGCACAAATATTTTGTTATCGAGTTGCAATCCCAAATGTTTTGATAAATGAAACAGGGTTTAAAATGAGGCCCCAAGACAATTTGTATATGCAAGGGAAAGGATGGAGGACACTTAGGTCTGACGAAAAAGTAGTGTGCACAACGAAACAATACTAGACAATTCGTGCCCCAGAGTATCGACAAAGAAAGCAACGTAGCTTTTGGAAATGGTTTGGAGATTCAGAGGATCCATGAGTTGTTGTCTCAATGCCTGTGGAAACGCCAACAAGATATGAGATGAACGCCATGTGAAAGATACAGATTTCAGTTGCAAATGAGTGGATTACCAATTTTAGTCCATTTTCAAAGTTTTCACGATTTATTTTTTTGGATTTGTGGATGATTTTATAATTTTTAAATTTTTGATCGGTCAGAAGAATTTAAGAAATGGAAGATCTTCTAGAAGCACGCACAAAAATGCTCCTAGGGCGAAGAAAAAGGGAGCATCGAATAGTTGTAAAATGCTCCGATGAGAAGAAAATGGAGCTAAAAATAATTATTTAAAAAATAATTATGTGATGGATAAAATAGAAGAAAGATAATGGAAAATAGTGCCTGGAATATTTGTAAACGACCCCAGGGTGAAGAAGTGACAACTAGGTAGCACTTAGTGCTCCAACGTGGCGGAAAATTAATAAATTAAAATAATTATTTAATAAAAATAATCATTTAGTGAAGATAAGAAGTGTTAGAGTGATCACAACAGAGAAAACATGCCATCAGGGGCATCACGACGGCCTAATATACCCACCGGTGGGGGGGGTAAATCAATCACGACCAGTTCATTTGTAGCAGAGCTCTTGCAAAAATTTCACCACGAGTGAGTGTGAGAGCATTGGAGTGAGATGTTGCAAGGCTACCGAGTAGGAAGAGATGAGTATATCACATCTGGGAGTATCTTTGGGACGTAGCTGATGGACCCTACATGAGTGTTATATCCTTGATTCGTCAATTTAGCATTTAATGCTATTTTTAGCATTTTAAGGCTAGTTTAGGGTGATTTTTGACGTATGTGTGTGCGCGCATGCATCAAAATCATAGGTACGCATGAGCATACCTTTCAAAATATGGGTACACTGGGCATGCGTATCTATCGAAGGGGATGTGTATGCATCGAATGGGGGAAAATGGAGACGTGAATGCACGTGCGTCGACTGAGAGGTGTAGGTGTCGAACTAGAGTACGCGTCTTGGGTAGGTAGGATGATTAGGTTAGGAAAAAAGGGGGCATATACATGTGAATATGGAGGCACAAGCGTTGAAATGGAGGCGTACACGTGCACTAGGTACATACGTGTTGAAACAGGAACGCATGCATTGAAGCAAATGTGCACGCATGCTTGGGAAAAGTACATAACTTACCCTTGTAAACAATTAGTCAAGCATAGATGAAAATAGACTAGGTTGTTGTAGAAGAAAATGAAAATTAGTATGTTAGATGAATTATAGATGAATTTACTTGAAAAACTAGATAGAAGTAGATAGAAAACCCTAACACATGTATCGTTTGTTTGTGCGTAGCGGATACTACCCATCCTCCACACCAGAGAGAGACATGGTCGTCTAGCTGGGATAGAGGCGTAATTTGATGAGGATGATTGAGAGGATACTAGATATCCTTCCCATGTATGACGAGGCTAGCCTATGTGGCTGATATGCCACATATTACTCTCGATCATGGCCTGTTGATAGTTGTAGCCGAGCGGTGGCATAACAAGAATCAGTGCTTCTGACTCCCCACTAACGAGATCACTATTACTTTAGAGGACATATGGCGCATCATGCAGGTCCCCATCCAGGGTGAGTCTGATTAAGTACTCGAGTCACCATCCTGATATTGATCAGTGCATTCTAGAGATTATTTGGCATTTTAGCTATACTGCATCATGGGATGACAGTTGAGATTATCATGGTGTATAGAGGATCCAGAGCTTGATTGGGCCATGGTATATCTGATGGCTTTTGTCAATGGATTTTTACTCCCTGACAAAACCAGAGCGTCATTTCTACTAGGCCTCATTGGAGTGATATGCATGGTTTGATTGACGATGAGACATACTACTAGGGCAAGTGCATACTGGCACATCTTATACTGGGACCTACATTTGATCACATACTACCATCAGAAGAAGGTATGACCTACCACGCTACTTCATATTTGGGCGTGGGACCATATTGCTATTGGTCGTCCCATAAATGTAATGAGGGTTTGAGCTCTAGAGGAGCCTTCTGCTATCATGGGTTGGGTTCTGATTGGTGATGATGTGAGGCCACATATGGGAGACACCTATCATTACTGTCGTGAGTTAGATGAGTTACATTAGGCCACAGTAGTATGGAGGCTACACAAACACTTTTAGTGGCTGTAGGATGGTCTAAATCTCAGTACAATGAGAGTTGAGCATTTTATGTTGGGTAGCCACAACTATATGCGAGAGTTTTACAGGGTTGATCGGTGCCAGAGATAGTTTGGCATTACACAAGATGTACCCAGGCCAGATATGCGGTATGCTCACAGGGATAGAGAATACTTTGACATGGGGCCACAAATTACTAGAGACAGAGCCTTGACTATCTATTTACATGTGGTGCCAACTATGTGGGTACCCTTGATAAAGGTGAGAGATCCGAGGTGTACACCAGAGTATGCTCCATGGTACCATGTAGTAGTATCTCATCGATTGATGATTCTGAGAGCCACTTACAATGCAGGAGTGAGAGCACCCCCAGTGGGGACTCCTAGTGGTGATGAGGGGGCGAAGCTGATGGGATCATGATGGGGATGATGATGATAATGATCCTTTTGAAAGCCAATGCCATGATGGGGGTGGAGGATAGGGTCCTCCACTATAACAGCCACACAAACAAGAGCCTATGCCTAGATAGAGATAGGCGACCCGGGCTCCAGATATAGATCTACCTCCAATAGGTTTTCCAGTGGGGATATATGCCACACTAAAACAGGTGTTTCCACAACAGGGTCTGCCACCTCATGCTCCAGGTGGTGGTAGGGATCATGGACAACTAGCTGTGCTTTAGCAGCAGCTACTAGCGGCAATATTCATTCAGTTACAGGTAGTGACTGAGAGAGATCAAGCTATGGCACAATTACAGGTTGTGACAACAGAGAGAGATCAGGCGAGAGCCTAGGCCACTCAGGGTGGGGATGGAGGAGCATGGTAGCAGAAAATTAGGTAGCTAGCAGTGTAGGGTGCTCAGATATTGATCCGCCTACATCAAGCGCAGACATATGCATAGGGTGTTATGGTACAATGGGACCAGGCTCAGGCACATGTGCAGGGTTTTATCATTTAGAGAGATCAAGAATGGGTCCAAATCTAAACCATTATAGCAGACATAGATTGACAGGCCACTACTTTAAGACATGCCCATGCTTAAATGGGTAAACTGACAGGGGAGCAATATGTTGAAGTACAGGAAACCACTACTTTTGGGGATACAGAGATGATTTAGGATATTATGAGAGCTAGTGGTGAGGGCTTGTATTACAAGGCCGCCAATTACCAAAAATTTCTAGCAGGACAGTGGGTTGTACCCTTTGATCAGGTAGATGTGAGCAAGATAGGATCTAGATCATGGAGGTCAAAGTGGTTGGTTAGATCAATATAGCAGCTAGCTGGACAGTAGGGTGGTACACCTGGAGCCGTCCCATCACAACCACCACCATTTCATCCTCCAGGTCATAGACCAAGCAGTCCTGGAGAGGGCGAGAGTCATGATTGACTTTATCCTTTTGTACAGACATATATATGCATACATGCCTCTTATGAAGGCTGATTTTGATCGATGTATGTACTGATGTACCATTTTTTTATTATTCCTTTTAGATGGTAGATGGATTTGTATCAATGATGTATATCTTACTTTGATACAGATATTTATACATGTATATATGGACATTCGATGGTTTATATTTGTCATGTTCTATATGCTCTATGATGATGATTCATATTTATAGATGTATGAGTGTATCATGGTGATGTATGATTCTCATTTCCTATGTATATATTTTATGCTAGATAGAGATGTTGTACCACATGTTTTCATATTGATGATATATCTTTAGATAATATCATATGTTTTGGGCACGAGATATTCTGGTAGATGCTAGCATTTGGGATGATAGTAGATGATATTGGTGCGGGGGGAATAGATTTGTGATCATGCACAACCCCTCTTGCCCCCATTGATGATACGATATGTGATGATTAGCTTAGTATACATGCATGATGTAAAAATTAGCATTTTTGTATATATGATGTATTAGATGATGTTATATGTGATAATGATAATGATAGATGTGCATGTGTAGTAAACAAACACACAAGCAAAAGTTAACAAAACTAAACAAATATACACCTACAAAAACGCACAACAAAATGCAACTAGAAATGAATTCATGCAAACTTTAACAACATATTAAATTGGTATCAATCTAATAAGTAAAATGAATCCTAATAGATACATACACACATACGATGAATACATAACAATATCCTACAAGTATGAAAGTTAAAAATGGACTCAATGTGACACATAATTAAATCAAACAAGATTCAATCTAAGGTAAGCAAATGAACCATACTTCAAATCATACAACGTGAAAATATATTTATAACCAAAACTATACAAACTGACAACTAAAAGCAATTTAATCACTACCTTGTTTTTGCAAGACAACATTGATATATTTTCTAATGTTTTTGGGTTATCTTGAAAGATAAGTTTTCAAGGCTATTGTTCTCATTGTTTTCGAGGTTTCCCTAAGACAATGTTATGAAGTTGGGTGTAGCTTCGTTCCAAAGGGGGTTTTCTGAATGTTTAGATTTTTGTGTAACTTTTTCTAAAAAAAATGTATTTTCTAAGGTCATGTTCTGAAAGCAATGTACAAGGACAAAGAAGTGTGGATACCCCCAGCATGATGTGGGAATATACAAAAGGAAAGAGTGCCACTTTTATATGTATGATAAAGTGGAATATGAAGGTGCCCCCAATGTTAGATGGGAATATTCAAAGGCACATCCTTCACACATATATAAGAACAAATAATCAGATCACATCTTGGTGAAGATAGACTCGGTAGGGTTCTTAGACATATCAAGGGAAACCAAATCTAGATAGTGGTGAGGGGTTACCCATCCAGATGTAACAGTAGCTTGTGACCAATGAATCCTCCTTGAGCATGTCAGAAACTGGTTTTCACCCAAAGACCTACCCATTGTGCCATAATTGTGTGGTTTTCACATGTGGACGACCTACTTTTTCTTTATTGTTTTCTTGATTTTCTGATGTTTTGCTTGTTTTTTCTTTGTTTTTCTACTTTTTAGGTATTTTATGATATTTTTGCCATGCTTAAGCATAGAACCGATTCTTGAGATGCATGGAATTCATAGGTTCTCGAAGCTCTTCACCATCTGAGTATGCTAGTTTATAAGCTCTTGATCCATATTTAGTAACCACCACATAAGGCCCTAACTAGTTAGCCTCAAATTTACCTTTCTTTTCTCTGTCCTTGACAGTGTTCTTCTAATTTTCTTTTAGAACAAGATCTCCTACATCAAATTCACGATGAATGATCTATTTTTTATATCCTCTTAATACTCTATTCTGGTAAACCTTTAGGTGATTAAGCACTCTCATACGCTTTTCATCCAACAACTCTAGCTCTGCTAGCCGAGAAACTCTATAGTCTTTGTCCTTATTGAGATAGTATCGGAGAGATATTCTCAGGGAGGGAAGCTCCACTTCTAAGGGTATGATGGATTCAGTGCCATAGACTAGTGAATATGGGGTCACACCAATAGGAGTGTGGATGGAGGTTCGATATGCCCATAGGGTGGGATGTATCTGTAAGTGCCAATTACAGCCAGTCTTACTTACCATTTTCTCCATGATCATCCATACAAGAGTTTTATTGGTAGCCTTGGCTTGCCCATTACCTTGGGGATAATGGGGGGTAGACCACTTGAACTGAATATGGAAGCGTTGACACAATGTCTTAACTATTTTGTTTTTGAAGGACTTACCATTATCTGTGACAATGGCGGATGGAATACCATAATGGAAAATGAGGTGATTCATGATGAAATTGGAAATTTATGCACCAGTGACATAAGTAAGAGGCACAACCTCTACCCATTTAGTAAAATACTCGGTGGCGGTGATAATGTGGGTATGGCCATATGAAGAAGAAGGATGGAGCTTCCCTATGAGATCCAGGCCCCATTTAGAAAATGACCAAGGTGTCGCAATGGGTTGCAAAGCCTGTGTTGGCGCATGTATCAAGTTGACATATTTTTGGCATAGTTCACACTTCTTTACAAAATTACAACAGTTTGCTTCCATGGTAGGCCAATAATAACCCACCCTTAAGAGCTTCTTAGCTAAGACCATACCACTAGTGTGTGCCCCACAAATACCTCAGTGCACTTCCTTAATAACGTGGACTGATTCAGTAACATCTAAAAAAATGAAGCAGATTATTGTCATAGCCACGATGATAAAGGGTGCCTCCTAGGAGGGTGTAATGGGCTATGCGGAGGATAAGGGCTTTCTTCTCAGTATGGGTAATGTTTAAGGGAAATGTGCCATCTTGTAGGTATCTAAATATAGGGTCATACCAAGGGGAGAAGGGACCAACAACTTCACATGCCAAACAAGATTCCAGCATGTCATATGCGGGTACTCGTAAATGCTCTAAAAAGAAGGGCATTTTACTTTCCTGAGGTGAATGTGTAAGAGAGACCAATTGTAGCCATAGCATCCACTGAACTATTGTGTGACCTTTGTTTTTGTTCAAAGATAATCTATATAAAATATTCCTTCAAGGTTTCAACCAATTTCTTGTATGGAATAAGCTTTTCATCTTTAACCTTATACTCATCATTAACTTGTTTAATAATAAGTTGGGAGTCCCCAATGACTCGTAGCTGTCTGATATTCCAAGTGATAGCCAACTTGAGGCTATGACTTCATATTCTTCAATGTTATTAGTGCAAGGGAATCCCAAACGGAATGCTCTTGGAATAACCTCACCCATGGGAGTGATGAGCACCACTCCTACTCCTGATCCATGGAAGGTGAATGATCCATCAAAATGAACTTGCCACTCCACAAACTCTTCAACATACATCATGGATGCATCTAGTAGATCCAAACACAAAGGTTCCATCCCTGGTAGAGGATCTTATGCCAACTGATCAGCCAAGACCTTTCCTTTTAATGACTTCTGGTTAACAAACTCAATATCAAATTCACTTTAGGAGAATGATCCAATTAGCCATTCATCCCGTAAGGGAAGGTTTGGATAAAATGTATTTGAGAGGGTCAACTTTGGATATTAGCTTGGTCTTATTGTTAAGGAGATAGTGGTGTAGTTTCTGAAAGGTAAAGATAACTTCCAGGCAAGCCTTTTCAATATGTGGGTAATTCAGTTCATAGGAAATCAAGGTGTGACTAAGGTAATAAACTTTCCTTTCTCTATGGTCTAGGTCATATTGGGCAAGAAGTGCACCAATAGAAAATCAGGTAGCTGAAATGTATAATAGGAGAGGTTTGTCTGGGGTAGGTGGCATGAGTACGGGTGGGTTGACAAGGTACTGTTTAAGCAGTGAAAATGCCTTTTGACAGTCTAGTCCCTAGTTGAATGCAACATCCTTCTTGAGGAGATGTGTAAATGGGTGGCACTTATCCGCAAGCTGTGAAATGAAACGATGGATTTCCTGTATCTTTCCTTGTAAACTTCTTAGTTGTTTAATATTTTTAGGTGGAGGCATTTTGTGATAGTTGTAACCTTTGCAGGATCCACCTCTATTCCTCTCTGTGAAATGATGAAACCTAGGAACTTCCCTGACAAAAATGCCAAAGACACACTTCTTAGGATTCAAACGTACTTTGTAATCTCAGAGACGTTGAAAAATACATCTCAACACTTCAAGGTGTTCTCCTCTGCTTTTGGATTTTCCTAAGATATCATCAACGTAATCCTCCATGATGTCATTCATCATGTCATGGAAGATGATTGTCATTGCACGTTGATAGGTGGCCCTGACATTCTTGAGTCTGAAAGGCATGACCTTGTAACAAAATGTCCCCCAAGGGGTGATGAAAGTTTTCTTATGTTGATCTTCCTCTGCAATTCGAATCTGGTTATAACCTAAAAAACCATCCATTAAGGATAACATTTCATAACCAATGGTAGAATTGATAATCATATCAATATTAGGCAAGGGGAAGTCATCTTTGGGACATGATTTATTGATGTCACGGGAATTATGTGTAGATCCTTATGCCAACCAGATTTTTCTGAACAAGGACTATGTTGGATATCCAATCTAAATAGTCAATGGGTTTAATGAAATCAACAACTAATAATTTTTCTAGTTCTTCTTTGACAAGTAGTGCAATTTTGGGGTGCATCTTTCTCAATTTTTGTTTGATGGGTTTGGCATCTAGGTGCACAATGAGGTTGTGCATGACCAAGTCTGGGTCCAAACCAGGCATATCTATGTATGACCATGCAAATATATCTGCATATTCTCTTAATAGTTCCACAAAAACTTTTTGTTCTTGAGCTGAGAGTGAAGCTCCCAACTTTAACATTCTAGGTTCCTCTTCTGAGCCAATGTTGACACTGATCATTTCTTTAACAAGTATTTTAGAAGCATCTTCCATCATGTAGGATCAGGGGGAAGAGTAAGATCAACCTCCTTAGGTGGCTCATCATCATCTTTGAATGGGTATACCATTTCTTCTATAGGTTCTTAGTTTTGTTTATCTACTAGTGCTTCAAAAAAAATTTGTTGCTATGAGACTTACGCTTTGTTCTTTCCACAAGGATTCTCTGAAGCATTCTTACTCTTGCTTATGACCTTCCTATTCAAGCATCCACACATCTCTGCCTCTTCTCCAAAGTATGCACAGGCATCCAGTTGAGATTGCAAATCCTTTCTTGTGATCCCCATTAAGAATAGAATCCCTGAGTCCCATGAATTCTATGAATGCCTCATCATTCTCAAAGAAATCGATTGGACACGTGAGATTGTTGATCCCAATCTACAAGTTCGGGATATACAAGGGTTACTTGGAAATTGGTTTGAGGATTGGATCTGGATAAGGTAAAAACAACTGAATCAGGGAATAGGTTAGTGGAGGCAAGATCCTCATAGAGGCTACATTGGGAATTTGCGTCACTATCTGAATGAGATGAGTCATCCTCATGTTGGAAGAGGTGGCATCAATCTCAAAGGGTGGATCGTCATGAGGTCTTATTCCAAGACCATGTCTGTTAGATTTGAAATGAGGGATAAGAATGGGTTCTAACCATCCTTTTGCATTGATACCGCATCCAAACCCATTATAACCCATGACGTACATCATATAGTGGCCTTTGATATACTGCGAAGCTTGATGACATAATGCCATGGTACCTTCAGGTACCCTCCTGATGGGATCTTCTAACATCTTTTCCTTGGATAGGAGACCACTAGGGATGAACTTATTCAGTAGTTTAGGGAATTTATCCTGAGTGCTCTTGAACTAAATGTAGGTTTACCATGTTGTCCTGGGTGATACTAACAGATATGATATTAATAAGTCCTGTTGAAGAGTGAATTTCTCACCTGGGCCATACTTTACCGACGTTGCCTCCCATGATGTGAAAGGGTTGAAAAATGATTGGAAAGTTTTGCCCCTAAATTACAATGAGTGAATCTGGATCCACACATTCCTTGATAGCTTCTATTTGTAAGGAGATAACAATATCTGTAGAAGGGCATTCATAAGATGCACGAGAAAAAGTGTAACAATACTCTACAATGCGTGAATGGTTCTGGATCACCCTGAATGGTGATTATTTTTCCTTCATGGCACATCTTGATACACTGATGGAAATTTTAAGGAATGGCTTGCATAGCATGAATCCATGGGAATCCTAAGAGCATGTTGTACGGAAGATCCAATTCAAGGAGCATGGAACGTTGTATCATGAAAATTCATACTCTACTTCCATTGGAACTACTATAGTACCTGCTATACTCACACTCCTCATTACATAGGGGATCTGATTGTAATAGTTTTAGCGTCCCTAGATCCACTTTTTTCTGAATGGCCTAATAGTATTGACTTAACCAACTTCAAAGTGACAATATATTTAACCGGAATCCACTGACTAGCCACAATTACTCTTTTGATCTTACGACGGGTAACAACTACTTATAGTCATATAGGGGTAAGTTTTGCTCTAGGTCATTTCTGCATGGATTGCTTAATGAGCTTCAAAAGTGATACCGATTTTCTTTTGGAATCAAGGTGTACAATTTTTCCATCTCTTGAAGGTCTTACGACAGGATCTACATCTGTGGAAACTCCCAAACTGTACAGTGTCATTATATACAATATGTTTTTATGAGCAGTGGAGATTTTGGGGAGATCTAAATCAATATCCTTAGCGGATGTCTTCTCGTTGTGGAAACTGAACTTTTTATATTAAATTTTTGACCTTCCTGAGGGATATGGTTTGGGATTTGGTCTATGATCAAACAAGCGTGTCACTGTTCCCAATTACACTTACATTTTTCTAGATATCCTATGATCAAGGTGAAGCAGTCATGTCCCTATTGCACAACATGTTTTCTAATCAAGTATTGTGTTCATCAGATGAATACATGTTATAAGGGAATAAAAGGGACTATCATTAGTTGGATAAGCATAAGCGACCGTCCTATAGTCATTGGAAGTTTATCCGTGATTTGGATTCCTGTTCTTCTCATCTACATGGTTAGGAAAGGGATCTTTGAAGATACCCATTTTCTCATTTGGACCTAGTCCTGAGTCAGGGGGGAATTTACGGTGATTTTTCCCTCTTCAATGAGGTCTTGTATATAATGTCATAGTCTCAAGCACCTATTTGTTTTGTGTCCTTTAACATGATGGAAATCATGGTACTCATGCTCTTTGAACCAACTAGTTTTTGGAGCATCTTTGGGATATGGTACTATTGTTGTTAAGTACTGCACCATGTTTACCTCATCTAACTGTTTAAGTATGGCAGATAGTGATTTTGTTAGTGGCGTAAATGTATGTTTTGTGGGTGTCCTTTGGGTGAGGTCCTTGTGAGAGCTTTAAAAGTGGACCAGTTTGTATGGTTTGGAACCTTTTGGAGTTCGTAATGCCATTTCCAAAAACATGTTTGTTTTTGTTGAAGAATTTTGGTTTATCTGAGGGTTTTGTTTCATGTTTGTCCTTGATGACCGGTTTAAGTGTACCCTTCATGTGAGATCTTTTCAATTTGACTACCCTTCTCTATAACTTCTTCAAAGTTAGAGCAGCAGTGCATTTGTAAATGAAAGGCTATCTCCGGGTTTAGGTTAGGAACGAATATGCTTACTAGCTATTTTTCTAGCAGGGCACATGGGAAATGGCTTGCCAATCCATGCCATCGTTGTAAGAAGCTTGCAAAGGTCTTGTTGGGATTTTTTTTACATTACAAAGGTTGTTCATCATGATATCATTCTCCATATTGAAGGAATAATGTCACATGAATTTTTCCACTAGTACGGGCCATGTTGTAATGGATCCCTTGGGTATACTAAAGAATCATTCTAATGTCAGTGCTCCTAGGCTGCGAGGGAATAGTCGTATCAATAAATTATCATTGTACGCGACCTCTTGACAAGCCATGTAAAAGTCCTTGATGTGATCACGAGGATCACCTTTGCTTTTATATTTATCGAACTTAGGAATGGAAAAATGCTTTGGAAACAATTGTCGCAACATGTCCTTATCGAAGGGTAAGGGCATAGTTATTCATATAAGTACTCCTATTGTGTCCTATGTTTCCTTCCTGTAGCGTAGTAAGTGTGTTCTTCATTGATTGTAACTCTTGTTGAATGAGTTGCTCTTTTGTAGGTGATATTGGTCTATTTACCTTAGCAACTTTAAAAGTTGTGTCATCATACAGATCAAAGTGAAACTCACTAGATTTTGTTTTGAGTTTGTCTTTATGCGTGTTCCTACTAGAAGACCCTAAGTTTGCTAATTTTTGACTTAGTTTCAATATTTGTTTTTGAAGGATCTCTTCTTCAACTAATGGATCGTCTTCCTTGTCAAACTTAGGAGGTGGTGAGTCTTTGTGCTCATGCTCAATTTTTACTTTACGTGAAGCCTTATAATAAGGTCTCCGTGAATGCACCAATTGGTTTTGATGGGTCTTCTTCAACATTTTTGTGATGTTGTCTGGAAGTAGAAGCATACCCTACGTCAAAGGGGTTATCCATGTCTAAGAGGGATGGTCGCTCTTCCATTTTACGATTAACGATCTTAGTCTCCACTTCGCATTCTTGTGGAAGCTTAGCCCCTAACTCTAGGACTCTTGTGAGTACTTGATCTCTGTTATAATAAAGGAGCTCGTCAAATTGACCTAGGTCTAACTTATGTTGTTCCTCAGAAGAATCAGATTCTTCTCCGCTATGATCGATCAATGGTTCTGTGTCTTTGACCTGCGAAAAGAGAGGTGTTAAGTTATTACCACTAAA
Source organism: Taxus chinensis (assembly GCA_019776745.2). NCBI lineage: Eukaryota > Viridiplantae > Streptophyta > Pinopsida > Cupressales > Taxaceae > Taxus > Taxus chinensis. The sequence goes on from CM034150.1 coordinate 861,951,281, forward strand.
TGGGAAGGATGCGAAAGGATTTTCTTCTAAGTCACGCTCGTTTGGTTTAGATGTCATTTTTGTGATTCTAGGCATTACTAGTCAAAGTTATACTAGGTTTTTGTCTAAATATCTTCAAAGTTGTATGAAACCTAGGCGTATGTTGTGTAAGTCATCTGACAACCAAAATATCCTAGTGTGTTTCTAGATGTAATGTCTATGCAGTTGTTTATCGTTCAAAGAACAATCATATGAACATTAAATCAAACAATCACTCAAGTTGTCGCTTAGCAAGACTATACCCTAAACTATGATTCCAACGAAGGGCTCAAGGCAGATAGTGACAATACCCTATTAATACATAGGTCGAGTTAGAATACTAACAAGGCCTAAATATCAAAGTGATATTGATGTGATCTCTCCACGAGATATACTAAGACCAGTTTAAATGCCGACGGCACCTAAGTTTTTTGAAAAATGGAAGTTACGAATGTGGATAGCGTAACAACACTATCTTGACATGTTAACCTAGCAAGCAAGGTGTTAGTATCAAGATGATGTCATCACAGTATACACAAGGCAATATCAACACTCTCAAAAGACTCAGATGACGTTGGAACTGAAACTAAATATAAGTATAACAAGAAGTTCTTTAGTTGTGCAAGCAATGTAACCATGCAATAAAAGGACTTATACCAAGTTCTCACAAAATTGAAAACACGATGTAAGTACCGAAATTGTATGGCTAGAATGCAAGAAAAAATAACAACTTAAGGAGAAATAATGATGAACTGAAATCGTAGTAATGAAGACGATCTTGAAATCAAGATCAAAGGACTATCAAAGACATAAAATGTACTTGCACACTTTAGACGTTTAACAACCTAGCCACAAACATGGATGGGCATAAATAGACAAAAAAGTGGTGAATATTGTCTTTGATAAGACTCACAGGGTATGCTTCCTTCTCACCCCAAATGGGCAGTGAGAATGCAAGGGTATAGATCAAGAGATGAAAATAAACTAAGCGCCACTTGGGCAGAGTTTCACCTCATCCGAAAGGTGAGAAAGAAACCAAGCTAAGTGACACGTCATTTAATTTTATGATGAAAGACACTTAGATCTAACTCAAGTGGACTCTTTGCCTTAGAGAAAAACAAGGTTCAGACTCCAAGTAAGTCGTAACTTTGTGATGGCTCGACAAGATGCGATACAGACTAACAAAGTGGGCTCCAAGACAAAATGGCTTTCCTACTAAGATCACTCAACTAGGTGTCAACAGTTTATCTAAATGTGAGCTTGATTTACCCAAAGAGTCACACTTACTGATTTGGGAGTATCTCGGCTTTACTTTACCCCCTTCAAATATGATGAGAAATAAATGTGTTCATGTGTATTCTCACTAGGGTCGTGATACAGACAACTTTGACTCTAACTTGTAATGTAAAATCTAGTCAAGTGGGTAAGCATAGCACTTCCTATTTCATCCACGAGGTTACTCAGCGGTGGATTACTTTAGGGTTCCTAGAACCACCCCCATTGTTATAGCTTAAGGCGTTATGCCAAAGGGGTTATGTTCTAGTTGAGCGGATAGGGATGTACCCTTTTCTAAAACCTATGCAATATAGTGTGATGTGAAGTGTGTTTTTTATCTTGCTTAGCTTAATGTGGATTTAAGTAGCACATTGTTTCGCAACCTGTATGAAAACACGTATTAGAGGGTTTAGTTTTTTGCAACTCCTTTCTTTGACAAGCGTTAGGCCCTACATGCAAGGAGTTAGTAATTTTCCACCACAAATAATGATATCTAGAAAGAGAGTTTGTGTGTTTCTTTTGATTCCTAAGACCACCAAAAGAGGTGTGAACGAAGAGCATACACAACGTGAAAACTCAACTAAAACAAGCTTTATGGAAAATACTTTAAGTGTTTTTTTTTTTTTGGCAAAAGTTAGAGTTTTTTTAAACCAATTTTGAAAGATTGATCCAATTAGGAAGCATAAAGTAAGTGTTTTTGAAAGTGACAAGAAGGTTTTTAGAAGTTTTTTTGATCCCCAAAATCACCTAGAAGGTGTGAGGGAAGAGCATACACACTTTGAAAACCTCTTTCTAACTAAGAAAATTAAACACTTAAACTACATTAGTCAAACAAAAAAAAAAGAAACCTGTAATCACTTGTTAGAGCCTACGAACAACAAGAAAAACTCAAAAAACTGATCTTACAACTCAAAGAGAAATTCTAGAATTTCTAACTTAGACACATGCATGACCCAGCCAACAGATATGTGCCTAGACCGATATGTACATGTGGCAATAATTTATGACAGCTAGGTTCAACACCAACATGGGCCGAGAGATAGGTACAGTAGGGTTTCAATGGAGATGCATCCCTCCCGACAGATACACTTGCAAGCCAAAAGATAAATCCACACAGTATGCCAAAAATACGCCTGCGCATCTAGAGGCACGGGTACGCCTGACAGTCAATGGACACGTTGATAGTTTAATAGGTACGTGGCCCTTTGTAAATGACTTGTTAGTGAAAAATATGACCAGATAGGTGCACGGCTAGTTTGATGGGTGTGCTAGGGTTTCAATGGAGATGCTCCCCTTCAGGACACATAAGTGTACCCCCTGTAAAACCTGCAAAAATCACAGAAATGAAAATTTTCAATAGTCGAACAGATTAGTTGTTAATCAAAGAAACTTATTTCCATTTTAGACCCACAAAATATGCATGAGCAAGGATGATTTAGCTTACTTAAAAAAATGAAATCAAATGAATAACAATTTGTTTCTCCTAGAAAGCATGAAAGTGAGCTTGAAAATCTTGGAAAAGGCTCCTAGAGGACAATGAAGTATGTCCCACTAGGCGTGTCAAATGTGTGCATTGAAAAGTTTGTTAAAGCTATGAAAATGGGGTAATAACCTCTAAATAAACCCTAAAAGCTTTGGAACAAACAACTCAAATGACCATCAAATTAGAGATAAGCAAGAGCTACATATTTGCATGCATATATAAAGCTTGAAACAAACAATCAAGCTCTAAACATGACTATATTAGTTCTCTACTCCATGAAAGCTATCTATAAGTGAACCTATTAAAGCTCTAGCAATTAGTTATGTGTTTATTGATGTTTCAAAAGCTTAAGAATGGAAGTTCACCATTAATGGCTTCTCCCATTTACCTAAAGCTTTGAAAGGATTAGCAAATGATAAGTAAATAGCTCAAATAAACTATGAAATGACTCTTAAAGACCTAAGCATGACCTAAATCAGAAATGAGAGAGAGAGAGAGAGTTCTTAGGAAAAGGTGGGAGAGGTATCCCTCTAGTTATAGTTTTTGGATTTCAGAAAAGGATGTTTTGGATGCATGTGGGACTAAAAAAGAGTCAAAAAGTTGATTTTTAGAAAAGCACATTGGGATGTGTGAATTGGATTCGGAAACCTAAGTGGTTATTTGGAAAGGTGAGATATTTGTTTGGAAAGTCAAACTCTCTTTAGAAATTCAATAAGATGGTTAATTAATCTAAAAAGGTTAATTAAAGGGAAAATAAACGTATAGAAGTTGGTTAGAGAGGGATTAATAGGTTTAGGAGGTTTTACTAGCATAGTGTAGTAAATTAAAATGAGACTGGGATAGTTAGTATGATCTAATAAGATCGTGTAGACCAAATTATAGTTGTCTACAATTCCCTTGTTTGAATTTCATAATTGACAACTGAAAGGCCAACCCAAAGTTTTAAAAGGTGACCAAAAGGTAAAAGAGGCCCAAAAGAGCATGAAGAAGATAAATAAGGCCAGGAGCGGCCGGGAGGGATAGGAGTGCCTGGATGCTTCTGTCTTAATTGGGAGTTAGTGTCTGAGGCCATAAAAGATAAATCAATAAGGTTTCGGCAGGGCTGTAAGATATGTAAGGCCAATAAAATTGCAAGAGATAAAGAAGTTGGCACAAAAGAAGTTATCAACCACTAGTTTTCTTGCTTAGGAATTATGTGTATATTAGTATGCTTTAGGACCTAGAAATGTACCAAATTACATAGATTTTGTGTCTACAATAATAAGCATTCTTTTTTTTGGGTTGACCTTACAACATTTTTTTGATCTATTTGTCGATGTTTTTTTGCTTCCTAGACATGGAAAATGGTACTTCTTTGTTTAGTCCTTCTAATACGACATTTTAGATGTTCCCCACCACTACATGGTGGGGTTACAATAAAGTAAAAACCATTAGTAGGATCTTATGATCTATTACTTTAGCGATATTGTACTATCACCTTTCACTAAGTTAATGCAACATCCATTTCATGTTAATAGACATATTGTGCATATTAGAGCTTGTAAGTTTTTTTGCATCCTCAAGATTCCACATTCAGACCTTGGATTTCATCGTAGATGAGGTAGGGAGCCTGCACTTTTTTTTGTTTTTGTTCTTATATGCTAGGGTTTGAAGAAAAGGATATACATGTTCTTTTCTCAAAACTACTTTTCTATATGAATTTAATAGTTTTATGTCTTCGTAATGGTTGATCGGTTTTCTAGAAGATTTTAAAAAGTAAATGGGTATTTTAATGATGTATTATTTGACTGGAGTGTATAATGTTAATGTATTTCTAGGAATCGAGGGGATGGAAGACGAAAACATAGACATAGATGGATTAAAGAGGATGTGTAAAATCATAGTAGGCCATTGACATTAGAAAGCAGTTGAGGACACACTACAAGTCTTGTTGCCCACCCTACCTAGAGAAGTTCCTTGGAGAAACCTTTCCTATGGATCAATGTCTGACCTCTTCCTCAACCTCTTCACTATATCCAATAGGTTATGGTTTTTGATAGTATGTCGTAGAATGCTCATTCAATTTTTATTTATTCCAAGGTAAAGGCCACATGAAATTTTCTTGTATAAATGATGTTTTCAAAATTTTCTTATAGATAAGGTGAAGCTTGTTTAATTTAAGCTAACTTCCTAAACATTGGACATGATGCACTTCAACCTTTGGATGAGCATGACAACTTGAGCACATTATGTAAAGCCATCTCAAGTCACAAATAAAAGGGTAATTTGTTTTCCTCGATTTGTTTTAATGTGTTATCATGAGTGATATTCTAATAATGCTCATGTAATATTTCATGTTGAGATGGATTAGTTTCCTTATACTTGAAATATAAAATTATGTAAGCTTTGAAAAAAAAATTGGGTTACCAGTGGATTCCCTAAACTTATTATGTTGGAGAAATTTTTTGTAAGACTTCTAGAATAGATATTAGTTTATACATTTATAAAGTGGTTTTAAATCATGATCAATTTACCAAAATGGTTTTCTCCATCATGATATAAACTTTCATGGAGGTGTATGAACTAACCATTTAGTATGCTAGATAGGTCATTGTAGGGTTTAATTATTAAAACAAGTGGACCATTTTAAGGCAGGGATGCTTTAATTCATAAGTGTGACAATAACTAGAAATTGGTATATGACAAAAAAATGAGTGTATAGACTTGATAAAAATGGGACAACCCATTTTTTAACTTTATTTGTATTTATTTAATTGTGTTTTCATTTGAATTTGAATTTTTAATTGAAGATGTTGCCTTTAACTCCATCTTTCCAACAATATAACTTTAAAATGTTGCTCCAATTATGTAAGAAGCAAGATATAGCTAAAAAATCTTCTTCAAATATGGTTACTCGCAAACTATTATATACCACATATTGTGCAACTATGACCCAACCATGTCGATAACCAAAGGAACCTCACCACACATTGTGATCAAACTATCGATATCTATGCTCTTGTCAAAAAGTGTGTCTACACTGCCTAAGACTTTCTTAGAAATGAGTTACTTTGCCTTACTGTGTGAAAGAATATTTACAGTATAATCATAGAGTTAAATAGTATGTTATACAAAGCATATAGTATCAAAGAGTTTTCATATGGTTAAGAGGATTCTACTACCACGTGGGATGGAAGATAGGTCCTTTAGAAGACACTTTTCTATGTCACTTCCTTGCAATGCATTGTTAATAAAAAGAAAGATAAACTTAGTATGTTTTCCTTTTAGAACTTTCAAGAGTTGTTCCCTACACAATCATAGTCATAGTTTGAGATGACATCAATTATTTGTGTAAGTTTTTCATCCAGCTATCTGTTACCCACTCAAGATTTTTTGCTACTGATTAAAGTTGTAGATTTATTATTTATTGGTTATAGATCCACATATTGAAAAGGAGAAAATGAAATTAGGGTTACATTAACAACATATATTGTATGTGGCAGGTGTTGAAATATAATGTGGTGATAGAATGTGCAATGCTATAATTCTTTCTGTTCACTATAACTAACTAGTTGCTTGTTTTATTTTTGCTAAATAAGAATGGATTCTAAATTCTAAAATTTGGACTATGCATCATCATACATACAAGATTCTCCTCCTCACACAAATGATTTTTTATTGCATATAAAAGTTAACAAAGAAAAGTTTGCTTTACATTAAATGGTTACTGAGATACTTTGGTTGTTGTATACTTATTTCATTTCATATTTTTCTTGAAAGTAAAATGTTAACAGTAAAACTTGTTTGTTATGTACCTACCTTACCATTGAAATTACTCGCCCCATATAATGTAAATTTGTTTGAATGTAGATGTTCTTTACTACTAAACAAGACTTTTTGCAATTCTAAAAATGTCTTGTTATTTCATGAACCACTAGGGGCCATACAATTGGATATATTATGGCTAAACCAATAGAGACATATAACCCTAACAGGGGTACATAGGTTCATGCAACTCTCGTAATTTTTTGAAATAATTTATGTGTATTTTCATTTTTTGAGACGTTTTCATATGCTCTTATTGGAAATAATCACATAACGGAGGCTATTGTTATGGCACAATCATATTTCCTAAGCAAAGTTTTAGGATTTACCCCATGTGGCATGATGACCTTAGTCATATTTACTAATTTGGTATTGAATTATGTTTCAAAGTTAAATTAAAAGGTAGAAAATGCTTTATAACTTAGAATTTAAATTAAACTTTAGTGTTGCTCTTACTAAACTGAAACTTAGAGTTTAAATTAAACTTTAGTGTTGCTCTTACTAAACTAAAATTGATTTCATTGAAGATTCTAATGGAAAAAATATAATTGATGTGCATGTTTCTTTCTTTGATTTCAAATTGAGATTACGAATGTGGCACACAAATAAAACTTGAAAAACCATTACTTACATTATTGTTTACTATTTCATTCATGAGTCTAACCACACTCGTTTTTATCCTGCCTAAGGCAATTATATAGTCTCCACACTAAAAAAAACACATTTTGATAAAAATTTGATCAAATATTGCCACGTGTATTTAAAATACATGTAACTAAAGTTTTAGAATTTTTTTTATGATTCGCTTCAATTCTATTGGTCACCCCTTTTATTTGGCATTGTGCACAAGCATTGATTGTTTTACAATAAACTTTTCCCTCTAGACCATAATTTCAGGAAGGCTAATTGATTAACAGGGGCAAACCATACCTGCAGGCAGCTATATTTGGCTAAAAATTTCCATCTGTCAATGCTTTGTTATTTACTCTTTACACGTGGCTCAAGGAAACAATGGGTTTAGTGAGTAAAATGATGGTTTGTACATATCTCTAGGGATTTTTTTCTTATTTGTTACAGTTTAGAACTACTTTCTGGCTCACCCCTTCTTGCATTGCACTCAATTTTTCTACTCTTTCATTTCCTTGTGCTAAAATGTTCTGGTTCCTCACCATGACAATATGTGCTTCTTCATTCTATTGTGTTCAGTATGGTATCCCGACTATTCTCTTCCTCTACGTGACGGTGAAACAGTGAGGTGGATGACATTAATGGGTCTATATTTCCATTTTATTTTTTCAACAAGGTTGTACTATGCCTTTTATTTGAGGACCCTCATTTCCTTCTCGAAGTGCCACATTGTCAGGGTTGTTAATTTGAATCCAATAACAATGATTCTAAAGAGCATGAATTGGTCATGGGCATGCAATTGAAATGAACTTACCATAATATAAGACCTTTTGGAATTAAAGTTAAAAGTATCATCATCTCACTTACCCCTAATTTTTATTTGTGTTAATTACAGGTGACAATTTTCTACATATCAACAACTGATTTCGCCCTAGTAAATAAAAGAGAAGAAGGGGATGGAGATGAAGAAGATGTAATAAAAATGGTGGACTGGGGTTCATTCCACATGATAACAGAGGATCATAAGGGGTATGTCTTTATGTCAGTGTCGGTGGGGGATATTGTTATTTGTTCTTATGGTGTTATTACACTGAAGATGATATGCACAATGTGAAATAATAAAGTGGCGAGGAGATTCAACATTAACCGACATATACATGCAGAAGGTAACCTTTATTTTTAACTAGGAAAATTGAAAATTCATTGTAGATTTAAGACATGGTACTAAATATGGCATGATGTTTGTAAGTTGATTTTGTTTGTGGTTATTATGATTCTAGTGATAATGTTACATATGGACTTCACATGTCCTTCACTGTCACTCTTCTCTTAGAGTGCAATTCAGTATGAAAGAGAGTTGAAGTATGCAGGAGAGATTGATAATGTGAGGGCTACAATTTAATGGGGCACAAACTACTTCTTTAAGGCTAGTAATACTCTGAATCAACTATGGGTTCATGTAGCTATAAATTATATTGAATTGGATCAAACTGCAAGTATTACACAAAAATTACAAATGATATTCAATATGCTCCAATATTGTTCACACAATACAATAGCCTAATATATAGGCAGTATTTTCCCTAGAATATAGGAAACTGACTATCTCGTGAACCATATTCGTAAGGTGAGTAGAAACCACCTCACAAACAATATAATGTTAATATTATATTATTGTTATTAAGTTGTTTATAACAATAATAATAATAATTACACAAATATACTAATGGAGCACTAATACATAGGATATTCCTAACATTCCCCCCTTAGTGCAAACATGGGAGAACATGCCTTTGTACTTACGCCTGCTCATGATCTGGTGATTTTTACAAGATGGTCACAAACCTCAAGGATTATTTTGCAAATGGTTGACCAAAAACTGAGAATGGTGGTTTTACAATTTGTTTACCACAAACCACAAAGTGATGGTTTTGTAAATGGATTACCAACAACCAAGAATTATGGTTTTGCAATTGGTTTACCACAAACCACAAATGAAGGTTTTCAATTGGTTTACCTATAACCACATCATAATATGCCAAGTACTATTCTCAGCCCTCATCACATCTCACTACAGGGAATAACATAGGGAATTCTACTGAAATATGTTGCTCGTACATATATAGAAAAAGCTAAAATAATGGAAATGGAACATTGGATCATGCTCCCCCCTAAATGTAAAATTTCCACTTATGCAAGACTACAAACTAAAGCAAACACACAACTGAAAAAAAATGCCACCAAATCATTTGTGCGGCCCCATCGTTGGTGACTAACGAGAGGTCACTGAATGACCTCTAACCTCTGTTTCCTTCATCCTCCAGTATCATGCTCGGTACAAGAATTCTTCAGAGCCATTGTCTTCATTTACTTGTTCTTCCTCATTCTCTGATCCTTCTTCAATAATGAAATTGGCCTTGATTCCTTTGAGTTTTCCACTAACTATATCTTGAGCTTGAGCTCTACAAAATGAAGTCGTATGTCCCTTTTTCTTACAGTAGAAACATTCTCTTTCCTCTTTATATTTACAAAAAAAATTGTACTTCCTTTTTAAATGCATTGTTGTTTCTTCTTCTACATCTTATTTGGTCTATTTTTCCTCAGCTAGGAGAGCTGATATCATATATTCCAATGAGTTGGAAGGCATCTGACCAAGTTTGAAGACAACATTATTGTATTTGGGAGGAAAACTATTCAACATAATAGCTTTTGCATCTTCATCGTCTACTGGAGCTTTGACTTCTGCCAGATGTCGGAGGAGAGACCGTAAATCATTAATAAGACTGGACATTGTAGCTCCTTCACCCATTTTTAACTTGAACAATTGTAATTTAAGAGAAAATTTTGCATTCACTACTTTATCACCAAAGGTTTTCTTCATAGTGTAGCTTAGTATCTGAGAGAGCAAGACCAATAATGGTTTTGGCTTTATCATCTCTCGTTTCCCATTCTGCCAATTTGGTCGGATCTGTGGGTGTTGGTTATTTTCCATCTACTATCCTCCAAAGATTTTTATTCATTAACTGCATCTGGATCTTCACTTTCCAAGTATGAAAGTTGAGCCCATCGAATTTTTCTTGTGGGACTTCCATTGTGAGATGGAGACAAAGACAAAAAAATAACAACATTTTTGATGACACAACTTAACTATTGACACTTTTTGACATTAGACAAAAAGATTCAACCATAAATTTAAAAAGTAATAAAATGAGATTACTTTTTAAATTAAAAAACATTGACTTACAATAAGTGACTTTCGCTATTATATCCTATTACAACGACTCTAATAAACATTTGACAGAAGTAACTTTTGATATAGATGACAATTCCAAGTAAATACTACACACTAAACAAGAAACGATGATAAAACATATTTTACTAATACTCTTTGACTGCATAAAATAAAATACCGAAACTAACTTATAAGATCTATAATAAATTATGGAATTCAACGAATTTGAACAATACATAGAACTCTTACCACTAATGATGATTATTTCATGGGTTTTCTATAAAATGTGCATCATACCATTCTCTGATGCTCTTGTGTGTACGCACAATAGATATTTGGTATGGCAAGTAGATTGAGATCCAAAAAACACGTGGGCCTGTAGTATTGATCCTATGTTACCAAGAAGATCACGAATTGTGGAGATCACAACAGATTTAATGCAACAAAATACCTTCAAATTCTCACTCTCAACCTCGTTCACCTTCAAATTCTCATTGTCATCTTCAATCACCTTCAAATTCTCACTATCATATGCGTTACAAACCTCTGTATCTTTATTCAGCTCTAAACCTTTGCTCAAATTGCAGCACACTAAAAGCCAAGCAGATTCAAGATCTCAATATCGAATAAAACTTACATGTTTCTTTTCTAACGCCTCGACAAAAACTCCTTTGTGAATTTTCCAACACAAAACATGCATAAAACAAAATTGAAAGGAAGGATGAGTCAGATGTAAGGAATTTCGAATAGAATGTGATCAAATATATGTCACCTTCGAGATGAGATTACATTACAGTCTAAGATCAATACAAAGAAAGCTAAACCAATGCATAAAAGAGATAACCGCGGATGCACGAGGCAGATTACCTCACAAGATACTAATTTAAAATATTTCAAACCTTCATGATTCTATACTACAAATTTCTCAGTAAAATATTTGTTTCTCATTATAGGGCTGAAGCAAAAAACAACTACCCTTCACAAACTCTCATAAACCCATTCCTGCTCTAATACCAAATATTGATTTGGATAATATTGCAAGTATTACACAAAAGTTACAAATGACATTCAATATGCTCCAATATTGTTCACACAATACAATGGCCTAATATATAGGTAGGAGTTTCCCTAGAATATAGGAAACTGACCATCTCATGAACCATATTCGTAAGGTGAGTAGAAACCACCTCACAAACAACATAATGCTAATATTATATAATTGTTATTATGAGTTGTTATAAACAACTCATAATAACAATAATAATAATTACACAAATATACTAATGGAGCATTAATACATAGGATATTCCTAACATATTAATTGAACATATATAGCCCGTGTGATAATGAAATTTGGTTATCCATGGAATTAACTGTATTAAATTAAAACAACTTTGGTCAAGGTTAGAGATCCAGTGGTAGCTAAAAGTGATAAGCACTCCTCGAATTGTTTACAAGATTTATAGTTAGAATCCAGGGACAAAATTTGTTGTAGTGTTGGTTGCTTCCTCCATTGCATTCAGAGGCATTAATAATCACTATTCACTTTGTCTTCTTCAGAGAGCTCAATTGGTAATTCAAGTCAATAACCTAATTAACTAGATTAAGTTTATTTGATCTTTGACATCATGTAAGCATTAATTTTTATACATACATAGGTTCTTACACTGGAGCCTACCCTTTTTACTATTCTTCCTCAGGTTATAAAGTACATCTTTAATGCAGTATATGTGTTCCTTTCCTGTTGAATAATGGAAGAAGTTGTAATGTCCCCTTTTTCGGGACATTACTACTATCTATTTTCATTTGCATTGTAACCCCTTGACATGCCTAGCGCTACAGGTGGGAGTCTCTAGTTAGTTTAAATGTGCACATAGGATAGTTTCTTTTATTATTTAATTAAAAATACTAAAGTGCACATAGTCTTAGTTTATTAGAGACTTTATTATAATGAGAGTTTATGTTTTCCCTCTAAAAGGGAAAGGTCGGTCTTTTTTAATATTGCACCCCTTAACTTTGTAAAAAGAGGTCACATTTCCTCTAGTGGGGTTATGTTGATTGATCATTTTGATTTCCCTCCATGCTTGGAGTAATGGGATGCATGCCCATGGGATGTATGCCCTAGTTCTTGCATTATGTTATCTCATTGTAAGCTTCATTTGGATCCATTGTTGAAGATATTGAAGACTACATTATTCTCTTCATTGTGATCTCTTGTGTTGAGTGTGTTTATGCATGGTTTATCCCTTTTAAGATTTGACGACCTGGCTAAACAGTTTGGTGCATTTATTTAGAGTAAAATGTGTATGTTATTGAGCATTATTGAAGGGCTTGTTAATATTTTCTGAATTGTTGTTACTGCTACAATTAATAGAGCCCTAACAACTTGCATAAGAGGTTGTTTCATCATGTTTTGATGTCTTTTGAGTTATATCTGCAATCTGATTTGTGTTAGCAGTATTATCTAAGCTTGGGGCAATTATTTGGAGTGTTTTGAGGCTGAAGAAGGGCTAATAATAATTTATATAATTTTGTCTAACCCTAGTGATTAGAAATCAATTTTTGGGACTATTTTGAAGTGGTTTTGTTGAGCAGAACATGCATATCTATAGTGTAGTGGAAAACCCTAAATTTCTAGTTTATTTTGTATCTTGTTTCATGAAAAACACTAAGTATTGAAGGAGTTATGAATTTTAGAAGATTACATTTGTCTGCAAGCTATCTGGTTGTTATTAATTAATATATGTAGTTTGGGTTTAGTTTAATATTGGATTTGGGTGTAGAAATTAGGAGGAATAAGGAGAAAGTAATTTTATAACTTTTGGAGTTGATTTGATGCCCTAAATGTGTTGGGTGACCTACTTTTTAGGGGAAAATTAGGGTTTCATATTGGCTGTGTAAAATCTGATTTTAGAATATTATTCTTCATATTTTTGTGGCCCAAAATCCAAAGTTTAAAGATTTTTTCTTGGATGGTTAAGTGGGAAATAATTTTGGAAGATTGTTGTACTTGGGGTGTGATTAGTAATTATTTTCTAGCTGTTAAAAATATTATTTGAATGTGTTTAGATTCTTATTGTTTTCTTCCAATCTATCCTACCACCTTGACTAGTTCCAACCCCATTTAGGTTTGAAATAATTGACATTGGGATATTTTAGGTTGAAATAAAAGGGTTTATCCATTCTTTGTTTGATCTTGATAAGTACTTTTTCATTTTCTAAATTGTCCTAAGAGAGGACATTACAGTGGTATCAAACAAACTTTCCTATACTCTTGTGGGTGTTGTTTGCAGAGTTTTTGGTTCATGGAATTTATAAGTGATGGATGTGTATAATGAAAAGTTGCAAAAGCCATGGAATTGGGGTAAGAATCTCTAAAGAAACCCCAAAGGCTTTGAACAAGCCAATCAATGGACCATCTGATAAGAAATGAGCATGGGTTTCTTCTTTGCATACATTAATTTGAAGTAAAAAAGCAAACTAAGAAAATAAAACTAACCTCTATTCTTTGAAATCTTGAAATAATAAACCTAAGAGGATCTAAGCATTCAGTTTGTGTTTAACAGAAAAAAGATCTCCCCATTAATGGCTTCAAGGCCAATGGTTCTTCCCTTTTACTCCACATTTGTACTATAAAATACAAAAGAAAATGCTAATAGCTCAATGGAAGAAAACGAACTACAATCTAAAGTCTAAACAAAATACTATAATTTGTGCTAGGAAGAAGAGAGAATTCTTAGAAATGATGAAGGGGGGTCTAGCCCTATTTATCATTTTCCATTTGGGAAAATGGGAGATTTAGGTGCATGTGGGACAAATGAAAAAGTCCAAAGGCACTTTTAGCGAGTCAAAGTGAGGTTTGACTGTGTTTAGAAGAGATTGACCATGGTTAATATTTAATTAACCGTGTTTAGAGGGTAATTTATCTTACTTAGAGAGAAATTAGGTTTATGAAGGGCTTCTGAAAGACTTAATCAATCCAATGAAGTGGATTGATACTCCAGGGAGCTAATAAAGGTGGTAAAGAAGAGAATATTAGCCAAGAAGAGGTTATTATAACCTATTTAATTAGTTTACAAGAGGAAATATGACCAACAGAGTGTCGTAAGAGGGGAGTTAGGTAGACATAACTGACAAGGTGTCGTAAATTTGCAAGGGGAAGAATAGTTAGTGCAATATTAAGAATAATAGTGCATTGATCATTTTCCCCTCTTTAGGGTGACGTAAGGCATGTCACTTCAAAGAAAGTAGACAAACGTAAACGAGTAAAAAAAAATTAAAGGGGTAGAAGAAAAATTAATAAGATGAAGGATGCCCCCTTGAGTGTCGATGGGGTGACGAAGAAACTCGATCGGCAATCGAAAAAGAGAGCAATAGAAAGAAAAGTGCACAAAGAAGATGAGAAACAAGAATAAAGAGGGATATTGAGCTATCCACAAATCAATTGCTATCAATACATAATCATCATAACGCTTAGAATCCTCCTCATCGGTCCTTATTAAAATGTGAGCATGTGACGGAAGCGTAAAATGACATGAAAATCCAAGATACAAACAACCGTCTTGTGCTAAAAATGACCAACTCCATGCAACATACACGAATGTAATGCAATATGAGAAATAAACAATATCAGCTAATAGGGAAATAAGTATAATCACACACACTTAAACCAACAACGTTCAAGATAGTTGCACAAATATTTTGTTATCAAGATGTATTCCCAAATGTTCTGATAAACGACAAGGGTGAAGAATGATGCCCCAAGCAATGTGTATAATGCAAGGGAAAAGATGGGGGACACTTGGGTCCAGTGAAAAAGCAATGTGCACGATGAAAATAGTGCCAGGCAACTGATAGTGCCCCAGAGTATAGACGAAGTAAACAACATAGCTTGTGTAGGTGATTGAAGATTTAGATGATTTGTGAGTTGTTGTTTCAAAAAATAATTGAACACGTCAGCAAGATATGGGATGAGTGTCATGCAATAGAAACAGATTTCAGCCGTAGATGAATGGTTTACCCCATTTTAATATGTTTCCAAAGTATTTCAATGTTTTTTGTTTTTTAAATGGTTTTACAATTTTTATTTTTATTTTTATAGATTTTTTTGATCGTTCAAAAGAATTTCAAAAGATCAAAGATATTCTAAAAGTATGCGTGAGGGCGATAGCGAGAAGGCGAGGCTGTCAGAGAGCAACAATATATTCCCATAAGAAGAAAGACGGGCCAGGAATAATTTCTTTAAAATAAACTAATAAATATTTATCACGACAAGGGAAAATAGATGAAAAATAGAGGAAAAGGTGAGAAAAGGGCACCTAAAAGGTTTGTAAATTATTTCAGTGCAACAAAGAAGTAACCGCAGGGTGGCATGAAGTGCCCCAACGTAGAAAAATTAGCAAAAATAATTATTTTAATACAAAAATAATTATCATAGCGGATAGAAAAGGTTAGAATGATCACGGTGGAGAAAACATGCCCCAGGGGCATCGCGACGGGTTAATATACCCACCCGGGGTTGGTAAATCAATCACGACCAATTCATTTCTACCAAATTTCTTGCGAATTTTTACCACGAGCGAGAGCGACAGCCCTGGAGTGAGATGGTGAGAATACCGAGTAGGAGGAGACGTGCATATCACATCCAAGAGTTCATACGGGACCCAACGGATGGAACCTATGTGAGTCTCCTATCCCTTCTAGTTAATTACACATTTAATGCATTTTTTAGGGTTTTTAGGGCAGGTAGGTTCGATTTTGACATATGCACGTGGGTGTATGCATTGGTTTGATGGGTGCGCACACGTGCATGCGTTAAAAAAAAGATAGTTGCACGTACACGCATCTGTCGAAAAGTGGATATGCACACGTGCACCCATCGGGCGGGAAATAAATGGATACGCACACGTGTGTCAAACCGGGGGTGTAGTGTGTTAGGGGGCGCATCGTCATCGAGTGAGGGCAGGGCAGGTACATGCATGTGCATGTGCAAAGGCAGGTGCACGTAGGCATCACACTAGGTGACGTATGCATTCTATGTGGCCTTCGGCAAATGGAGAGAAGATTTAGGGGGCACGTATGCATTGGTAAGGGCGCATACGCGTTGGTAAGGGTGTGTATGTGCTGAAAAGGGCACACAGGTGCCAAAAGAGGTGCATAGGCGCTAGAAGGAAGGGGGAAAAACAACTTGCCTAGTAAAATAGCCAAGTATAGAAGAATATAGACTAGATTAGTTTAGAAGAAAAGAATAATTAGTAAGTTAGATGATTCAAAGAAGCATTTTTCCTTAGAAAAATGATAGATAGAAGTAAGTGCCTGATACTTGTGTTGATTTTGCAGCGTATACTACCTGTTCTTCAGACTCATGAGTGATATGGTCAGCTAGCGGTGATAGAGGCCCAGTTTGATGATGACGATAGAGCAACCCTAGATAACCTCCTATATGTTATGGGATTGACTCATGTGGCTGAGATGCCGCAGATTACATTGGATCATGGCCTTCTGATAGTTATAGCAGAGTGATGACACAGTGAGAGTCAGTGCTTTCGGCTCCTGATCGGGGAGATTACTATTACTCTGGAGGATGTGTGGCGCATTATGCGAGTCCCGATTCAGGGTCAGCTCATCCAGTCTATGAGCCGCTGGGCTGATATTCAGCGATATATTGTAGAGTTGTTTAGCATCCTGATGATACCATGGCATGGGATGACCATTAGCTTATCATGATGCATTGATGATCCAGAGCTAGACCAAGTAGTGGTCTATATGATGGCCTTCATCAGTGGAGTTTTACTCCCTGACAAGACTGGTGCTTCATTTCCACTCAGCCTCCTGAGAGTGATACGTGGTTTGGTAGAGGAAGAGACCTACTGCTGGGGTCAGTGTATTTTGGCACATCTATACTAGGACCTCCACTTGATTACCTACTACCATCAGAAGACGGTAGGACCAACTCGCTTGCTTTAGATTTGGGTGTGGGACCACATTGCCATTGGTCACCCCTTAGGTGTTTTGAGAGTTAGGGCTCCCGAGGAGCCTTCTACGATGGGCTAAGTCCTGACAAGGGATGATGTGTGGCCATATATGGGGAATGCCTATCATTATCACCGTGAGCTTGATGAGTTACAATAGGCTTCTATGGTTTGGAGGTTGTACAGACATTTTCAGTGGCCCGAGGATGGTTTAGAGCTTAGTACTGCCACAGTGGAGCATTTTATATTAGGCAGCCGCAACTATATGCAGGAATTATACAGGGTGGATCGGTGCAAGAGGTAGTTTGGCAGTACACATGATGTGCCTGGGCTAGATAGGTGGTACGCTTATAGGGCCTGAGAGTACTTTGATATGGGTCCGCAAGATAGCCCGTGATAGAGCACTGGCTAGTTTTCGATAGGTGGCACTTGCTATGTGGGTGATCACTGAGACAAATTAGAGATCTAGGTACTACACCTAAGTATGGGGCATGGTATCATGGTGTGCTTCCACACCGTTTGACTATTTCCAGGGTGGCGTATAACGTCGGCGTGAGAGCTCCTCTAGTGGGGCCTCCTAGTGGTGGCGAGGGTGGAGTCATTGGTGGTGAGGATAGTGATGATGATGATGATGACAGTGGTCCGACGCATACCGGTATGTTAGGGGCAGGGGACAGGGTCCAGCATTGCAACAGCCACAAGGACAGGGCCCCAGGCCTAGGCCGAGACAGGTGTTTAGGGCAGTTGACGTAGAGTTTCCCCCAGTAGGCATTCTAGCGGGGGTATATACACCCCTCTCCAGCAGGTACTTCCAGAGCAGGGCCCGCCACCTCATGCTCCAGAGGGTGGTGGTGATGGTGGATAGCTGGCTGCCCATTTAGCAACAGTTATAGGAAGTGATTGTTGTGTAGTTATAGGTGGCTGGAGAGAGAGATGCAACTAGGGCATAGGTACAGGCCCTCATAGCAGAGTGAGATCAGGCACATGCTCGGGTGTAGATTTTGATAGTGGAGAGAGATCAGGCTAGAGCACACCCAGGGCAGTGATAGTACCCTATGGAAGAGTCAGATTAGTGAGATGGCTACACGTGGGGCTCAGATATTGAGCCTTTTACATCAGTCTCAGACTCAGGTGCAGATGGTTGTTGCTCAGAGGGACCATGCCCAGGCACAGTCACAGGGCTACATTATACAGAGAGATCAGGCATGAGCTCAGGTGAGGTTTATTACGGTAGATAGAGATTGAGAGGCCACCACTTCTAGACAAGCTCAGGCTGACAGTGGCAGGTTGATAGGTGAGCGAGATGTCACCTTACAGGAAGCTATCACTTCTAGAGATGCTGATCTGATATGTGATGCTATGAGATCCGGTGGTGAGGCCTTATACTATAGGACTGCCTACTTCAGGGTAGTCCTGACAGAGCAGTGAGTTGTTCCTTTTGAGGTAATCAGATGTGAGTATGACAGGCTCTAGGTCATGGCGATCAGGTTGTTCAGTTAGATTAGTTTGGTAGCCCATTGTAGCATAGCCAGCTGGAAAACAGCCATCCAGACAACAGGGTGGTACCCCTGGTGTTGGTCCATCATAGCCACCTCTCTTCCATCCACCAGGTCATGGACCCGGGAGCCCCGGCGAGGGTGAGAGTTGTGGTTGAGCTCTTTACTTCTCCTTTTGTATAGATGTATTATATATGTGCCTCTTATGAAGGTTGATTCTTTTGTATAGTTGTATGTACCATTGTTTTGATGACACCTCTTGATGAAGGCTTGATTCTTTTTTATGCATGCCCTTTTTAGATGGCATATTGTATCGATGATGTATATTTTGAGCACTGCCTTGGACAGTTATACATGTATTATATGGACATTTTGATATATTATACTGTGATTATGCTTTGTACGAGCATTGATTATGATGTATGATTTCTCTTTCCTTTATGTATGTGACATACCTTAGATTTAGAAATGTGTATGTTTCATGCTTTCCTACTGATGATGTATCTGCAGATAGCACCACATGTTTTTAGATTTATGAGATGTTTCTGAGTTTTTATTCTAGCACTTGGGATGATACTAGATGATATTGGTGTGGGGGGGGGGATAGATTTGTGATTATGTGCAACCCCTCTTGCCCCCATTGATGATACGATATGTGATGATTAGCTTAGCATACATGCATGATGTAATACTTAGCATTTTTGTATATATGATGTAGTGAATGATGTTAGAAATGTGATGAAATGATAGATGATAGATGTGATAACAAACAACTGTGTAAAACACACAAGCAAAAGTTAACAAAACTAAACAAATATACACATACAAACAACACAACAAAATACAACTAAATGAACACATGCAAATGCTAGCAAGAGATTAAAGTGGTATCACAATCTAAGCAAGTAAAATGAATTCTAATAGATGCACACAACAAACAAAGAAACCTACAATAATATTTTACAAGTATGAGAGTTCCTAAATGAATGCAATGCAATACACAATCAAATCAAACAAGATTCAATATAAGGTAAGCAAATGAACCATTCAAAGAACAAACAATTCAACAGGCTAAGTACATCAAGACTATACAAACCAACAACTAAAAGAAACCTAAATACTACTTTGTTTTTGCGGGACAACATTGATATATTTTCTAATGTTTTTGGGTTATCTCGAAAGATAAAATTTTCAAGGCTACGTTTTCATTGTTGTCTAGGTTTCCCTAAGATAACGTTGTGAAACGAATGTAGCTTTATCCCTGAAAAGGGAAATTTTCTAGATGTTTAGGTTTTTGTGTATCCTTTTTCCAAATGTTTTTTGTATTTTCCAAGGTCATGTTCTGAAAGCAATGTACAAGAACAAAGAAGCGTGGATGCCCCCAACGTGATGTGGGAATATACAAAAGGTAGAATGCCACGCATGTATGTACGAGAAGGTGATAATGTGCAGGTGCGCTCAGCATTAGATGGGAGTATACAAAGGTAATGTCCTTCATGTAGATATAAGAGAAAATGAGCCAGATCATGGTATGGAAAAGGTGGCTCTAGTAGGGTTCCTAGACCTAGCAAAGGTAGTCATATCTAGAGAGTGGTGACGATTACCCATCCTGCTGTAAGAGTAACTTGTGCCTGGAGAATCTTCCTTGAGCACCAAAAATAGTTTTCACTCAAAGACCTACCCACTGCACCACAATTATGTGGTTTTCACATGTGGACGACCTACTTTTTCTTTACTGTTTTCTCAATTTTCCATTTTTTTTGCTTGTTTTTTCTTTGTTTTTCTATTTTTTAGTTCTTATCTGATATTCTCGTCATGCTTAAGCATAGAACCACTTGAGGTGCATGGCGTTCATAGGTTCTGGAAGCTCTTCACCATCTGAATATGCAATTTTATAGGCTCCTGATCCATATTTTGCAATTACTACATAAGGACCTAGCCAGTTAGCCTCAAACTTACCTTTCTTTTCTCTATCTTTGACGGTGTTCTTCTGATTTTCTTTTAGAACTAGATCTCCTACATCAAATTCTTGATGAATGATGCATTTGTTGTATCCCCTGGACACTCTGTTCTGATAGACTTTTAGGTGATTGAGAGCTCTAATACGCTTTTCATCTAATAATTCTAACTCTGTCAGGCGAGCGACTCTGTAGTCCTCGTCTTTATCAAGATAGTCTCTGAGAGATATTCTCAGGGAAGGAAGCTCCACTTCTAGAGGTATGATGGCTTCAGTGCCATAGATGAGTGAATATGGGGTCACACCAGTAGGAGTGTAGATGGAAGTACGATAGGCCCAGAGGGTGGGATGTATCTATAGGTGCCAATTACGGCCAGTTTTACTGACCATTTTCTCCATAATCCGTACAAGGGTTTTATTAGTGGCTTCCTCCTATCCATTACCTTGGGGGTAATAGGGGGTTGACCACTTGAGTTGGATATGGAAGCGTTGACACAAGGTTTTAACCATTTTATTTTTGAAGGATTTACCATTATCAGTGATAATGGCTGAAGGGATCCCGTAATGACATATGAGATGGTTCATGATGAATTTTGAAATTTGCACACCGGTGACATAGGTAAGAGGGACAACCTCTACCCATTTGGTAAAATATTCAGTGGCAGTGATGATTTGAGTATGACCATCTGAAGAAGAAGGATGGAGCTTCCCTATGAGATCCAGGCCCCATTTAGAGAATGGCCAAGGCATTGCAATAGGTTGTAAGGCCTGTGTTGGTGCGTGTATCAAGTTTCCATATTTTTGGCATAGTTCACACTTTTTACAAATTTGCAGCAATCTGATTCCATGGTAGGCCAATAATAGCCTACTCTTAATAGCTTCTTAGCTAAGACTATGCCGCTGGTGTGCACTCCACAAATACCACCATGTACTTCCTTAATGGCATGGATAGAATCAGCAACATCCAAACAACGAAGCAGATTCCTGTCATAGCCACGATGATAAAGGGTGCCTCCTAGGAGGGTATAATGGGCTATGTGGCGGATAAGGGCTTTCTTTTCAGAATGAGTGATGTCTGGTGGAAAAGTGCCATCTTTGTAGGTATCGAAAGATTGGATCATACCAAGGGGATAAGGGACCAACAACTTCACATGCTAAACACGACTCTGGCATATCATATGTTGGCACTTGTAAATTCTCTACGAAGAAAGGCATCTTACTTTCCTGAGGGGGAATGCATAACAGAGACCCAATAGTAGCCATAGCATCTTGGATCTATTGTGTGACCTTGGTTTTTGCTCAAATATGACCTGTGTGAAATATTCCTTCAAGGTTTCAACCATCTTTTTATATGGAACAAGCTTCTCATCTTTAACTTTGTACTCATCATTAACTTGTTTAATGATAAGTTGAGAGTCTCCAATGACTCTTAGTTGCTAGATGTTCCAAGTAATAGCTAGCTTGAGACCAGCAATGAGTGCCTCGTACTCTGTAATATTATTTGTGCATGGGAATCCCAGCTAGAATGCTCTTGGTATGACATCACCTGTTGGAGTGATGAGGACCACTCCTGCTCTGGATCCATGGAAGGTGAAAGATCCATCAAAATGGACCTGCCATTCTATGGATTCTTCAATATACATCATAGATGCATCTGACAGATCTAAGCACAAAGGTTCCATCCCTGGGAGAGGTGCTTTTGCTAACTGATCAACCAGTACCTGTCCTTTTAAAGACTTATGATTCACAAACTCGATATCAAATTCACTCAGGAGAATGATCCAATTAGCCATTCGGCCTGTGAGGGCAGGTTTGGATAAAAGGTACTTGAGAGGGTCAACTTTGGATATGAGTTTGGTTTTATTGTTCAGGAGATAATGGCGAAGCTTTTGGAATGTGAAGACAACTGCCAAGTAGGCCTTTTCTATTTGGGGGTAATTCAACTCATACGCGATCAAGGTGTGGCTGAGATAGTAAACTGCTCTCTCTTTGTGGTCTAAGTTGTATTGGGAAAGCAATGCACCAATAGCAAACTGGGTAGTGGAAATGTATAAGAGGAGAGGTTCACCTGGGGTAGGTGGCATGAGTACAGGTGGGCTGACCAAGTACTATTTTAGTAGCGCGAAGGCCTTCTGATAGTCAGGTCCCCAATTGAATGTGACATCTTTCTTGAGAAAATGGGTAAAGGGGTGGCACTTATCCACAAGTTGTGAAATAAAGTGACAGATTGCCTGAATTTTCCCTTATAGACTCCTTAGTTGCTTGAGAGTGGTAGGTGGTGGCATTTCTGTGATAGTCGTAACCTTTGCAGGGTCCACTTCAATCCCTCTTTGTGAAACAATGAACCCTAGGAGATTTCCTGATAAAACACCAAAGACACATTTCTTAGGGTTCAAGTGAACCTTATAGTCTCGTAGACGTTGAAAAATATGCCTCAGTACTTCAGGGTGTTCTCTTCTACTCTTGGATTTTGCTAGGATGTCATCAACATAGTCTTCCATGATGTCACTTATCATATCATGGAAGATAACTATCATGGCCCGCTGATAAGTAGCCCCAGCATTCTTGAGCCTGAAAGGCATGACTTTGTAGCAAAACATTCCCCAAGGGGTGATGAATGTTGTTTTATGTTGATCTTCTTCTACAATCCGTATCTGGTTATAACCTGAAAATCCATCCATTAAGGACAACATTTCATAACCAGTAGTGGAATCAACTATCATGTCAATGTTAGGTAGGGGAAAGTCATCTTTAGGACATGCCTTGTTAATGTCATGGAAATCAGTGCAGATTCTTATGCCAACAGGATTTTTCTGTACCTGGGACTATATTAGAGATCCATTCTGAATAGTCAATAGGTTTAATAAAATCAGCAAGCTAACAACTTTTCCAATTCTTCTTTGACAAGGAGTGCCACCTTAGGATGCATCTTTCTCAACTTTTTCTTGATTGGTTTGGCATTTGGGTGCACAACGAGGTTGTGCACAACTAGCTCTGGGTCCAAACTAGGCATATCTGCATATGTCCATGAATATGTCGCATGTATTCTTTTAAGATCTCTACAAAGATCTTTTGTTCCTGAGCTGAGAGTGAAGCCCCCAACTTTATCATTCTAGGCTGCTCCTCTGAGCCAATGTTGACGTTGATTGTTTCCTCAACAAGCATTTTAGAAGCATCTTCCATCCGTGTAGGATCAGGGGGAAGAGTAAGATCGACCTCCTGCGGTAGCTCATTATCATCTTTAAATGGATAAATCACTTCATCTTTAGACTCTTCGTTCTGTTTATCTATGAGTTTTTCAAAGAGTTTGTCACTGTGAGATTTCCATTTATCCTTTTTGCCAGGTTTCTCAGAAGTGGTTGTACTTTTATTTACAACCTTCTTATTCAAATGTCCACACATCTCTGCTTCTTCCCCGAAGTATGCACATGTGTCTAGTTGAATCACAAATCCTTTCTTGTGGTCCCCAGCTGGGATAAAATCCCTGAGTCCCATGAACTCTGCAAATGCCTCATCATTTTCAAAGAAATCTAGGGGCATGTGAAGTTGTTGATCCCAATCTATAAGTTCAGGATATACAAGGGCTACTTGATATTTGTTTAAGGGGATGGATTTAGATAAGGTAAGGACCACTGAATTTGGGAATAGGTTCGTGGAAGCAAGATCCTCGTAGAGGCTACATTGGGAATCTACGTCACTATCAGAATGAGATGAAACATCCTCACGTTCAGAAGAGGTGGTGTCATTCTCAGAGGGTAGAGCGTTATGAGGCCTTATCCCAAGGCCATGTTTATCAGACTTAAAATGAGGGATGGGAATAGGCTCTAGCCTGGCCTTGTGCATTAATGCCACATCCAAACCCACTATAGCCCATGAAAAACATCATGCGGTGACCTTTGATGTACTGAGGTGCTTGATGGCATGAAGCCATGGTGCCTTCTGGCACTCTGCTGGTAGGATCCTCTAACATTTTCTCCTCAGATAGGAGACCACTATGGAATTTTTTTCCAATGGTTTAGGACATTGCTCGCGAGTGCTCTTGAACTGAAAATAAGGCTTACCCCTTGTCCTGGGGGATACTGATAAGTCTGATATTAACAAAGCCTGTTCAAGAGTGAATGGCTCACCTGGGCCATATTTTTCTGATGTTGCCTCCCATGAAGAGAATGGGTTGACCAATGAAGGAAAGTCTTGGTTGTAAGGCATGAGGGACTCTGAATCTATCCATTTTTTCATAGCTTCTGTTTGTAGGGGGACAACTACATCTACAGAAGGACACTCATAAGCTGCACGAGAAAAACTGTGTAATGCCCTACAATGTGTGAATGGTTCTGGGTCACCCAGAATGGTAACCACCTGACCTTCATGACATAACTTGATGCACTGATGGAAATTCGATGGAATAGCTTGCATGGCATGGATCCATGGGGCCCCAGGAGCATGTTGTATGGAAGGTCCAAGTCAAGGACATGGAACGTTGTGTCATGACACGTTGGGCCTACTTCCATGGGAACCACTATAGTACCTGTTGATTCTCTTTCTTCATTGTCATAAGCCGTGATTGTGATAGTCTTAGCTCCCAGATCTGTTTCTGAATGGCCTAGCTGCTTAACCAGCTTCAAAGTGCAAATATTTAGACCAGATCCCCCATCTACAAGTACTCTCTTGATTTTGCGATGGGTAACCACCACTTCGAGATACAAGGGTAAGTTATGTTCTGGGTTGTTATGTGGGATTGCAGTATGATCAAAAGTAATATGCTCATTGGAGTCTAGGCGCGCAATCATGGCTTGAAGGTTTGTGGGGTCTACATCTGTCGAAACCCCTGAATTTTGCAATGTCTTGTACAGTATGTTCTTATGGGCATTAGAGATTTTGAGGAGATCAAGAATAGATATCCTAGCAGGTGTTTTCTCTAACTGCTCTATTAAATTATACTGACCTTCCTGAGGGATAGGCATAGGATCTGGTATGACTAAGCGGGCACGTCTTGTCCCTACTACGCAACTCTTTTCTAAAATCTGGATGGTGTTGATCTGTTCATTAGATGAGCTAATACATCCAATGAGGGAATCATAAGGACTATCATTTGTAGGGTAAACATAGGCAACAGTTCTATAGTCGTTGGAGGTTTTCCCGTGATCTGGTTTCCTTTTCTTTTTATCTGCATGATTAGGAAAAGGTTCCTTGTAGATACCCATTTTCTCATTTGGACCTTTTCCAGACTCAGGGGGAGAATCCACAGTGATCTTTCCTTCCTCGATGAGGTCTTGTATGTAATGGCACAGTCTCAAACACCTATCCATCTTGTGTCCTTTAACATGGTGGAAGTCGCAATATTCATGATCTTTGAACCAACCCGGTTTTGGAGCATCCTCTGGGTATGGTACCATCGTAGTTGGATATTCCACCATTTTTGCATCATCTAATTGTTTTAGGATGGTAGACAAGGACTCTGTTAAGGATGTAAATGTACGTTTTGTAGGTGCTTTGGGATGAGGTCCTTGTGAAAGCTTTAAAAGTGGGCCTATCTGTATGGCTTGGACTCTCTTGGAGTCTGTAATGCCATCACCAACAACATGCTTATTCTTATTGAAGAATTTAGGTTTGTCTATGGATTTGGCTTCATGTTTGTTTTTAACGACAGACTTAAGCATTCCCTTTGCAATGAGGGCTTTCTCAATTTGACCACCTTTCTCTATGACTTCTTCAAAGTTTGAGCCACAATGCATTTGTAAGTGAAAGGCTATTTCTGGGTTTAAGTTAGGAACAAATATGCTCACTAACTATTTTTCTGGTAATGCACAAGGAAAACGACTGGCTAACCCATGCCATCGTTGTAAAAATCCTGCAAACGTCTCATTGGGTTTTTGTTTTGTATTGCATAAATCGTTCATTGTGATGTCACTTTCCATATTATAGGAGTAATGTCGTACAAATTTTTCCGCTAATGCGGGCCACGTTGTAATGGAGCCCTTGGGTATGCTATAGAACCATTCCAATCCCATGGCTCCTAGGCTACGAGGAAAAATTCGTATTAAGAAATTATCGCTATATGCGACCTCTTGGCAAGCCATGTAAAAGTCTTTTATATGATCACGAGGATCACTTTTGCACTTATACTTATCAAACTTGGGAATGGTAAAGTGTTTTGGGAAAGGTTGTTGTAACATGTCCTTATCAAAGGGGTAAGGGCATAGTTCTTCATACAAATATTTTCTATTCTGGCCTACATTTCCCTCTTGTAATGTAGTGAGCATATTTTTCATTGATTGTAACTCTTTCTGAATGAGTTGCTCCTTAGTAGGTGACATTGGTCTTTGTACCTGAGTCACTTTAAAGGTATAGTCCGTGTGTGGATCAAATTGAAACTCGCTAAGTTTATTTTTGTCTTTGTCTTTGTACATGTTTCTTCTTGAAGAGCCTAAGTTTGCTAGCTTCTGGCTCAACTTCAAGATCTATTTTTGGAGGATCTCCTCCTCAACCAGGGGGTCCTCTTCTTCATCAAATTTCAGAGGAGGGGAAGCTTTATGCTCAATTTTCACTTTACGTGAAGCTTTATAGTGAGGTTTTTGTGATGGGTCTCCTTCGACAGTGGCCTTATGTTTCCCAGAAGTGGAAGCGTATCCCACATCAAAAGGATTATCTATGTCTAAGAGAGATCTTCTCTCCTAGTTTAGGGTTAATGACCTTTGTTTCTTCTTCGCGCTCTTGCGGAAGTTTAGCTCCTAATTCTAAGACTCTTGCGAGTACTTGATCTTTATTATAATATAGGAGTTCATCAAATCTATTTAGGTCTAACCTCTGTTGTTCTCCGGAAGAGTCTGACTCTTCTCTGCTATGATCAATTAATAGCTCCGTATCTTTGACTTGAGAAAAGAGAGGGGCCAAATTGTTGCCGCTAAATGGGAAGGTTTCGAAAGGGTTTTCTCCTATGTCATGCTCATTTGATTTGGTTGCCATTTTTGTGATTTTAGGCATTACTAGCAGACGTTTGTATGCAGCTAGTGTGACCCCTAAGTGTATGGTTTCTGCAAGCCACTCAAGGTGATGTTTGAACTATACTACAGTGTATCCTAGATGTAGTGTTATGTAGTCATTTTTATCAAGGAACACTCATATGCACACCTAAATGTAATGATCACTCAATTTTGTTGTTACCAAGCCTATGCCCTAAAAATAGATAGTGACAATACCGTATCAATATGTAGGTCAAGTTAGAATTCTAACAAGGCCTAAGTACTGACGTGGTGTTGACGCAGTCCCTCGACAAGGTATACTTAAAACTAGTTTGAATGCCGATGAAAGCCAAACCTTCTGAAAAATGGAAGTCGTGACTAGATATAGCGTAACAATGTCACCATGATACATTAACCGAGCAAGCAAGGTGTTAGTACCATGACAACCTTATCACGATATATATAAGGCGTTATCGACACTTTTCAAGAAGACTTAGATGACGTCAAAACTGAAACCAAGTGATAAGTATAACAAGGAGTTTTTAATCGTGTGAGCAAGCGTAACCGTGCAATAAAGGGACTTATACCATTTTCTCATAAAAAATGAGAACACGATGTAAGTACCAAGATTGTGCATCTAGAATGTGAACAAAATTATCAACTCAAGAAGAGACGAAAGATGAACCAAACTCACAGCGGTGAAGATGATCTTGAAATCAAGATGGAAGGAATTTTATCAAAGATATGAAAAATGTACCTGCGCACTTTAGACGTTTAACAACCCAGCCCACAAACATGGATGGGCGTAAACAGACAAAAAAGTGGTGAGCACTATCTCTGATAAAAATGTGCAAGGTATGCACCTTTCTCACCCCAAAAAAATGGGTGGTGAGAATGCAAGGGTATAGATCAAAAGATGAAAACAAACCAAGTGCCACTTGGGTAGAGTTTTGCCTCATCCGAAGACAAGAATAAAACTAAGCGAAAGTGGGATGTAGTTTAGTTTTGTGATGAAAGACACTTAGATCAAACTTACAAGGGTTCTTTTCCTTGTTCAAAAAACAAGGTTCAGATTCCAAATGAGTTGTCACTTCGTGATGGCTTGACGCAACAATGGACTAGCAAAGTGGGCTCCAAGATAGAATGGCCTCCTTAATAAGTTCTCTCAACTAGGTGTTACAAAGTTGTCTTAAGCGAGCGTGATTTACCCAAATAGTCACCCTGACTATCTTGGGAGTATCTCAGCTTTACTTTACCCCCTTCAAGCACAATGGGCAATAAATGCATCCACGTGTACTCTCACTGGGGTCGCCATACAGACAACCGGTAACTCTAACTCACAAGGCATACTAGTCAAGTGGGTAAGCAGAGCGCTTCCTGTTTCATCCACGAGGTTACTCAGCGGTGGATTACTTTAGGGTTCCTGGAACCACCCCCATTGTTGTAGCTTAAGGTGTTATGCCAAAGGGGTTATGTTCCAGTTGAGTGGATAGGGACGTACCCTTTTCCAAAACCTGCAATACAGTGTTTTGAATATGGTGTGTTTTTTATCTTGCTTAACTTAATGTGGTTTTAAGTAGCACACCATTTGGCAACCTGCATAAAACACGTGTATTAGAAGTTTTGTGTTTTTGGACGTCTTTCTTCTACAAGCGTTGGGTCCTGTAGACAACAAGTTTTAGTAATTTTCCAGTTTGCAGATTGATGTCAAGAAAGAGAACTTTACACCTTGCTTTTGATTCCTAAGATCGCCAATAGGCGCGAAGGAAGAGCATACGCAATGTGAAAAATCCTACTAAATCACATGAAAGTTTACTTTATCCTTTATAAAATAAGTGTTTTGAACATTCGATACAAGTTTTGTATAAGTGTTTTTTGATCTCCAAGATCACTTTTGAAGGTGCGAGGAGAGAGCATACACACTTTTACAAACCTAGTTTAAGCTAAGAACTGAAAACACTTAACTATGCAAACTGAAATACCAAAGAAAAACTTTGTTTTTAACTTGTTAGTCTGAGAAATCTGCAGCAAAGATCAGAAAAAAAGATTTTGCAGATTATAGAAATTTTTTTTCAATCTTTACACAGACACCTGTGCTCCCAAACTGACACCAGCGCTCCCCAACCGACGGGTACGTGCCTAACTCAACGGATACGCCTACAAACAAAAATTAGTGAAATCCAGTATACTAAAAACACAGACGCATCCAGAACAGACAGAGATGCTTGCAACTCAACATGGATGCTTAGGTTTCAACGGAGACGCACCCAAGCATAAAACAAACAGTTTCAAATTTTTACACAGTCAAGCTATTTACGCAGACGCGGCCAGAGAGGTGGAGACGCGGACCAGCTGACGGAGATGCGTGCGCATCCCTGCAGAGATAAAATTTTCCAATGATGAGGACAACTAGACAGGTACGCTCCTGTTCTGACGGGATGCTGGGGTTTCAACGTGTACGTGCCCCTTCTTAACACCTACGCGTACCCTGTGAAAAACCTGCAAAACTCACGGATTTTCAAAATTTCAAAAGCAAACAGGTTAGTTGTTAGTCAAAGTGTCCTATTTCTATATCAAACCCACAAAATACATGCAAATGAAGGTCATTTATCTAGTGTTAGAAACAGAAATGAGGAAATAACAAGTGATTTGACCCAAAAAACTTGAAAATGAACTTTGAAGAACTCAAAAGACCTCCATTAATGGAGGATGGACATAAGTGTCCCACCGGGCGTGCCAAATGTGTTCAATGAAAAGTTGTAAAAGCCATGGAATTGGGGTAAGAATCTCTAAAGAAACCCCAAAGGCTTTGAACAAGCTGATCAATGGACCATCTGATAAGAAATGAGCAAGGGTTTCTTCTTTGCATACATTAATTTGAAGTAAACAAGCAAACTAAGCAAATGAAACTAACCTCTATTCTTTGAAAGCTTGAAATAATGAACCTAAGAGGATCTAAGCATTCAGTTTGTGTTTAAGAGAAAGAGATCTCCCCATTAATGGCTTCAAGGCCAATGGTTCTTCCCTTTTACTCCATATTTGTGCTATAAAATACAAAAGCAAATGCTAATAGCTCAATGGAAGAAAATGAACTACAATCTAAAGCCTAAACAAAATACTATAATCTGTGCTAGGAAGAAGAGAGAATTCTTAGAAATGAGGGAGGGGGGTCTAGCCCTATTTATAGTTTTCCATTTGGGAAAATGGGAGATTTGGGTGCATGTGGGACAAATGCAAAAGTCCAAAAAGCACTTTTAGCAAGTCAAAGTGAGGTTTGACTGTGTTTAGAAGAGATTGACCATGGTTAATATTTAATTAACCATGTTTAGAGGGTAATTAATCCTATTTAGAGAGAAATTAGGTTTCTGAAAGGCTTCTGAAAGACTTAATCAATCCAACGAAGTGGATTGATACTCCAGGGAGCTAATAAAGGTGGTAAAGAAGAGAATATTAGCCAAGAAGAGGTTATTATAACCTATTTAATTAGTTTACAAGAGGAAATACGACCAACAGAGTGTTGTAAGAGGGGAGTTAGATAGATCTAACTGATGAGGTGTCGTAAATTTGCAAGGGGAAGAATAGTTAGTGCAATATTAAGAATAATAGTGCATTGATCAAACTCCCCTTGGTAGTCCATTTGGCTAGATCCGATCTATTGAGGCATGATGAGGTGGATGTGAGACTTTTGGTCATCATTTGCATTAGTGAGATCACATGGATATCAACCCCAAGCTTACCATATGATGACATCACTATAGAGGAGATCTATGAGCTCATGATTCGAAACTTTCAAAAGCTCTGGGACACCACCAACTCTCACTTTGGCAAGAGGGTTAAGATCTTAGAGAACATGGCTAAGGTAAGGTTTTGCATTCCAATGTTAGATCTTGGTCATGATGACCTCATTTCACATATGTTCAAAGTCTTATTTGATGTTATACATGAGGATCATTCATAAGATATAATGGATGTTATGCAAACTATAATGTCCCTAATGTTGAATGAGTATGAGGAACCTCCACATTTATGGATATCCATACTTATGGAAGGATTGGGACAAGAAGGGATATGCATTGCTCACACCTTAGCAAGAAGAGTTGTAGATCAATGCTCAAGAAAAGTGAAGACATGCATCCAAGGTATGAGTTCCTTTGTTTTTGATGATAAATTTTTGACATATAATGATTGCATGTATTTGAGTGGGTGTAAGGAGAAATCAAATTTGGTTGATGGGCATGAAGAGGACATTGACAACAAGCATATAAATGATGAAGAAGAAATGAAGGCCAAAGAACCCATTACAGAAAAATCAGATTTGAGGGATATCATTCACCTTAACCATGAGCCATTTGAAGAACAAGAAGGGAGAACAAGTCTCGTGGTTGCTCCAAGTCATTTCCCACCTAACATGAGCATGGGTAAGGAAGAAAAAAGGGCTTTGGATGAAGAAAATGGTGTTGTTCCAAACTCAAAAATTATGAGTTTTGTAGATGTTGAGAGTAGCCCAAGGTATGATGTTTCATATTTTATTTCTCCTTCCATACTGAGCTTTGATGCGTATGATTTTGAGCATGATAAGGAGATGGGTTATGATGTGCAACACAGGGTATGATGGTCACATTATTGTTGGTACTTTTCCCTTAACCTTTGGGTGCATAAGGAACATGATGGAAACATAAAAAGAGCGATTATCACCCTTCCCAATGAAGGAATCCATAATAATAAGCTTGTTGATCCGTATGAGGAATTCATCATTAGAAGGCACAAATGTATGATAGATTCATGTGTTTTTCTCCCTCTCATAATGGAAAGTCATTGGCACAAAGTAAGGTATAAGGTTCCTTGGCTTATCTATGATGATATTCATAAATGCATGCATTATATTTCAACTTTCTCCTTTCCTTGTGAGCATAGAAGAAGAGGAAATTTGGGGTGTTTAGCTTGCACATGTTGCCTCGTTTGATAAGGGGATAAAAAGAATTTGAGTTTTACAAGATTTATTTGGATATATGGATATCATATCCCCTTGGAAGCCTTAAAGGAAGGATGGATCACATGGACTACACCTTGCATGGTAAGAAGTCCATTTTCAGATTTTGAACAACAATTATGTCTTCCACTTAGATGTTTGATTGATGTGCTTCCAAAGGTAAAATCAACAAAGGATATGTGTTGGGAATGTTTAGTTGTAGTTTACATGACCACAAAATTTTGGGCTTCAATGAAAGGTTTGGAAAGAATGAAGGGACATGGTATGAATTCTTCACAAGACATTTCATTTTCAGCTATGCATATGAGTCATTTTCAGTTTGCTATTATTGAGGATGAAATTTCAGTCACATGGGAGCCATATTTATTCACTAGATTGATGTTTTTTCATGTTGGGAATTTTTATTTGAAATGTGCTAGATGTTGTCCCATCATTTTTATGATTGACATCACTATGACCAGCCTCCCCTATCACTTCTATAATTCAGTTTTTAGCGAGACAATTAATGAATTTATTTTTGGAGACTAATTTTGGCTCATGGGTGAATACTTGGGGATGGAAACCAACCATTCTAATTCTGATTTTTGAAGGGAGAAATGTATGATTACAATAGTGTTTGGAGCCACATAATAGATTTTGATTTGAGAGCCATCCATGCCTTGGAGACATGAAGAAGAAATACGAAAAGTGTTTCACAACACTTGTTTTTTAATGAGTTTACTTCATGTGTAGGTATGAAGAAACTGTTGGTGTGTGTGACTGTCCAGTCATCGTCCACATCACCTAGGTGAGTCATCTCGCCTTGCGAGAGTCATAGGTCTTAGGAAGTCAAATGACAAGTGTCAAATTCTATCATAGAATCTGACATTGTCATTTGCGTCAATACGTCATAGGAGTTACATTCCTTATTTGGAATTGTAACTCCTCTTCTAGTGGCGTCATATGCATCAGTCAACGTCATATGCGTCAGTGGCATCATTGAGTTCTTTCCATGTTTAGGCATGGGGGTTACACAGCACCCCTATTTGTACTTCCTATTTTTCAATCTATGAGTATGAGCAGACCCATTCTTCTTACTTACAATCTTCTTTCCATTGTTTCAAATCTTGTGTATTGTGTTGGCTTGATGTTACCATCGGAGTGCAAATTCATTGTGGTGCATCGCTTTTCGACATCGGTTCTCGCGAATCCCTCTTTCATGGTATCAGAGCTGGTTTCAGTAAACGTGCACTCTTTGTTTCTCAGTTGTTTATTACTTCTGGTTTCTTCTCATTTCCTCGTGTGCAAGTTTTTTTTTATTATCATTTTGGAATTATTGCTCACCTCGTATTGAGGTTTCAGAAGTTGCAAGTTAAGGTATTTGGTTGGTTTGCTTATCAGCTGAGTTCATATTTGGATATTTCTAGATCTTTGTGGTTGTTGTTTCTGGGTTGTTTGTGTGTTTCTTGCTAGTTGTGTTCAGATTCAGCGCCTGCAGGGTAAAAGAAGAGCTCATTTTTTGGCGTGGACCTATGATTACTGGTTGGGATCATTGTTTTTTCTTCACCGGTGTATACTCAGACTATTCTGAGCTTTTTCCTCATGTGGTTGTCTCGAAGTTACCTCTGCTAGTCTCAAAACGTTTTTGCGAGCCTCACGTTTTTTTAAAAACCTCTCACGTTTTTGCCTGGTCTCTCACATTTTTTACAAAGCCTACTCATGTTTTTGCCTCTGTTCACATTTTCAACTGTCTCTCACATTTTTTGCCTTTCTCACTGTTTTCTCCCTTCCCCGTTTTTTTTTTTTTTGCCTGTCCTCAGGCTTTTTTTCTCCCCTGGCTGCGTTTTCTCCCTGTTCCAGGCGTTTAAACCTGTTCCAGGCATTTTTCTATCACCTGGCTACATTTTCCTGTTCCAGGTATTTTTTTAACTGTCCTAAGGCATTTTTCTCTCCTTTCCTGTGCATTTTTTACACTGTTCTGGAATTTTTGGACTGTTGAGGCATTTTTTTTGGACTGTTAAGGCGTTTTTTTCCTTCAGCTGGCATTTTTTGGACTATTTCTGGCATTTTTTTGCACTAGTGGACAGTCACTGGCATTATCTATTTTTACCTGCCTTTCATCCCCAGTGGCCTTCTTGTTACTGCCAGGTAATATCTTTCCAAAAATACATTTTTTTATTCACTTTTCTTAAAAAAACGTGTTTGCATTCTTTTTACCTTATCACTCTTCTAAAAAACGTGTTGTTTCATTACTTTTAAAAGGTATAAGGTAAAAACATTACATTTTATTGGCATTGTAAGTTTTTTGGCTTGTTTTTTTAACCTTCCGTCGAGTGCCGAAGACGAAGGGTGAGGTCTGGGATTGGCAGGTGGCTAATCCCCCCTCGCAATACAAACAAACCCTATCTCAAATTCCATGCCATTTCCAATGAGCATACATACGACACCTTTTACATGCGTTTAGGGTACTTTTTTAATCTGTTTGCAGGCTTATTGGCTTTTTCTCATCAGTTGTGGGAATTGGTTTTTGCTATAACTTTTGACTCGTTGCTCGGTTTTGAGCACTTCTTTAGTCAAAGTTGCATGTTTTTTCGCACTCTAGATGATGGGATCATTAGTTTTGTAAATGCACTAATTTTATAAAGTGCCGCATTCTGGGGGTGTCTTTGTATTGCTTAATTCAGCTCATTTTTTCTTGAGCTTTGTTCTATTCCTTTTTTGTGGACTTGTGAGCGCGTCCGCCACAGTCTTACGACAAAGGGATTCTTTCGTGCGACGTGAGATGTTGTTTCTCACAAAGCTCTTTCTTCCCCCTCTTGCTTCTCTCTTTCTGTGCTTGCTTGCAGTGTCGATCTGTTGTGCCCTACGAACCTTGATTGTTGTCTCCACCATTGCGTGTTATTACGCTAATTGCAAGGTGAGTGACAAACTGGTTCTCGGAACACAGTCGCATCTGGTTGTAATCAACGCACTGAATTATAAAGTGCCAAACTTGGGGGGGTGTAATTTTGTTCTGGGGTGGTTGTTTCTTTCTCTCTCCTTCCTTCTGCATTCCTTGGTTCTATCTCTTCATTATGGATATCTCTAAAGTACCAGTGCTCACACCTTTTAATTTCTTCGAATGGAAATCTAAAATTATATTGGTTTTGTGAAGTAAAGGGTTATACCGAGTTACCATGGGGTTAGAGACCGAACCTACTGATGAACCCGAAAAATCTAAATGGTTCAACCGTTGTGATGAAGCCTTAGGTCTTATCTGTATGTCTATCTCTCCCGACTTGCTCTTCCACATTGAAACTTCCTCAACACCCGATCAAGCATGGAAAACGCTCGATGATATGTTTGGGAAGCAAGATGACATGAGAGCGCATGAGTTGGAGAATGAACTACTAGGGTTAAATCCTAGTGACTTTGAAAACCTACAGGCCTTCTTCTCAAAATTTGTCCGCACTAGAATGCTTCTAAAGGAATGTAAAGTGGATAAGAAAGACTCTCAATTGATCTTGTCGATTCTTTCTAAGTTAGGTCCTGAATACTCTATTTTCATTTCAACTTTTCACGCCACGAAAGCCGCCTTGGGTAGTACTTGGACTATGCCCTCCTTTGACAGTTTTTCGTCCCAACTCATTTGAGAACAGGACAAACTCATTCAAATGGGGACTCTAAAATCCAAGTCACATGCCCTTGTGGCGAATAAGGGCAAGAAAAATGAAAAGAAGAAAGAAACTAAGGACCAACCTAAGAAAGAAACCAAGACCAACCAACCCCCAGTTAATCCCATCACTCATACTTCGACTTCTGAGCCTAAAGCGAAGAAGGAAAAGTATAAATGCTCCTATTGTAAGAATTCTGGCCATGACGAGCAACATTGTTTTCGGAAACAAATTGATCACTTAACTCATTTACTTGAGAAGAATAAAATAAGTGTTCCTGAATCCGTTAAACAAAATGCTCAGAAAGGTGAGTCTTCTAATGCAAAGGAGACTAAAAATGAAAAGAAGAAAGGTAAGGCCCTCGTAGCTAGATCAGCTCCATCATCAACTTGGATTATCGATTCTGGTGCCTCGCACCACATGGCTTCTTCAGAGGTTGAATTCTCTAGCATTGAACCATGTGGCATGTCCCAAATCACGTTGGGTGATGACACTCATGTGTCGGTTTTCGGTAGTGGATCGGTAGAGATTGAAGGTGGAACATTTAACCAAGTGTTGAGTGTTCCCAATCTCTCTACCAATCTCCTATTGGTTTACCAAATCACCCACCTTAGTGAAGGAATGCGAGTGGAATTTGGTCCTAACTCGGTGATTATTTGTGAGCTTAACTCTGACTGCACTGTGGCTGAGGGAAAGGCAGATCACCGTTCACGGTTGTATACCTTTTCCCACTTCTCTTCTGATTCGACGCCCAATGCCTTGCTCACTCATGCAAATGAGGTTAGCAAGTTATGGCATGAGCATTTTGGGCATCTAAATTATCGTTACCTTGAACAATTGAGCCAAAACGAAATGGTCAATGGGCTACCCCGAGTTAAGTTTTCTAAGGGTCTTTGTGAGGGTTGTACCCTTGGAAAGCACCCTGAAAAAAGCTTTGACAAGGGAAAATCCTGGAGAGCTACTCGTCCCTTGGATCTTGTTCATAGTGACGTTTCTGGCCCTTTTCCATCTCCTTCTTTTACTAGAGCTCTATATATACTAACCTTCATTGATGACTTTTCACGTTATACTTGGGTATATTTTCTTAAGCTTAAGTCTGAAGTTTTTGAGCATTTTCAAAACTTTAAGGCTCTTGCTGAGAAACAAGCGGAACGGTCTATCAAGGTTCTTCGAACCGACAATGGAGGTGAGTATGTGAGCAACAGGTTTGAGGATTTCTGCACTTCTGAGGGGATTGCTTTGTAGCGTACAGTTGCTTACAGCCCTTCCCAAAATGGAGTTACAGAAAGAAAGAACCGAACTTTAAAGGAGATGGCTACTTGTATGGTTCACTCGAAATCTCTTCCTCCACAGTATTGGGCTGAAGCAGTGAATTGTGCTTGTTATATTCAGAACCATGTCCCACACAAGGCAGTAAGAGGGATGACACCCTTTGAAGCCTGGTTTGGACACAAGCCTGATGTCGAGCACTTTCGAGTCTTTCGATCCAAGGCTATGGCTTGGATTCCCAAAAAGAAACGCAAGGCATTGGATCCACAATCCAAACCTTGTATCTTTGTCGGGTATCCTGATGGCGTGAAGGGATATTGATTGTTGAACCCTACCACCCATGAGCTTTATATTGAGAGGAGTGTGAAGTTTGATGAGTCATCCTTGACTTCAACTTCCACTGAGGTCCTTTTGCCCACTGATTCAGATTCTGACTCTTCAGATGATGATGTTGTTGAGCGAGTTCCACCTCTCCCTGCTCCTCCTGATCCTCAAACTTCTGAGTCTTCTGATTCTAACAGTAGTGATGATGAGGACTATGTCCCTTCTCACTCAAGTGAAGAATCTTCCGACTCAGAGCCTGAGCCGTCGGGACCTCTTTGGGCCAGGAAAACTTTACAGAGTGCTGGAGATTTAGTTGGAGATCCTTTGGATGAGAGACATACTCGCTCAGACTTCACTAGACCTCACTCCTTCTTTGCCTCTGCTTCTAATCCACCATCTTTCTAGGAAGCTTTTGGGATTCCTGAGTGGGATTCTGCCATGGATGAGGAGTATTCCTCACTCATAAAGAATGACACTTGGGATCTTACCCTTCTTCCGAAAGGAAGAAAAATTGTTCGGTGTAGGTGGGTATATCAAACAAAGTATGGAGCTAATGGAGAAGTTGAGAAGTATAAAGCGCGACTTGTAGCTAAGGGTTTCTCCTAGGTAGCTGGGGTTGATTACTCAGAAACCTTTGCTCCGGTTACGAAGATGACTTCCATTCGACTGACCCTTGCCATCGCTGCCGCTAACAGATGGGAAGTCCACCAGATGGATGTTAAGAGTGCCTTCCTTCATGGGGACCTAGAGGAGGAGATCTATATGGAACAACCTCCGGGTTATGTCCATGATCCATCCCTCATTTGTAAATTAAAGAAGTCTCTCTACGGCCTTAAACAAGCCCCTCAGGCTTGGTATGCCAAGATGGACTCCTTTTTACTTGCATCAGGGTTCACTCGGTGTCACTCTGACCCAAATGTGTATATTCTACGACAGGATGACTCCATGCTTATTCTTGTTCTCTATGTTGATGACTTGTTGATCACCGGTAGCTCTTCCTCTATCATTGATTCTGTGAAGATCTCCTTGGCCAACAAGTTCTCCATGTCTGACTTAGGATTGCTTCATTACTTTCTTGGGATCCAGATTTCACAATCTGACTCAGGAATTATGATCTCGCAGCCTAAGTACTCTCTTGATTTGCTTGCTCGGTTTCACATGTCTGACTGCAAGTCCTCACCTACTCCTTTTCTTTCTGGGATTAAGTTGGTTTCTAATTGCTCTTCCCCCTTGGTTGACGGTACCCTTTATCGACAGTTGGTGGGAAGCTTGATCTACCTTACTCACACTCGGCCAGATCTATCGTATGCCATCGGGATCGTGTCCAGATTTATGCAGGAGCCTCATGAGCTACACTTAAAAGCAACAAAGCGGATCCTTCACTATGTTCGTGGCACTCACACAGATGGTATTCATTACTTAGGAGGGACTGAGATTGACTTGGTTGGATTTACAGACTCAGATTGGGCCGGTGATCTAGATCATCGGAAGTCTACCTCAGGCTACAGTTTCACTCTTGGTTCAGGTCCTGTCAGTTGGTCCAGCAAGAAACAGAATGCCATTGCCATATCATCGACAGAAGCAGAATACAGAGGAGCAGTTAACGCTGCCACAGAAGTTGTTTGGTTACAGGGTATTATGACAGAGTTTGGCATCCACTTTCGACAGCCTACCATTATCTACTGTGACAACATGAGCACTATCTCGATTTGTAGAAATCCAGTTCAGCATCAGTGGACGAAGCACATTGAGATTCATATGCACTTCATACAGGAGCTGATACATGAAAACATCATCGACATACAATATGTTCAGACCGCTGATCAGGTTGCAGACATTTTCACCAAGCCCTTCACTGAGGTGAAGTTTCTTCACTTGCGGTCTCTTCTTGGGGTGAGGTCTGCTGCAGCCACCCATCTTCTTCGGGCTATATATTCCTCCTTCTTCTCCTCTTCTTCTTTCCAGAAAGATGTTGTTTGTACATGGGCACCTTATCAGGCCTTTAGTTGTCGGGGCCCATTGACACATCTTTCTTAGTTGTCTAGGGGAGTCTTCTTTTTCTGTTCTGGCTTACCTTGACCTCTTCCTCAGCTTCGATGAAGGGGGGGTGTTGGTGTGTGTGACTGTCCAGTCATCGTCCACATCACCTAGGTGAGTCATCTCACCTTGCGAGAGTCATAGGTCTTAGGAAGTCAAATGACAAGTGTCAGATTCTGTCATAGAATCTGACATTGTCATTTGCGTCAATGCATCATAGGAGTTACATTCCTTATTTGGAATTGTAACTCCTCTTCTAGTGGCGTCATATGTGTCAGTCAACATCATATGCGTCAGTGGCGTCATTGAGTTCTTTCCATGTTTAGGCATGGGGGTTACAAAGCACCCCTATTTGTACTTCCTATTTTTCAATCTATGAGTATGAGCAGACCCATTCTTCTTACTTGCAATCTTCTTTGCATTATTTCGAATCTTGCGTATTGTGTTGGCTTGACGTTACCATCAGAGTGCAACTTCATTGTGGTGCATCACTTTTCGACATCGGTTCTCACGAATCCCTCTTTCTTATAACCCCTTGACATGTCTAGCGTTATAAGTGAGAGTCTCTAGTTAGTTTAAATGTGCACATAGGATAATTGATTTTATTATTTAATTAAAAATAATTAAGTGCACATAGTCTTAGTTTATTTGAGACTTTATTATAATGAGAGTTTATGTTTTCCCTCCAAAAGGGAAAGGTTGGTCTTTTTTAATATTGCTACCCCTTAACTCTATAAAAGGAGGTCACATTTCCTCTAGTGGGGTTAGGTTAATTGGTCATTTTGATTTCACTCCGTGCTTGGAGTAATGGGATGTATGCCCTAGTTCTTGCATTGTGCTATCTCATTGTAGGATTCATTTGGATCCACTGTTGAAGATATTGAAGACAACATTGTTCTTTTCATTGTGATCTCTTGTGTTGAGTGTGTTTATACATGGTTTATCTCTTTTAAGCTTTGGCGACTTGGCTAAAAAGGGTTTTGATGCATTTATTTAGAATAAAATCAGTATGTTATTGAGCATTTTTGAAGGGTTTGCTAATGCTTTGTGAATTGTTGTTACTGTTGCAATTAATAGAGCCCCTAGCAACTTGCATAAGAGGTTATTTCATCATATTTTGATGTCTTTGAAGCTAGATTTACAATCTGATATGTGTTAGCATTATTATCTAAGTTTAGGATAGTTATTTAGAGTGTTTTGAGGCTAAAGAAGGGCAGATAATAATTTATATAATTTTTTCTAACCCTAGCGACTGGAAATCAAATTTATTGAGTTGTTTTCGAGTGGTTTTTTAAATCAGAAAACTCAGATCTATAGTGCAGTGGAAAGCCCTAAATTTCTAGTTTATTTTGCATCTTGTTTCATGAAAAACCACTAAGTATTGAAGGAGTTACAAAATTTTAGAAGATTTTAGTT
This sequence comes from Taxus chinensis, assembly GCA_019776745.2. NCBI lineage: Eukaryota > Viridiplantae > Streptophyta > Pinopsida > Cupressales > Taxaceae > Taxus > Taxus chinensis. The sequence continues at coordinate 861,992,771 of CM034150.1, forward strand.
GTTTGCAAGCTATTTGGTTGTTATTAATTAATATTTGTAAGTTTGAGTTCAATTTAATATTGGATTTGGGTGTAGAAATTAGGAGGAATAAGGAGAAAGTAATTTTATAATTTTTGGAGTTGATTTGATGCCCTAAATGCGTTGGGTGACCTACTTTTTAGGGCAAAAGTAGGGTTTCGTGTTGGTTGTGTGAAATTTAATTTTAGAATATTATTCTTTATATTTTTGTGGCCCAAAATCCAAAGTTTGAAGATTTTTGCTTGGATGGTTAAGCGGGAAATAATTTTGGAAGATTGCAACAGTTGGGGTGTGATTATTAATTATTTTTTAGCTGTTAAAAATATGATTTGAATGTGTTTGAATTCCAATTGTTTTCTTCCAATCCATCCCACCACCTTGGCTAGTTCCAACCTCATTTGGGTTCACAAATAGCTAACATTGAGATATTTTAGGTTGAAACAAAAGGGTTTAATCCATATCTTTGCTTGATCTTGACAAGTACTTCTTCATTTTCTAAAATTGTCCTAAGAGGGGACATTACAAAAGCTTATAATTTTGCATTATTTTTTAGGATGAGCTTTTAATGGACAACATCATCGCTTTACACAACTACTAAATCAAAACAATAGTTTGGGTTTGATCTTCATCCCATATACCATGTTTGTACAGTGGCATGATGTGATACGTGAATCCACGTTTGAGGGACATCACACTAAAGTCATACAATTTGGACTTTGATATGGTTTTATTTCATTCATCATATCGGTTTAGATAACATTCAAAGAAACATAGAAAATGTTATTGTTAATGAATTCAGTTGGGACCTTAAATATGCTGGAGGTCAAGTTCTATTATCAACAATATGTTTTCTTAATCATAAATTATATCTCCCAATTGAATATAATTTGGATCCTTAGGTTGTTTAATATGATGATAATAATGATTCCCATGTTAACTATTTTGTAATTCGTTTTTGTCGTTTTTTCATATACATACAAATAAGATTTTCCTTAGTAAAGTAGGTTAGAGATGTTAGGTTGTGGAGCCTGTTGTTATGTGAGTAAGTGTTGAAAGACTGTAGACTAAGAGTATTGTACACTTTCCACAGTTGTCTTGCCTTAAAACGTGCCCGATATATCGAGAAACATGCTTTTCTCATATGGGCGGGATTTTTGACCCATAGGTTTATGGGACGGTTTTGGCCCATGGTTTCAATACCCACAATTTTGTAAAATTGTTTAAACAATTGTTTACTTATATGGTTTTATGCATATGGTAGGCATATGTAATATTGCAGATGTGTTTGTAATTCGGGTGTGAATTCTGTAGAGTTTGTTAAGCCTAGCTCCAAATAGATCTGGGTATTGTATTGAGAGAGCAATGGCTTGTAATAAAATTTGAGTAAGTGATTGTTAGTGGACCTAGCCCAAATTAGGTGAACCACGCTAAATACTGTCTCTTTATGTTGTCTTATTTTATTCTGCAATTTTATTTGAGATCTATAATATTTTTCTGCATATTAGTTTCTACTGTTGCGATTCTGTGAGGGATTATTCCGCATATTTTATCCCTTATTTCCTAACAAGAGAAGGATGACTTAGATAATAATATGAGTGGATCATCTTCATAGGAATTTGCGATAAGAGAAGGTTATTGTTACATTAGTTCGAATTCAAACACTTATGGTTGTGCATAATAACTTCAAATAAGGAAGTTTGTAGACTTTGCATCGTTTCATCAGTTTTATCAGGCATACGTGATTGAATTGTAGGGCATGTGAAAAATAAAGTATTGATAAAAGAGAGACTTATGTTCGTGATTTATGGATGAGCACATGTATGAAGACTACTCCGACCATGGACCACTCGGTTGAAACAGTTATCTACATGTACACAATAACAATAAAGAACAAGCAATAACGTTTTCTATATATTTACTAATACTAAATAACAATGTCTCCTGACATCCTTAAGTTAAATTGATCTATATTGAACTTAACAAAGTGCACACACAATTTATCTTGCTTAAACATTATTCTCAAAGTGCAATTTTGTTAAGAGTAAAATAATGTGTTTGAAATTGTACTCTTACATATGGTTTTTATTTGTTTAGAGGATTGAGAGAAGGAGAGGAGCTCCTTGACACCTCTCTCTCACCCAAAACTCTAGGGTTAGGGTTTGCACACTTTGAGTGGTCACTCTGGGGTGTTAATGGTCAAGGATGTATAGTAGGTTCCTAGGTCTCTTTGGCTCATTGCTTGGATTTTAATGCATCTTGCTCGAAGATCTCCTCCGACACTTCTGTTGGTTTTTAGTTATGTTTTTATGGGATTTAAAAACATGGATATCTTATTCTTCTTATACATTATTTTGTATCTTCCCATTAATTATGGTATCTTTGTTTGTTTTACTGCCTAGTGAAGGGAAAATAAACATATGATATGCATACGCTAACATTCGTATTTATTGTGTTATTTTGTTTTATATTATTTTGATGAAAATTATTAATTGTGACTAAATTTCTCTTTTTACAATACAAATAAAATATAACATCCCACAAAACATCATCTTCGACAATATTTACCATATCATGGCCTTGTTTTGAGTATGCATCACTCATGGTACTATAGCTATTAGCATTTCCATTACGCACAGTTGGAATAATTCGCCGGTAGGTGTCCACTTTGAAGATGCTCTTCCTGGAAAGTGTCAAATTCCGACGGCTCCAATATTTACTGTCTTGCCGGATTTTAGATATTTTAAAGGTTGGCGGATTTTAGATATTTTTCTATAGTCCTAGATATTTACTATCCTAGATATTTGATTTTGATATTATTCTTCATAAGTAAATTCTATAGTTTACTATTTAGAAAATAATATTGGTCATATATCTTGTTCAAAGTTTTTGAGATTCAAAAGTTTTCTGATTTTGATTTTATTCTTCATAAAGTAAATTTTATAGTTTAATTTTTGGAAAATAATATTGGTCATATATCTTGTTCAAAGTTTTCGAGAATCAAAAGTTTTCTGATTTTGATTTTATTCTTCATAAAGTAAAATCTATTGTTTGCTTTTTGGAAAATAATATTGGTCATATATTTTGTTCAAAGTTTTTGAGTTTCGAAAGTTTTAATAGATAAATGTCAGATGTTTGACCAAATGATGAAACGTGATTTAGTTTGGCGACTATCATAATTGTGTCTTACAAAAATATGGACAATAGCAAAATAAGAGCTTTGCAACAACATATAGACATCCAGACAATATCAACGCGAAATACAATTCAAATAAACTAAATATTGCTACTATCTCTGGCGTAATTTGCAACTCATTTGCAATTGCTAGTTATTGGTTCTAAGGAACCTCCGAGACCTCTTCAAAAACACCATTGCTAGGCTACTTTTGATATTTTCATCAGTATTCTTTTTTCCGAAGAGGCAATTATTCTTGTACTTCACGAAAGTAGCAGTGAGGAAAGGTTTTTACTTGCATGGGAAGCTTCCGCCGACGTAACTTCACATTTACGTCATGGACTTTTCTGTCAACAAAGGGAACGACGAAAAAAAAAACATTCTTACATTACATACCTAATATCACAAAAAGCTAAAAGCTGGTCAGCCGCTTCGATCGCTTGTTACCCTCATCCGAACCCGCGCCGGAGGGTTTACAAGAGCCTAGATTTCATGCCCAAATCGAATTTTTCCCAAAACAGGGATACATAAATGCCAAAGCTCTGGCATTTAATGCGCACAACTTGTACTTAGAAATGCTAAATTCTTTCCGCAATTGTGCGCAATTTGTTCTATACCTGGCAAATATTTAAAAAATGGAGGGGTTCGGAAAACAGGCGGCGGCTAGCCTTCTGGTGGAAGACTTTGGACAAAAGGTGGACCTCACGCGAAGAATTAGAGAGGTTTTGACAAATTATCCGGAGGGAACTACTGTTCTGAAGGAGATTATTCAGAATGCGGACGACGCAGGGGCCACGAAAGTGTGTTTTTGTCTGGATCGAAGGGTTCACGGGACGCAGTCTTTGTTGAGCGAACAGCTGAAGGAATGGCAAGGCCCCGCCGTGATGGCTTATAATAATTCGCAATTTACGGAGGAAGATTTTGTAAGCATTTCGAGGATTGGGGACAGTAAAAAAACGCGGGCAAGCTTGGAAGACCGGCCGCTTCGGGTAATTGTGCTAAACTAAGTTTAGCTTGGGATATAAGCGTTTTTGCCAATTCTGATATGTTTAAATAGAAAACGACTTTAATTGTATGCCAGGCATATGTCATGGTGCCGTACTATTAGAAATTTAGCTCATTTTTAGATTGATTTTGGGATTTTGACGGTTAGTTTTGCTGTTGGAATCCAGAGCTAAATTTTAGGATTTAGGGCTTATTATGTTGCCTTATTGTTGAGGCTTATGATATTAATTTTTAAAATTCAAAATATGTAGTTAATGGATAAACGAAGTTTAGGTTGCATTGTAAGTGTGTTTTTAATGATGATTATGTCTGCTTAAATACAAAACTTCTTTGATTGTACATAAGGCATTTATAGCAATTGAATCTAATCTAAATTTTTGGATTCTGTTTGAAAATTGATGTTAATTTTTGTTCCTGCAATCTAGGGCTAAATACGTTGGATATTATTTGTTGCAGGAATTCATGGCGAAATGCATTGCCTTATCTGTAGTTTTATACTTATGAATAGCTGTCTTGAATGGCTTAGGCTTAGGCTTATGCTTTTAAGTGTTAAAATTTAAGATGAGTGATTTGCTTTCAAGAAGTTATATTAAAAAGAAATGACACATGTCAGTGGACAACCACTCACATTACAACTGTCTTCAACAGCGATGCTTATGATATTGTTTGTAGAGTTAAAGACGTTTAGTGATTTTCTTTGAAAACTTTACCATGAAAAAGAAAAAGAAATAGTCCTTTATAAGAGGAGTCAATGGATAAAGTGCTCACACTGACACATTATGTAAAATGGCAAACATGGAAGAATAGAGAACTCAAAACAAGTCATTACAGTTGACTAAGAGTACAAAGTCACATGACTTATTGTTTTCTAGTGACTGGGAAAAGGCAACTACCTATTAGTGAATCAAGCTTTTGCTGTCTGCAGTCCATAGATTTTCTGGAAACAAAAGCTTTTGGATCAAAGCAGTGTACAGGATCTTTGCAAGGCAACTATTCTTACTCTGGCAAATTCTTGGAAAAAAAGACAAACATTAAATTGAAAAAATATCGAAGTCTTCAAAGATTAAGAAGGATATTTGATATTTCTCTTTTCATGCTTAATTGACTCAGTATACTCAGGATAAACATAAAATCTCGTATTAAATAGGAGTACATCACATCATTGTAATGGAATGTGTATTATCAATACAAAGGGATTTTTGGATTTAGTGCATGTTAATATGTTCACTTTGATGTCTACGAGTTGACCGTGCTTGTTCTCAAGGGGAGTAAAGAGAAACATGGAATTCTCAGCCACTAAGGAAGAGTATTGCAACTATTTATGGGAGTACAAACAACGTGCGAAATTAAATATATGCTGCAGGAGTAAGCTCTGCTTTTTACCTGCACAAATATATAAGAAAACAAAATATACAGAAATCAGGCGTGATAAACCCAAACACACAAGTCTGCTTGATTTCTACCTGCACAAATGTATTTGCATGATATCTCAGAAAGCAACGGGCAAACAGAATTTGAATCAGAATGGATCCCCATGCAGCTCAACAGCGATACACTTGACAATTGGGAAACTCCAACAATAGATGAAGTGGAAAGTATACAGAAATCAGATGTGATAAACCCAAAAACACAAGTCTGCCTAATTTCTACCTGTACAAATGTATTTGCAAGATATCTCAGAAAGCAATGGGAAACCAGAATGTGAATCAGAATAGACCCCCATGCAGCTCAACAGTGATACATTTGATAATTGGGAAACTCCAGCAATAGATGAAGTGGATAATCTGAAAATATTTTGACAGTTATCTTCAACACGTTCACATAGGCAAGTATTTTTTGCTGGCTATGTCCCCCTGTTCATATCAACATCATCCAAATATATCCTTGGATAATGCCTTGATCCATGCATCTGATACCACATGACCAGCTTTACAGAACTCCGTCTGCATTATCATTTTCCCATCCTGTACTCTGGAAAAATGGTGACATACCTCATTGTGTTCAATTCTAGCATGGACTCTAGGATTCCTGATCAAATCCAGACAATTCTGATTGCCACATTTAAGGGCTGGGACCTATTTCTGTGGGATACCGAGATCCTTTATCAACCCTTTCAGCCAAGTCGATTATTTGCATGCATAACATGCCTCTGTGCATTATGTTTCAGCACTAGACAAAGAAATAATTGGCTGGTTTTGACTTGCCCATGACACTAGCCCTATTGCATCAAAATATAAGTATCACCGAATGTGGACATTCTTTATTTGACATTACCAGCCCAATCAGCATCACAGAAACTCATCTTATCCGGCACTCCTATTGAAAGTGGTGCAGTGCCAAGGTTAGGGATTTGAGTTAACAAGTGCCCGACCAAGCAATATTGTAGAGTACACAACAGACCTAGCACTAGACACTCACTGAGACTAAATCTGTTACAAACTAACCTAATTTTTTTTTTGTTTTATAAATGTAAGGCCATATGGCATCTACAAGATCACATTAACATTTGCAGAGACTATTTTATCTAATTGGGACTCTCTAATCTTACACTGAGCTCTCTCCATAATCTCTGTGCTCTCTCTCTACTCTTCTGCATGCTCTTTGAGTCTCAATGTGCTCACTCTACAGTCTACATGCTCTGATTCATTCTGTGTTTTCTTGACACTTCCATGCCCCATCTTGAGTTCCTTATGCTCTCTGCACTCTTTACTTATCCGTTATTGGCTTCCATGTACTCTTTACGTCGTGTGTGGCTTCATCCTCAGGGTCTGCACTACTTGGCAATCTCTTTACTTATCCGTTATTGGCTTCTTTGTACTCTTTGCGTCCTATGTGGCTTCATCCTCAGGGTCTGCACTACTTGGCAATCTCTTGACTTATTCGTTATTGGCTTCTTTGTACTCTTTGCAGCCTATGTGACTTCATCCTCAGGGTCTGCACTACTTGGCAATCTCTTTAGTTATCCGTTATTGGCTTCTTTGTACTCTTTGCATCCTATGTGACTTCATCCTTAGGGTCTGCACTACTTGGCAATCTCTTTACTTATCCGTTATTGGCTTCTTTGTACTCTTTGCGTCCTATGTGATTTCATCCTCAGGGTCTGCACTACTTGGCGATCTCTTCCCCAATTACGTGATTTATCTAGGGCCCCCTAATCCTTTGCGTGCTCTCCAAGCCATCTAAAAGGTCCTAGACATTTCCTCCTGAGTGAGTGTGTCTTAAGGGTTTGCAGCCAATTGGGCTCCCTATTTTCTCTGTGCTCTGTGTGTCCCATGCATTTTGGCGCTGATTTGAATCACTGTGGAATGCTTTAAATGGCTTCCCGGGTTTTTGAAAGCTCTTGAAGAGAGATTTTCAATGAGTCCAAGTTCGCACTAAATCGTGCCATGTATTGAAAGTTATGCCCATTTGAATTTTCACCGTGTCGCTGGCTTTTTGTGCACAGCTTAACTGGGCCGTCTTTGTGACCACCCATGATCATGCCATGTGTCGAGAACATGGGGTGCTCAGACTCAATAGACTCTTCATGACCAAGGCTCGGACGTGTGATTTTATAATCAGTGGCTTAATGGGTACCTTGCATCTTACTTTTAATTGTAGCCTGCTACTAAAAGAATTGGGCCGTGTCCCCTTATCGCACTACTAGATCCTTCATTTAGGTTATGTGGGCTCTACATGTAAATAATGGGGCTTCATGTACACCAAGTGGGCATAGCTCGAGTGTGACACTTGTCAGTTGGGCTAACTCGGGCTTTGTAGACTCCATGAGCTTGAGTATTGAGTGGACTCAATGTATTCTATAGCCCCCTCTTAGGCATTGAAGTGACCCATGGCCTTTTATTGTATGAAGTGATTCCCAACTTTACTATTTAAGCAACCTCACGAGTCTTAAATAACACGTGACCTTGTGACTTAGAATAATAGTGACCCACGAGCCCTAGGTAAATTAAGAGTCTTAGAGATAACTTTGGGTCCCATGAACTTTAATACATAAAGGGACCCCACAAACTTAGTAATAAGTGACCCCCAATGATTTTATTTAAATTTTTTCTTTGTGCTTGCTTAGTTTTGAGACGTAGGGCTCACTTTTAGAACACTTATGAAAGAGCTCTAAGTGCATGCCATGAAACCTGCAACTTCTGTGACTCCACATGTGCAAAACAAAAACTATTTTGCTCGCTTAGCTTGGAGATGTAGGGCTCACTTTTAGACCATTTACAAAAGAGCTCAAAGTGCACGCCATGAAACCTGCAACTGCTGTGATTCCACATGTGCAAAACAAAACTATTTTTGGTGATGCAAGATTGCTTGAGCCCTTGGATACTTTTGCATCAGACACCGTAGTTACTTTGAAATGCGAGCTCCTGCTCATGATGATGATCTCTCCTTTGGAGCCCTCTTTAATGGTGGTCACTTCCATTCAATCAGGTACTGCGATTGTTCCCTTCTTTTCTTCCTTCCTTTCCAGCCATATGTTGGCTTATAATGCACATTCTTCTTCCTCACAGTGCCTTTGACTTGGTTTATGCCACTTAGAGCCGTCTCCTTCCACCCAAAGCTCTCCTAGTTTAACTCATCCTTGCTCCAATATTCAATTGGGCTGTCTGCTGAGTTATGTGACCCCTCTTTTATTATTATTATGACAGCGATCCTTGCTCCTGTTATCCTCTTTGCACATTTTGTGGGCTCTTGATTTGTGAGACATTTAAAGGGCTCCTCTAACTCCTCTTCATGGTGCTTTCTTTTGATACATCCCATGTGCTCACGAGTTTTGCAAAGGGCTCTTCTTCTTTTCTTTGGGAAGCCTTCTTTGTGACCACTTTAAGCTTTAATAGACCTGCACATAGATCACTACAAAAAATAACAAAATTAAAAACATGGAACCTATTAAGTGCAAGAATCTGCACTTCTTACTCCACCTTTCTCTTCTCCACCTCTGTCTCAATGACTGACTTCAAAAGACCCAGCTGCAACTGGTTTTCCATGTGCCGTGTCTCATGCCAAAGTGCTAAATTGTTAACTCTATGAAATAGTTCCTCTGTTTCAGCTATGGTGTGCTGCTTCAACATTTCAAGCTCTATTATTTCTTCTAGCGCCTCATTTATTTCACTGCTACCTTTACCTTGCTTTGCTTGCTGACTTAATCTTGTAGGGCTCATAAGGTTTTTCTCTTCAACTTGTGCTATGCCTTCCAATTGGCATAGATATCTCTTTGCTGTTCTACAGGCCCTTTGCTGTGACTTCGTTTGATTCTCAAGATTGCTGCGACACTGTCAATAATAATTTGAACCATGTTCTCCGTACGTTCTTCGAGAATGGCTTTGAAATATCCCTTTTAGGATCACTCTAAAACTCAGAAATTAATTAAAAATCTGCAGACTGTAATTCTGATTTTTCCAGGACAGCAAGGTACAAAAATCTAAAAAAATTTATATCTTCAAAAATTATTCACTTTCAACAATACCCAAAAGCTTCAAAAGATATAGAAAAATATGGACAACATTAAAAAAGTGAGAAACAATTTTTAGTGTCCCGATCTGACTTTTTAATGATGAAAATATAATTGAAACTTACATTATTAATAACTGTGGAAATACTTGGGATCTGATTACAAATGATAGCTCAAAAGATAGATAAATCCAATATTTATCCAATGCATATTCAAGCACAATTTTGCAGTGGGTGGAAGGCACTCGAAACTACTCCTCAAATCTGTAACTGAGTAGATAAAACCCTAGAAAATAGATGTTCCAAATCTGAACTGAAAATTTGAATGTAGAAGGTTGGAAATATGAAATATTCCCAAATATAGATAACAAGCTAGGGATATGGATCTGAAACCCTCACCGAAGGATGCTTTACGAACTAGGGATGGATCTCTCATCACCGAAGCTAGGGATCTTGCAAAATTTGACCTCCACAAGCAATAAATTGAAAATAACAATAGCTCCAAAATGATTGAATGTCTGAATCCCCTCCAAAAGACCCCAAAGGTTTATTTATAACCTTTTTCCTCCAAATACCCAAGTCGCATTTTCCTTGGGGAAATTTATAAAATAAAGTGACTTTATGATTTATTTCTTTTTATTATATCACTTTATCTTTTTTTTTTCCTCTTTTTTTTTAAATTTTATCATTAATACATTAATATAAAGTGGTCATAATAATATTTTAAGATGCACTTTATGATTAATTCATTATGACAAGTTTCCTTTGTATTCCTCCCTTAGTCGTCGGGAAAACATGAATGGGCTAAGGGTCTTCAATCGAGAAGGGGATATTATAGGCTTCCTCTATATTTTAAAAATATACTTTGAAGTTTTTTTTATGGTTCATATTGTCAATCACCTTTAAGAATACAACACCTTGCGGGCAAGCCACTGAAACATTAATCAGTGGCCTTTGACATATATGTGACCATCCATCACTCAATATAGTGCAACTTGTTAAACTCCAAGAGGTGTGTCTCAACTAATCTCTTAGTTACCCTCTCTTTTGACCTCTGCAAAATAGTTGTTCTGAATGTCTTTGAAGAGGGAGGTGTGTAGCCTTTGCCAAACTATGCAACTTTCTGAATTACATTTAGAAAATATGGATTTTTGCTACATTGAATGCAATGACAATTGAATAAAACAGATCAACTAATGCATCATCCACATGTGTTTCCACTGGTTTCTACAAACAATTCAATGTTCTGTTCCCTGTTGATCCACCTGTTGTGGCCTTGACTATATTGGAAGAGGAAAACACAAAAGTTTTTGTGAACCTAGACATATCCTCACGGATTTTCAGTTTCTTTTGTAGTGGTTTTATCTTTCATACAATTGAAGAGGACTGCTCTTTCTCTAGATAAGATAAGATATATTAATGTCCAACGAATGACCACAAAAGTACGGTCAATGGGACTGCAACCCAAATTATATACAAAGTGCGCGTTGGGAAAACTCAAAAGGGAGTTCCCACAAGAAAGGAAAAGAATCAAAATAGACAAACAAAAACCCCCGAAGCCAAACAACCACAGGCGGGGGCAAAGAAGCAAACAGGGGGCAAAGAAGGGAGAAGTAGAGAAGGGAATGAAGGAGGGTGCAAACAAGGACCAGAAGTCTACTAAAAAAATGGTCGCCACACCCCTCATAACATTCGAGGATGATGAGAGAAGCTCTTGATGGAATGACAATTCGAAGAGGGGGCGAGGACCCCCTTTCCCGCTGAGATCTGAGACTAAAACAACGGCCAGGGCGACCCTACTGGTGGTAACCGAGAGGAGATGTGAAGGTCCAACCGGGGATGAACTGATCTATGCCTTGTAACTGAGTCAGAATGACTCTGCCGTTTAGTCCCTCCAACTGCAGGTAAGAGCCGGAAAGAAGGCTGTAATCTGTCTCGCAGGAATGACTCTCAGAGGGGGATGAAGAATTTGGTCCTGGCTGAGCGAAACAAAGACTCACATATGTAAAAGGGCAAGACACCGCTTTGTCAATATATCTGAAGAAAATCGAGACGGTCTGAACTCGTTTAAAGAGGCAATGAAATTGTCCACTGATCTCGTAGTATATGGGGCAGCGAAAGATGAATATGAGTCTTAGTCTCCACCTCCTGTCATCTCGGTCAATGTGGTGATCAGTGTCACACCGAAGCCTATGGAGCCAACTCGAAACTGATCTAGAGGAATGCTGAATGACATGCATCCTGTGACGAAAGGTATATTGAGGGCGAATGATGAGCCCATCTTTGATCTCAAGAAAATGCTCTGCATAAAAGGACATCTTATGGCGCAAACGCCCATGAGGATTCACCCAAATAGTCTGAATATAACACCTGTAGATATCCTCCCGGATGGACCTGCTTAGCACTTGCTTAGTGGGCAAGAGATGATTGGGAGCATTTAGGGAATACTGAAAAGGGGGGAGATGATCAATCTGGATACCAACCGAATCCAATAAGGCAGAAGTCCCGGAAAACCAGTAGCGGCCCATATCCAGGGCAATACTCAAAGAGGAACGAGATACGGGTACCTATCACGCCCATCAAAGAAATCGCCAAACCTCTTGTTTGGTGAAGAAAGGCCGATATGTCAAATATGGTCTCCAGGTGGAAAGGACGAGCCTCAAACTCTGCTAAGATAATATGCTGGGGAACTGTCTGCTTGCATCCGATGAAGCGGCGAAGGAGGAGAGTCTGAATCCTTTCGGCAGAAGCCCAATCGGTGTCTAAGAGGGAGGGACCCAGACAACTGAACCATAGAGAACGGTGGGCCGGATGAGGGAGTTTATAAGCGACATCTTGAAAGAGATGTCCTAAAAGTGTTGCCAAAACATTGTCTCTCGAGAATGGCTAGAGACCCATATCCTTTATTTCAACCTCTACTGAAGAGCACGCCTCATACTGAATCTAGGCCCTGAGAACTGGACTCCCAAATAAGTGTATGTATTAGTGATTTTAACCTCCTGCCCCCTAAAAAAGAAATGGAGGTATGACCTTTGTCTTACCCAGATTGACAGTCAAATGTCGAAGATCACAAAATAGAGCAAGTGCATCAAGCTGTCTCTGAAGCCCCCCACGAGATAAGATAAGATAATGTTATTAATGTCCAACACATGACCACAAAAGTAGATCAATGGGACTGCAGAGTACAAAGCAAACAAACCCAGCAAGAGGACCTAAACGGGTCACCCGAAAATACAATGAGAGAAGGAGAGGAGGAGAAGGAAACAACAGAGGCCGAGAGACCAAAAATGAAGAAGAGAGAGATGACTGTGTGGGGAGGGAACGAAAGAAGGAGCAACATCCCCAACAACATCACCTAACACTCAAGGCCGGATGGGAGTAACTCGTAGTGCACTGATGACAAGAAGCAGAGACTTTGGAATGCTTGGGGAGCCGACGTCCGGGTGGGAGGCGATGCCTCAAAGTAGGCCCGATGGATCGCTGTCTATGCGGAGGGGCCCTGGGACATGCCTGAGACAGGGAGCCTCGGGTGGAAGGAACGGAGTCACGAGAATTGACGGACCTGGACTGGGGGTCCAGACATGTGACTAAATGCCGCTTAGCACCCCTCACCGGGGAGAGCAACGGGAAGAAGTAAGTGATTAGTCTAGTAGCCATCCGTTAGGGGGGAGGATGGAGGAAACTGTCTTGAAGCTTGATGGCCTCCTGAAGGTATAGAGCAAGACATCTTTGATCATAGTATTTGAAGAAAGTTGTGTAGGAAGGAAGCTCGCGGAATAGGCAATGGAATCGCCCACGAATCTCATAGTAAACATGACATTAGAAAATGAAGTGTTCTTCGGTTTCAACCTCCTAGAGAGAGCAAAGCAGGCAAGTCTGCTCCGAGCAGTCTAAGTGATGATTAGTCTCAATACGGAGTTGATGTGAGCCCACTCAAAACTGAACCAGAGAGATACGAAGGGCCTGCAACCAATGCCGGGAAATGTACATGGGTCAGAAAATGACCCCATCATGAATCTCAAGAAAGTGTGCTGCATAGAGTGACATCTTCGGATGCAACCCCCCAGGGGTTGGTCCATGTGTGGCTGGATGAAGTGTCTATAGATATCATCTTTGATTATCCTATGAAGATCCTATTGGTTGGGTAGCAGATGGGCAGGGGCATCCAGAGAATAGCTGAAGGGTGGGAGACGGTCCATCTGGATGCGAATGGACTCGAAGAGGCGTGAATCTGCAGGCATACTAGCATCGGGATCATCTACTGTGATCTGAGGATGCAATAGCTTCAGAGTAGCAGTAGGCAAGATTAAGTGTACCTATCCTTGTCAACAAAAGAACTAGAATACCCCCGAATACGGGTGCAACAGCAACACAAGGCTGAAGATGGTCTCCAAACGAAAAGGGCGAGCCCCAAACTCAACAAGGATAATGTTGTGAGGAACAAATTCTTTGCACTTTTGATAATACGTCTGAGCATGAGGATCTGAACGCACTCGATAGTGGCCCAAATCTGAGTCCAAAAGAGAGGGACCCCAAACTTTCGAACCATACAGAACCGTAGGCCTAACCAGGCAATCGGAGAGGGACATCTTGGAAGGAATGTCCTGAAAGTGGTGGCAGAAAACACTATCTCTCAAGAATCGCCAAAGAACCATAACCCTTATTAACCCGAGGTTGGAGAGCAAGACGAAGGCTAAAACGAAGCCCAGAGAAAAGAATCCCCAGGTAGGTATAAGAGCAAGTGATCTCAATATCCACACCCTTAAAGAAGAAGTGGAGGTCTGAAGTCTTCAGACAATTGAAAACCATAACTTTGGTTTTCCCAAGATTCACAGTTAGTTGTCGATGATCACAGAAAAGGCTAAGGCATCTAATTGCCTCTAGAGACCCTTAACAGAAGAAGCAAGGAGAACTACGTCATCTGCAAAGAGGAGGATGTAAATCAGAACTTGGTGTAGAAGGCACCCATCACCTTCCTGTATGTGATCCCTGAGAAAGTCCTCAAGCTCATTGATATAGATCCCAAATAAGGTGGGAGAGAGGGGGCAAACCTATCTGATACCAATGGTACTCCTGATGAAGTCGGACAAGCCAACAGAAGTGTTAAGGCGGCGAAGGACCTCCTCATAAAGGCGGTGTGATAGCTGTAAGAAAAATCTCGAAAATGCCTATATCTCTTAGCCTGCAGAAAAGGGCTTCCCGTGGAACAGAATCAAAGGCTTTCCGAAAATCCACGAAACAACAGAAAACTCTGGAAGAGCGGTGGCGAGCCTCTTTGATGATAGCCTGAAGAGTGAGGATGTGGTCGGTTAGTCTGGTAAGTCGGTTCGGAAGCCCCGCTCGCCCCTTAGCTCTACAATGGTACCGATCGAGGAACTTAGAAAGTTGCAAGTGGAGAAACAGTAGCATAGAGCTTGGAGAATGTGTGACCCACCATGATAGTCCTGTAATTGTTGGGGTCAGAAGTGGGCCCCGACTTTGTGTATGGGGTGGATAATGTGGTGGGACCAAGAGATCTGGAAAACTTGTACAAACCACTTGATTGAAGGTCCATAAGATAACTGAGGAGCGTCTTCCAACCATACTTGAAGAATTCCGCATGGAACCCTTCCTCATCCCCTGCTTTACTGCAACTCATAGCAAGAATGGCATTCCTCACATTGGTGTGGGTGAAAATATGGCAAAGGGAGGGAGGGGAATGAACTTGGATGTGGGGCTGGCTCGGGAAGTCATAAAGAGTGGAGGTGTGGGTGAACATGGAATTGGGATCAAGGTCTAGGGGTAAAGGTGAATGACGGGGAAGAATGGTGCGCTAGAAATGTTTAGGAGAGTGGATAAGTGACAGACGAAGCTCACGATGCCTATGAGAGATAAATGTGCGTTTCTTATGTCGAAGGAGGTGACGATAGGCTGACTTCAGGGAGGGGAGTGGAGGGAAGGGCATACAGGAAAGCAAAGCGGAGTTTCCGATGGAAGGCTTTGCATTCCTTGTCGTACCATTTGTTCATAGGGCATGTACCATGGCGTAGGGTGGAGTGGGTGACGTGGGGGAAAGAACTCGTGGGCGCCTCAAGAATAGCGCAGGAGAGGGTATTAAACATCTGATTCGAGGTGAGTGAGGTGAAGTGGGGAATGAGGGGGAGAAGTAGACGAAGGCAAGAGGAAATGGGTGTCGGGATCCCCTGTGTCAAATTTCCAAATAGTACTTGATATGCAAGGGAAGGGGGTGGGGGTCCTGAGGGGATAGCCTGGAGGGAAAAGGAGAGGGTCGCATGGTTAGCAAGAGGGATGGGGGAGACACAAAAGTGGGTGTATGTAAGGAATTAAATCAGGGGTAGTCATGACGTAATCAACCACATTGGTACCACCACAAAATGGTCTGCAGGTGAAGAACCGAGATTCAGGAAAGCCAGGGAAAGCCATTCAGGATCAGTAGGTCATGAGATTCCCCTAATTGGAGAAAATGTCGGCCATAGGAAGTCAGGGGCCCTGTTGTGTCCTCAGAATCACACTAGAAACCAACCAACTTTGGATCGACCTCAGAGGTGCAAAGTACATCGTCGGTCCTGTCATACCTCGGGATCTGCATGTTTTTGGTACGAGCATTGAAGTCCCCTAAGATGATGACCTCCCCACAGCCCGAGAACTGAGATATACCAGCATAAAGGTCAAAGAAGGGGTCTCCATTTGGGCCGTTGTGGATGGTAAATGAAGAGGAAGCTGAAGGGAAGTAGCAGACTGCAATAAAGATGTCTCTCAAGAGGGGAGAATTACGTCTGATCTGTACCCAAAGAAAGCGAGCAAACTCATCCTCAACAACAATAGAAATCCTGCTCCGAAGAGTGTCTTTGACTAAACAAGCAACCCCATCGGATCCTCTGACGCCGCCAGATGAAAGATCCCCAATAGATCTTTTTCCCAAATATGAGATTTTCCCACAAAATAATTAAATATACTTTTGGCAGCTATGGGAAATAATTATTTTTATATGCAAACACACCCAAAATCAGCATACAATAATTATTTTTATTCCCAAACCCTTGGAACAACCCTGGAGAATTTATGGAAAAAATCAAATTTTACAACAGCTGGAAAATAATTTATATTTGAAACCCTAACTGCTGCAATCTTCAAGATAGCATAACTTTCTCTACACAACTCCAATCTAGGCAAATGACATATGCCCGAACTTGGAAAAATACAAGGAACAAGATGATGTAAACCGAATTATAACAGCAACTACCAAACATCCAGATCTGACCCTCCTACTATTTCGGCCCACACATTTAGGGCATCAAATGAGCCCCAAAAATTATTTTCTCTATCCCGGATGATTGTTTATATTTTTAGGAACTCATTCATATAAAAATCAGAATTTGCGGATGCCAAATCAACTCAGAAATCAGATCTGAAATCTGATTATAAAACTGGTAAAAAAACCTTTGAAAAATTATGAAACCAATTGGCTTATTTCCCAAAAATATGTAGATGGTTTAACAATTAAAATCAGATCTAAATACCTCCAAAATACAAAGCCAAATCTGCCCCAACTGGGTCGATCCAATAGAAGATGAACTGCTGTAATTTTATTCCTCAAATGCCTTCAAATTACACTGCTGGAAATGACTGAAAATAACACTGAAAATCTGATTACCATCAATGGGGAATTTCTGAGTGAAAAACCCTCTCAATCCCTTGGGGTTTTCGTCCACAAGAGAACTCTTGGGGTTTTCGTCCACAAGAGGTATAAACTAAGGTTTTTCGTCCTTAGAATATAATTTGCAAAAGCTCAAAGCTCAAATGCAAGAGAAATATCATATAAAAAACTGGAATATGGAATGCCTCTCAAGCAAGTCTACTTCTCCTTTTAAAGGAAGAAGAGACCCAAAACAACCTTCAAGACCACCAATCAGGCTTGTATGATTCTTTCGATGCATTTTCCACCCTCCATTTCTCTTAGGGAGAATACAAAAGGTATTTAATAATTATTTTCTTCTCTCCCAAGGCTGGTCACTTTTCCCTAGAGGGAATACACAATAGAAATGTTTTATCCTTTCTAAGTTCTCATTACTCCCCTTTGGCCCAAGTCGCCATTATCCTTCTAGGAGGATTAAAATATAATAAATCCCTTTACAATGACTTTTGCCCCTTAAGGCAAATCGTATTTTCCATAGGGATTACAATTTATTTTTATTAAGCTAAATAAATTAATATAAGTGCTTTAATAATTTTATTTTATTTTTTATAGCACTTTATAATAATTAATTATAACATAAGTCACCCTTATATTTTTCCTTTGGCCGTCGGGTTGACAAAATAGGCCAAAGGTCTTCGATTGGAAAGGGGACATTACACCAGAACTCCGAGTCTCCTTTCTGCAAACAGAAAGCCGAGTAGTAACCACTGATGTTCGGGAGAGGGCGAACCGGGCACACATGTGGCCTCCGTAACAAAGAGAAGGTCCGAGAGACCTAAAGCATCATGCTGGAGGCTTAGGAGGCAAATCGTATTTTCCATAGGATTACAATTTATTTTATTAAGCTAAATAAATTAATATAAGTGCTTTAATAATTTTATTTTATTTTTTATAGCACTTTATAATAATTTATTATAACTTAAGTCACCCTTATATTTTTCCTTTGGCCGTCGGGTTGACAAAATAGGCCAAAGGTCTTCGATTGGAAAAGGGGACATTACACCAGAACTCCGAGTCTCCTTTCTGCAAACAGAAAGCCAGTAGTAACCACTGATGTTCGGGAGAGGGCGAACCGGGCACACATGTGCCTCCGTAACAAAGAGAAGGTCCGAGAGACCTAAAGCATCATGCTGGAGGCTAGGAGAAGACCAAAAGGACCCATTTCCATTACAGCATGCGATGGAGAGGCCTTACTTCGAGCCTTCTCCCACCGAAACTATCATCTGGAACTAGAGTTGGATTTGGGAGCCCAACCAGGGGGGAAGGAATCTCAAACCACTGGCCTGAGGTTATGAATCACTGCCCATTTCCCTGCTTTTCTGGCTGCCATGACAATTTCCCGAGATTTCTTGAGTTTGGCAACTTGTTCTCTAGTATGATCTTCGTCAAGAAAGACCTTATTGGGTAGAGAGAAAAGTTTCTGCTTGGCTCTGAGAGCCTTAAGGCGGTCATCAACTGACTTGAAACAGATAAAGAGAGTAGATGCCAGACCAATCCAAGCTCTATCTAACTGAACCTCAAGCAGCTCCAAGTTATCTGTGAGGAACTTCGAAGCAATGGCTAGGGGGTCGGAAGAGGGAAGAGTGGGCAATTCCTCCAACCTTAAGGTTCAGCTCCCTGGAACGTCAGATTCTCTCTTCCACAAGTTTGGCTTGAACCATTGCTTCAACTGCTGGTAAAGGAGGATTTGTATCTTTACCCCCTGACCACTTGGGCCCAAGAATTGGTTTGTTTTTGAAGATTTTCTTGCTGAGTTCTAAATTCCTCTTGCTTCTGTTTTAAATCTGACATCTCAACCTGTAATTGATCATTATTAGTAGTGGTTGTTGTGTCTGTGAGCTGTCCTCGCAAGGAGATATTATCAGCTTCAACCTTTTCCACCCGAGAGGTTAAATAAAAAATCTCAGTCCGGAGGGATTTGTTGGATGATTCCAGAGTCTCAAGCCTGCTGAGAAGTTCTGCAATGATGTTAGGAAGGTTGTCATCCTGCTTGCCCTGTTCGTTTGACCCAAGACCGGAAAACACCTGTGCAACGGAGGTGGAGGGAGACATCAGAGCTGGGTAGATTGCCTGGAGAGGAGAAACTATTAGAGGGATGTCTGTTGAGCCTCCAATATCCCTGCTTAGATTATTGTGCATAAGGTTAGCAATTGTGGAAGCCCGAAAAACAACCATGAAGGCAGGTTGCAGGTTAGAAACTAGACAATATCATCGGCAAATAGGAGAATAGAAATTAGACTGTGGTGAAGAAGGCCCCCATCCCCTTCCTGAATGTGATCCCAAAGAAAAGATTTCAACTCATCAATGCAAATGCCAAAGAGAGTTGGAGACATGGGGCAACTCTGTTTGACCCCAATGGTACTTCTGATGAAATCAAACATTCCGTGTGCAGTACGAAGACGACCAAGGATAGACTCATAGAGGCGCATGATGGCAATAATAAGTACCTTAGAAATACCGATGTCTCTGAGTCTTTAAAAGAAAGCCATGCGAGGTACAGAGTCAAAAGCTTTTCGAAAGTCTACAAAACAACAATAAACTTTCGAAGAGCGGTGAATCCTCGAGCACCAATGCAAGTAAAAAATGTAGAAATATATTTAGTAAATCCTCAAGCACCAATGGCTTTGATACCAGTGTTAGAAAATGTGAATGTAATGACCCCTTTCCTTCACTGAGGGCCAAAGGGCCAATTTTTAGTTTTAGCCTTGGTCATACCGAAGGAGCTAAAGACTCTGGAGGCTATTGGGTAATGTTATAATCTTTTGTTGGGGGTCACTTATGTCCCTATGGCGACTTGGAGGGGAAAAGTAACTTAAGTTACTTTATGATTTTTGTTTATTCCTAGAGGGGGTTAATTGGGGTCTTTTGGGCCTCTTGTTGCTTTTGGGGAAGCCATAAGAGGAGTTTGGGGAGAAAGAGAGGTCATTCTTGCTGTAATGTCGCCAAATGGACATATTTGACCCCAAATGGATTTAAGGCCAATCCCAAACCCCCAAATACAATTTATAGAAGATGCAACAATTTATTAACATGCAGATCTGAACTTAATCTGAAAAGTGTGACTAGGGTAAAATGGGAAACCCAAAAAAATCAACCAATAAAATATAACTCCTTCACTCCAATCTGATCCTTCAATTTTATAAAGCCAAAATATGAAGATAATACATATTTTGATGCACAAGAAGGTTGAAATTAATTTATTTTGAAACCCCAGTCTGCAGAAAATTATGGCAACTTCAAAAACTCACAAGTCACTCAAAAATGCTCCGATTCACACAAATAAACTATGCATGGACTCAGAATAATAGGGAGAATGCAATAATGTTACCCATTCATACAACTAACCACCACAAGTGCCCTAAACATCCAAAAACACCAATTCTTCCTAGGGTTTTGGGCTGGAAATTGCAGCAAAAACATATAGAAAAGAGTGAGAAATATAACAACAAACTTTTCTTCCAAACCCTTGACAAGAATCTGCAACCTTTATTCCTTCAACTGCTGAAAAGATACTGAAAATTACGGTTAACTCAATAATGCTCAATGGAATCCCTTGTGTAGAGAATCCTCACAAACTAGAGGAAGGGTTTTTGTCATTCTCCAGACTCTAGGAGGGTTTTCGTCCTCAGAGAGAAAATGCAAGCCAAAAACTTTACACACAAATATGAAATTTGATAATAAACAAGTGATGCCTCTTCTAAGCAAGTCGACTTGCTTATAGAGAGAAGATGGCCCAACTAACCTCCTTCAACACCCAATCAGATTGGTCCCTTCATTTAACAGTTTTTCCACCCACTTTCCTTCTTAGTGCAAGTCACATTTTTCTAGAGTGGATAACTTTGGCTCATATGCTTTTGATTTTTTGATTTATTTATTTTTAAGTTACTAATAAATTATTATAAGTGCACATAATGTTTCTTTTTATTTTATTTTTATTTTGCAATTTATAATAAAATATTATAACTTAAGTCACCCTTATTTTCTTCCCTTAGCCATCAGGTAGACAAAATAGGCTAAGGGTCTTCGATTGGGAAGGGGATATTACACTTGCACACTCACATATTGTTTTCATTGAACAACTGCTGTTTGCTTTTGCTTTTATTTATTTATTTCTTTTGAAGTTACTAATACATTATTATAAGTACATATAATGTTTCTTTTTATTTTATTTTTATTTTGCACTTTATAATAAAATATTATAACTTAAGTCACCCTTATTTTCTTCCCTTAGCCATCGGGTAGACAAAATAGGCTAAGGGTCTTCGATTGGGAGGGGGATATTACGCTTGCACACTCACATATTGTTTTCATTGAGCAACTACTGTTTGCAATCTTCTAGCTTGTGGAGTAAGATCCCACAAGATCCCTAGCTTCGGTGGTGAGAGATCCATTCCTAGCTAGTAGGGCTCTCTTCGGTGGTGAAAGATCCACCCTAATTTGTTATTTTGGAGCTGATTCAGAGCTGTTTTTCAGAGTTTTCAGAGAAGGGTTTTTGAGGATTTTTGGGCATTTTGTGGAGAAAAATCGAGGGTTTCCAGAACAGATTTATTGCAGCGATTAGAGCAGGTTTCGGTGCCATTTTTGGAGACATTTTTGAGGGTTTTCAGTCTCTTTTCAAGGGGGACGTCCCACTTTGGGATTTTGCAACATTTTTTGGAGGGTTTTCACAGTGCTATTTCCAAATCTGGAGGTTGGGCTTTCATTTGCATTATTTGTAGATGTTATTTCTAGATTTTCAGAATTTTATCACTTGTATTTGAAAAAATATGAAATTTTGAAGATTTCCAGCTATCCATGGCTTTCTGAAATTTTGTGGCAGTTTAATATTAATAAAAAAATTCCAAAAAATATTTTCTAGTGTTTGTTATCATTGTTGCAAGCTCTCTTTAAAATTTTATGAATTTTGGGATAGTATTTTGTGAGATATCAATTAAATTTAGTTTGCTGCTCTAGCTGGTTATTTTTTGCAAAAATTAGAAATTTTATTTTGCTGCAATTTCTATATATTTTGTGCAATTTTGGGTGGTATCCCACAAGGGATATTTCAGTGAACAAAGAAAGAATGAAGAGGAATGAGAAAGACACACGTCACACACTGCAACGTATGTGGTGCTGATAGTTATTAAGCCGAAAAATGTTATGATATAGTTGGGGAAGTTCATAATCAAACATTAGTTAGCTGATATTAACCAATAAACTTTAATAGTCTGTTTGAATTCTTGGAGCTACATCTTTAATGACCACTTTGCTTCAAATGGGAGTATTTGTCCCCAATGGTTTTACTATTCTCTTTTGCAACATTATCATTCCCTTAGCCTCCAAAAATTTCTAGCAATGGAAATCCCATCAGTAATAACTGTACAAGTATTGTTGTTTGAAGTACCTCTTAAATGCGTCATGTCTCAGACACGCTTTAGGTCCATGTCTATCATTAGAAGTCACTAGCCTCCACTCATCATGGAGTGCTTCTACATTATACTATTCTTATCGAACATTCCACAACTGTCTACCTTTCAAAATTCTTTCAAGACCACCTTAGTCCTAGAGCCACTGAAGTTTCTTGCTTGCCTTGGTTACTTGAACACTTTGTTTGATGCACCTTAACTGCAGGTTATTTTTCTTGGCTCCCCGATTTTGACACAATTCTCTATTTTCCAAGTAGTCTATGACTGTAATGTCCCCTTATGGGAAAATTATCATAATATGAAAAATTTCAACAAACCCTTATAGATATGATATTCTTCAACAAACCCTAGATATGATATTTTCAGCCAACCCTAGATTTGATATTTTCAGCGAACCCTTATAGAGAAAAATATATAATGATGAAAATTCACAAAACCCTTAATGCTAGAAATAAAATACCGGAATTACCCTCAATCTCTGAATTACCAAACAACACAATTTACAGCAGCAACCCAAAATTTTATTTTATTTAATTTGCAAACAACCAGGTACAATTTAGAGAATTTTTCCACTGAAACCGTGGCTGGACTTACAATTTTATTTTTAGAAATAGAAGCCCTAGCTAATTAATTGAAAATCATACAAAAACCAACCCGAAAGATTCCTTGGATGTTGGATGGGGAACAACTGAAATTCCCAAGGGTGGCGTCCAATCTGGGAAAGGCTGAAAATGATGATGTCAGCCCTAGAATGCCCCCTAAATGTGACGTCAACCTTCAAATAGTGATTCTCTAGTTGAGATCTGTAAGTCTGATGATGCCCTACTGAAATCTGTAAATCTCTGATTGGATGCACAAATGCAACTCCTGGATGGAGTCACTACCGAAGATTGGAGGGTATTTTGTCCCCAAATACGATTGCAGTGGAGGGTTTTTTGTTCTCAAAAGCAGAAGTTGAAGCAACAACTCAAAACTCTCAAATGCAAAAATAGATAATGGCCAAAAAGATCACTTTCAAATGCCCCCCCAATGCCTCTTTAATAAGTTCACTTGACATTTTTCCTAAGGAAAAGCCTCAAATGTAACTTTCCATCTTCTAATGTGACATTGACTTACTTAATTTGAAGAAGTCACCTTTTTTATTTATTTATAATGATAAAGTAAAATTAAGCTGTCACTTTACTTGACTACTTAGAAGTATTAATTTTATTATTTTTACTTTATTTGAAAAGAGGTCATGACAGTCCGTCCTTCCCAAAATTTCTTGTCCCAAGCAATTGCAAGCTCCAATTTCTCAAACTTTCCCCAAATGCCCATCTTTGTAATGCATGGGTCCCAATTCATCCTTGGGCACTTGCAATTCCATGTTCTGAATAAACTTTTCGTCACCAAGTGGTTTGACTACGAATTATCATGAAATAGTTCCCCATGATGGCCACAAGCATGTGCAACATTATATGTTGATCTATTTAGTGAACCATCTTCTTGACTTTTGACCACAAACAACGGATCATGAGGATGCAAACATAACTAGTTACCATTACCTTTTTGTGATGTAGTTGGCTTCTGACTGTGCCACTCTGATATACTTATGAATTGGAAAATTTTGGATCACTCCCTTGGACTATGAAACAAAATTGCAATGGGCAAGATTGTTTCCAACCGATCCCATGGCTGAAATCCTTCACAAATAGCATAGTGGAAGGAAAATTCCTCAAATCCTGCAAACCGGAAGTTGTATTTGGCTGCTAACAGGAGTCCAAAGTCAGAAATTTCGTGCAGATCAGCAGTGTGAAAATGATATAACAATAACAATGCTGAAAATTGTTTGCATAAATCATCGCTATCAACAATTCAGAGGCTGGAAATAGATAATCAATGACTGGAAATCGTCTCACAGCAGTAATAATCAACATATCTCTGTTGAGACCTTGAAAACTCAACAACCCTGTCATTGCAAACACTTGTAGGGCTGTAACTGTTACAGTGCAGCAGCTGGAATCTGTGATGACAACAATCCTAAGGCTGAAAAGTCTGATAATGGCAGCCCCTGGTTTGTTTCCTTTGCCATATAACCATAATTGACTATTACTACCCTTGATAGATCTTGAGATATCACCCGGATCCCATACTCTTATGTGTAGACAACCTTGAGTGAAAGGATATACTTTTTCCATATGAGGTGCTTTGACTTCTAGATAAATGTCAAAGAAGTCTGAATACTCATTTAGCCTATCCACAACAACATAAATGTAGTATCTACCATGTACCTTGGGAAGGCTTGTGATGAAGTCCATGAATATACTTTTTCAATTTTGATGGGGAATAAGCAATGGATGCAACCAACTTACTTGGAAGACATGCTCTACTTCATTTTGTTGGTAGATGATTTACCCCTTGATGTGTTTGATATCCTCCTCAAAGCTCCACCACGAGAATCTCTTTCTTATATATCTACAAATATTGTAGGATTTAGAGTGTCTCACAATTGGTATATCATGCAAAACTTTCAAAGTCTTTTGTTTCATTTTGGATTCACTTACTGGAACAATTCTATCCTTGTTCAAAATGAGACCATCTATGAAAGATCCCAACCCTGTTGTCCTTTTTTTATATAATTCTTTGGCGTGGATCCTTGCTTACAATGTCAGAAGATAATGATAAAATACCATCCACACACTTCACATAATTTAATAAAATCAATTCCTGGAGAACTGGATAGCTAAAAAGGAAATGCGACTAGGGTTTTATTGGGTAACCCTTCACAAATATTTCATAAATAATTTCATTTCTCTCTCAACCATGATTAAAATCAGATTCTTAATGATAAATATTGACTGCAAAATAACCAGAAATCTGCATATGGAAAGACTGGAAAATATTGCCAAAACCCTTCTGGAAATAATTAAAATTGAGTCGATTTGCTCTATATTAGCAGCTGGAAAAATGAGAATACAAATTTGAATGTAAATACCTCTTGAATAGCATGGAATCTTCACTAAGTGAGTCGCCCCTACACTAGAAGAAATTTGGAATCTGTTGCTGCAATTTTATTTCTTCTACAAACAGTGCTGGCATAATAAGAACTTGTGAATAACAATAGAATCTTCATAGTAGAAATTCCTCTCACTTCTCCTGGGGTTTTCGTCCACAAGAGGGGAAATCTAGAGGGTTTTCGTCCTTGGAATTTTTTGCAAAAAGCTTTGAGCTCCAATGCCAGAAATAAAAATATCATAATAACCTGGAATGATGAGCTAGGCAAGTCGAATTTCTCTTTTAAAGAGAAAAAAACACTCACATAGCCAAGTTGCATTTCCCTAGGCAAGTGGCGTGCATTTCTTTTTTTTTTTAATTTCTAGAGCTAGTCACATTTTTTGCCTTAGGAAGTACCTTTTTAATTAAGTGCTTTTATTTTTAATGCACTTTTCTAAGTTTTATTTTTAATGTTAAGTGTATTAATTTATTATATGTGCTTTTATAACGTTATATTTTAATTTTAGCACAATATAATAAACTTAATAAAACTTAAGTCACCCTAGAGCTCACCCTTGGGGCCGTTGGGTAGACAAAAAAGGTCAACGGTCTTCAATAAATTTATTCGAGAAAGATGGACATTGCAATCTACTAGCACATATTTTTCATCCTTAACATTTGCATCTAAAATGTTGACAATTGTATTATTGGCATAATCTACCATGATCGAAATCTTCCAATCACCATAAATGACAAAAATAGAACAAAGAACAACCATTTTAGAAAAGACATC
Organism: Taxus chinensis; assembly: GCA_019776745.2. Classification (NCBI taxonomy): domain Eukaryota; kingdom Viridiplantae; phylum Streptophyta; class Pinopsida; order Cupressales; family Taxaceae; genus Taxus; species Taxus chinensis. The sequence goes on from CM034150.1 coordinate 862,019,281, forward strand.
AACAACTACATGTTTTTTCTCTTTTATATCAACATCATAACCTTGGAGTTTCCCTTCCCACCTTTGTGGTTCATCATTCAAATCATGTTGATCCAAGAAGGAATTCAAACCATTGAAACAATTTGTCTCAACCATACATCTACCATAAATCAAGTGATGTCTTTTACCAAAACATGCTTGATGGCAAGAATCTCCTTGTCATAAATAGAGAAACTATTTCCTGAAAGTTTCAACTTCATGCTCTCCATCTTATTGGAGTCCCCCTTTTGGATTAATATGATCTCAATACCTTCTCCTGAAACATCACATTCTACCATAGATGGTTGTGAGAAATCTGAAATGGAAAATCCAAGACATGTGATGATTACCTTCTTAAAGCTTATCAAAAACTTAATGGTATTCTATCCATCCCTGCAAAAGCTCCTTTCTTTGTCATGTTGGTTAAGGGTGCTGCTATATATGAAGATCCCTTAACAAACCTTCTATCATGGCTGCATAAACTAGAGAATCTCCTCAATAGACTTAGTGTGGTAGGGAATGTCCAAACTACAAAAATATGAATCTTCTTTTGATCCACCTGCCTGCCTTGAGCAATAATGACATGGCCCAAGTATAAAATATTTGTGACCCCAAACTCACACTTAAATTATTTTACAAATAGAGCCTGTTTCTCTAGAATCCCAAGGATCAAATCTAGGTGTCTCATATGATCCTTTCATGCTTTGCTGCACATCAGAATACCATTTTTGTTAATCAAAACAAACTGTCTGCAGCTGACCACTGAATACCTGATTCACCATGAATTGGAACGTAGCAAGAACATTAGTCAAATTGAATGGCATGACTAAGAACTCAATGTGTCCAGTAAGGCATTTGGAAGTTGTCTTGTGCACACCTCCCTTACAAACAAAGATCAGATGACAACATGATCTCAAATCAGTCTTTGAGTAAAAGAGGAGTAATAATGGCATGCTTACAGCCAATTTTCAACTCTATGGCATGTTGGAAACCTCTATATGATAGTAATCCTGGGGACATTATTGAACACCATAGTATGTTGTTTTGGAAGCATTTGAATATCAACATAAAGACTATGTTGCTTACCAAAAGCTGAAATAGTTTGCATGCTCTCGACCACTAAGCAACTTGCTGCCCAAACAACTTGTTCTTTCCGAGAAGTCGCTTTAGCGATGACTACTCTTAATGATTCCTTAGAGATACTTCCAAGCACCATATCTTTTCCCTTTAAATGGAAACTTTATCTGCTTAGATTTGTGATTATGTACTAACTCGCCAATGGAATGGAAACCTTTCTATCTCCATAACCATGCTTAGCTCTTATAACATAAAATTCATTCCATACCTTATTCTCACCCATGGTTATATTAATTTGTCTACTTATCCAGGTGCATGGAATGGTGAATCTATTTGCAACTATGATATTAAAGCCATCAAACATTTCAACCTTAATGTGTTTCTCAATATCTTCTTTTTGTAGCTCTTTATTTATAACTACCAAGATCCCACACGATCATACATGAACGATTTTGGATTTGAGAGAAAAGACCCTCTTTCCATTTTGTACCCTTCATCTTTTTGCCAATCTCTTGGTACTTCCCATGATGACAAGAGTCTTGCTACAATCTTCCTGCTAAAATCAACACTTTCATGTTTCTTGTCATAATCATGAAGATAATAAAGATTGCTTACCATTAGTTGCTGATCTGAAAATTCCAGCAAGTTGATAAGACAACATTAGTATCCGGTGAGGCTCTTTTCTCATGTGCATGCCTCTCAACAAGGTCTTCCTAGAACTCCACCTCATAAACTTCTTGATTTGAAAGGTTCCTTCCATATCCTAGAGCTGTCATAAGAACGATCCAAAAAAATTTCTTGTTTCAATGCCTTGGTGAAATTTGCATCAACTCTACTATATTGAAGACTCATAAATTTGGCATTAACCAAAAAATCCTCTCCAAATTCTTGCAAATCTGATTTTCCTTCATACTCCACCATTACAATTGGAGAATTCTCTCCCTTAATTTTTTGTAGGTGTTGTTTTGCTTGATTGACTATCAACTTAGCTGCCTTAGGTCTTCTTAGCCTTTCAACACACCTTTTCTAGGTCCTCATTACATCCTCTACACTTGTTTGCAGTGTGGCTAGTTTCTTTTCAACCACATTTTCTGGTTCCTTTTTAGATAAGATCTCCTTACCTTCGACTTGCATGTCTGAATTCCTTTTGCTCCTTTGTAGATTTTTGAGGCTCAGATTTTAAGCTTTCCACCTTCTTTATTTGTATCCATCGACTTTAGATCCTTCTGATATTCTTGCATAGCATGTAACATCTCTAGCATGGATTCTTGCATTGTCCTCATGATTCATAGGTTGACAAGAACACAACTCTAATACCACTGTACTGTCCCTAAATGGGAATTTTTAAAATTATGGAAAATTCATTGGAAACCCTTAGGGTAGGATTAATAATAAAACTAATTCTTATTGCAATACCCTTACAACAAAAATTACAAATGCTCGAAAACGATGGGAATAATTTCTAAACCCTAAGAAAAATCCAGATTTGTTATATATAGTGATAGCTGCAACATAAACACTAAAATTGGATTTTTTAAATTTATTTTTCAACACTAAAAATCCAATTTGCAATACCAGTGGTATGTATACATAATTCTGACCAATGACACCCCACACTAGATGGAAATAGACCAAATGATGGCCTTACAGAACTGAAAGACCTAGCTGATTAATGACAACCAATTATGGTTGAGTCAACCTTGAAATACTGCCCTAAATGTTGATGGCATTAAATTCCCTTGGGATGATGCGTCCTAAGCTGCTGAAAGGTGATGCCCAATGTAGGACATCTTGACACTAGAATGCCCAAAATGTGTCGTCAGCTGTAAATGACGAATGACTGTAAAACGATGCCCTAGCTGTGAAATAGTGAGTGATGATTCTATCCGAAATTGCAAATCTTTGATTGGATGCCTTAGCTGAAATTTGTAAATCCCTGGATAGATACTACTGAAGATCCTGGAGGGTTTTTCTTCCCCATATCTGATTGTAATGGAGGGTTTTCGTCCTTAAAAACAGAAGTTGAAGCAACAACTCAAACTCTCTATGTAAAAATAGATAATGGCCAAAAGATCCTTCCAAATGACCCCCCAATGCCTTTTTATAAGTTCACTTAACACTTTTCCCAAGGAAAAGCCCCAAAAGTAACTTTTCATATTCAAATTTGATATTGACTTGCTTAATTTGGAAAGTCACCTTTATTTTTTATTTATAATAATAAAGTAATATTAAGTTGTCACTTTTTAATAAAAAGTTAGTTACTTGACAACTTAAAAATATTAACTTTACTTATTTTTACTTTATTTGAAAAAGGGGTCATGACAATGACTATCTTGCATGGTTAGGACATTATTTGACAGTAAATTATGCCCATCAATCTCAATTATCTATCATGTAGGCAGCTTGATGTTGGTATACAACTTCAAATATTTATAGTAAGTTGCAATAAAAAAATCTTTGAAACATAGCTCTACAATTAGACAAAATTCTCCATCATCACCCATATTCCCATGTTTACGTTTCTATTTTATAATCTTTCGAGTTTATCTGGATTCTATACCACTGGCCATACTTGCAAGGAACTTGTGGCCTTTCAAGTGTGGCATTTTTGCTGCACATCTTTCTTTCTTTTCCCAAGTCATGTTTTGCAGCTTCCCATTTAGGCTTTCCTTTGTCCTCTTCACATGTGCTAGGATCAAATACTTGCGAAATAACATAATTAAGAGAAAAATTTATTTGTTCATTACCTTAACACCATTTGTTTCTTTGTCCACGTAGATCGACATTCCATGGCCTATGGCAATTCATCCTCTTGAACATTATTCAACATGGTATAGTACCACTTTGGTCTTTATTGTTGGCTCCACTGATTTGGTTGTGAAGAGTAGGTACCACTTGGTTCTTCATCAGACCCTCTTGGACCTGAGATGGGGATGTGAACAGGTCTTGGGGACTGGGGCGCCAATTTATAGACATTGGGTATGAGGGTACTTGGGGACAGAAAAATAAATAAAATAAAAATATTTATATATTTAAATTTCTGAAAACTAAAAATTACAATACATTAATTCTGATTTCATAAACACATTAATTCTGATTTCATAATCATTGAATGGGGTTTATTTAAAATTTTAGTTTTAACATTTCAGGTTTTAGTTTAGACTTTTAACTTTCAACTTTAAGTTTTTATTTTAATTTTTATCAACTTCACCTTTAAGTTTTAAAGCTTTAGCTATTAATATATTTTTAATAAAATATTTAAGGCAAGAGATGTATTTTTAAAAGAATTCGCCCATTGGAAACGTGGGAGACTTCAAATGAAGTCTTCGAGATGTGTCCTAGGTACCAAGAGACGCGTCTCCCGGTTTCTTGGTTTTAATTTAACAACATAACTTATTCCAGAATGATTAGTAGGAGTTAAACATATAATGTTATCTATAGATTTACCATTTTCTGAGAAGAATATCTTCTTATCTACAAACACATTTATACTAACAACAATTTTGTTCATAGAGAGATCTAGTAACCGTTATGCCGGTTGCTCACTAGAACCAAAGACATGTTGTTCATTGCATCTGATTTACTTGTTTTCTCCTTTGAAATTAATTCAGAAGCAACACAACTGAAAACACGAAAGTCACTTACGGATGGTCTCCTGCCTGACCATCTCCAAAACCATCCTATCTTTCCTTTCCACGACTTCCAGGATGTGTTCAATTGCAACCTTCTTATTCATGTTCACATGGACTTTGGCACTCGCCAACTTCTTAAGGACAACCTCCTTGCCGAGAATCATATAATGATCTGCATCATCATAAGCAGCAGCACCAAACCATCAGGATCAATAGTTTTCTCAGGTCCATTGACCATGACTGACTTCCTGTAGTCATACATGAAATTTCTTGAGGCTTTACGTGCAGTAGTTTTCAGGTCTTGCCCTTTTTCAAATAAAATATCTATGTCATAGAGAATAATGTCACCTTATCAAAGGACCTCTTGCTTCTCCAGATTATAAAGTTGACACATGCTATCTTGCCTTCATAACTTCACATAATATACTTAATACTATTTGGATTGGGATTTCTTTTATTGTCATCAAGCACATTGTCCTAGGTCATCATTCAAAAGTCCTCAAATGCCCAACATTAGGTCTGAAACCACACCAGATCTCCCACGGTGTCCTCATTTTCAAGTTCCAAGTGGGTGCCACTTATCTTGAACATTTGTAGCAATCAAAATTGCCTTCCCCCGAAAGGAATTGGACAAACTTGAGCTCTGTAACATTTGCCTAGCACTTTCCTCTGAGGATTTGAACTTCCTCTTGGTGACAAATGCTGTTGGAGGTAGTTGGCTGAATGATGGTGCCATCCATAGTCTGAAGAAATGCTCGGCTTAGAAAGTCATCCAGGGCTGATAGGCTGCAGGGAAGAGGTCCTGGTGATTTGAATATATTGTTGGTATTTATCCCCTCTGCTAGCTGTATTGATCACCTCCTTCCAAGAAGAAGGTGGGTCATCCAAGTAGCAACTACAAGGTGGAAGTTGATCAATAAAGACATCAATAGACTGAAGAATCAAATTGGATGCCCAAGGACACTCAAAGAGGCAATTCGTTTTGAAGAAGAAGCTGAATCATCCAAGGTTGTCAGTTGTGGATATGTAAAGTAAACCTGAAAATGCTCTCAATTCAAAGGCAATGGGTAGCAAAGTTAGTGTGAAAAATATACTATGGGGCCGTCTGTTAGCAAGGGATCATATGCCGAAGCATCCAAGGATTTGAGTTGCGAATATATAAAGTAAACCTGAAAATACTCTCAAGCCAGAGACAATGTGTAGCGAACTTAGTGTGAAAAATGCTCTACAGGACCATTTGTTAGCAAGGGATCATATGCCGAAGCATGATAGTGTGTATCTTCTCAATACATGCCTAATATCCAAAAACCCAAACTGGGGCCCAAGCATATGACCCATAAAGATCAGTGGGTTTAATGAATGCATTGAAAAAGCACATTTTGAAAGGAATGTCTTGGAAATGTGGTGATAGTGGCGCTACAAGAGAAAGAGAGGCGAGTAAAAGGCAGGCTTCAGACTAAAAGTGGGCTTATGAACTCAACTCTTAAGTAAAGTGTAAGTTGCTGTTATCTCCACAGTTTCTCCTTTGTAGAAGAATCAAAGCCTGGAAAGAGCATCCCTTGAATTATTAAAGACTGCAACATTAGTTTTACTATGATTAATCACAAACGGATGAAGCTCACCAATGTGAGCAAGGCCATTAAGCTGCCTTTATAAATTGTCTGCAAATATCAGTATAGGTGCTATATACAACCATCATCAACACTATTATGTTGCAGAAGAATGTCTTTCATCTCATCAATGCAAATGCCAAATAGAGTGGGTTACAGAAAAAATGTTTGAGCTTATGGATGTCAAGACACCTATAGAATTTGATCAACACAGGTGCGAACTTTGGGTGAAAGCAATGGTCTTTCTAGTGATGTGAAACAGTAGCATCTTGATTTGTCGGTCAATGAAGAAGGAGAATATTATCCAGATCAAATCTGTTTTATCTATGATGTCAACAGAATAAATATACATGATGTGATATGCACTATCCAAATTATAAGCTATTGGGGACTGATGGCTTCTATAACTCACCTTGGAACATATCTAGTTCATGAAACTCACTTTTTGAACTTAATTCAGATCCTATTTCTCCATGTAATCTTGATTGTAGTTATTAAATTTTATCTAGCTGTGATTCTTTGTCGTGTTTTTGTAATTTTCAATTTTCATCCATGTTCTTGATGCTGCACCTCTGCAAGTGGTCTCCATGGATCAAGCAGAGAATTATTTCTTGTTTTAATCTGGGGTTAGATATAGATTATTGCGGAGTGGAATGTTTGGGTTGATAATTTATCTCATACTAGGAATTTCAGTATTTAAGTTCCTTCTTGTATCTCTAATACGTCAACAATGAACATCATTCTACTGACAGATTCTTGAATTGTGGATTTTCAGGGTTGGGTTTAATTCTGTGTATCATTTGACAGATTTGCCATCCTTTGTGAGTGGCAAATATGTGGTATTTTTTGACCCACAGGGAAAATATCTTCCAAATGTTTCTGCAGCCAACCCGGGGAAGCGTATTGATTATGTCAGCTCTGCAGCTCTTTCAATGTATAAAGATCAATTCTCCTCATATTGTGCTTTTGACTGTGATATGAGGAATTCCTATACAGGAACTCTTTTTCGTTTTCCATTAAGAAATATGGAACATGCAGCAGTAAGCAAACTTTCAAGGCAGTCATACTCAGAAGAAGACATTCTGTCATTATTTACTCAGTTGTATACAGAAGCAGTCTTTGCAATGCTTTTTCTGAAAAATATTACCACGTTAGAGATGTATGTTTGGAATGATTCTGTACAAGCACCGGATCGAATGTATTCTTGTCACTTGGAATCGCCTAATTCAGAGGTGGTTTGGCATCGCCAGGCTTTGCTAAGACTGTCAAATTTGAACAATAATGTAGGAAATGAGATGGACACTTTCTCATTGGATTTTGTAAGCGAGACTTTTGATGCTGCTCAAAACGAAAAAAAGTTAGACTCATTCTTGATTGTACAGTCAATGGCATCATCATCTAGCAGGATTGGTATTCTGGTCAATAAAGCTGCAAAGGAGCATGATTTGCATCTGTTACCATGGGCTTCTGTGGCTGCTTGCATTTCCAGTACCGCGAGCAAGGTATTTGGGGATTCTTTCTTATTAATGATTTAAAAATTAATACTATTGATGAGGAGGATGAGTTGCAGTCAGTAGCTAGTATTATACTTACGCATTTATGATGTCCTACCTTATTTTGTTAAGCCTTCTATAGAAGGTTCATACTTTTGATGCCAAATTGGACTACTGCTTCCCCATCACCAGTGGTGGATTTTCATTAGTTACTAATGTGATGTGTGTTATAGCAGTAGATTGTGGATTGCAGAAACACATGGATGAAATGGACCTTATTAATCATGCTTTAGTGTGTGTAGGGAAACTAATTTAAGAAGTTTTTAGCTATGATACCATTAGGGTTTCCATTATCTCTACTGCACATTGATTTTCAGCTAGGTTACCGGAAACGCCATAGAAGGCCTCGGGAGCGGGAGCGGGAGCGGCGTGGGAGCGGCGAGGGAGCAGGCAGGCCTGCGATTTCGTTTTTTACCTTTTTTGGCGCGATTTCGTTTTTTTCCTGTTTTGGCAATTGTTTCCGTTTTTGGATTTTCGGTGAAAAAAACGCGAGGATGGAAAAAAATTTGCCATTTTTGGAAAGGGTCCGGGAAGATGTAGCAGCAAAAATTTGGATGAGCCATAACTTTCATTCTGTGGCTCCGTTTCAGGTGTCGTTTTCTCTAAAAGTGTATATTTTCTTGAGCTCTATGCATTGATGGCGATATTTTTCTTATTTTCATAAAATCCATTTTTGCACCTTTTTGGACCAAGCAACTTCTTGCAATCTTCTGAAAGAATCTTCTGAATTTAATTTTATTCGTTTTGTATATACTGTATATTATTATAAATTTATAGTTAATAGTATAACTTGTCTTTTATCTTGTTTTTCATATACATAATATGTGGTTTATAATTAAATTCCTATTTAGAAGGTTGAGATTTATATATTTTTTAATTTTTATATAGTTTTTGTACTGCCGTATCCTACGCCGTATCCGGGGTCAAAAAAAAATTTGCCGTTTCCGCGTATCAGATACCCCGCTCCCGCTCCCGTATCCAAAATGATTCGGTAACTTAGATTTTCAGCAAAGCTAGGCCATATTTAGTATGGTAGATTGTGTTCCTTGTGCAATCTGGACTTGAGTAGGTGGGGTTAAGTTTAAAATTGTGGAGCTTCTTAACTTGTTGTTTGAATACCCGGCAATTGTATTTTGTAGAATGTCATAAGTTGAAATTTACATTCATTCCTATTTCGTCATAATCTAGAATATAGATATGCACTCACTTCCCAAATTACCAACGGAAGAGTGATACATGCAGTCAGGGGCATGGATGATAACAGATCTGAGACATTGTCACGATGTTTCCCAGGTTACCTCAAAACATTTTGTGTGGCCTGAACCTGTTTGCACTGAACATGGTAATAAATATTATTTAAAGAACAAAAAAATGGAAAACGTCAAAAAAATGACCCTCTAACATTCTGTCATGATATTGACTTTTATGTCTCCTTAGAGAGAGTAGATGATATATCACATTGTACCTGCAGTTTTCCTGAAATGAAGTAATTGCCAGTGTGAATCTACAGATGCATGAGAGTGAGGAGACCAATGCTTTCTTTTTTGTGTTTCACCTGGTATCCGTCAATGGAGGGCAAGGTGGAGGATTAGAGGGTTGATTTATATGAAATTGCAGCCAAAAAGCACAAAAATTTCCATTTTGTATTAGTATGAAGACCCATTTTCCCCCATAACAAGTTCTACACACGCAGTTTATTCTTGCACATGATATGTTGCATCCCGTCATTCCCATTCCACCAATAAGGAACCATTGTTGAAATATAGGGGATGAATTTATGTTTCCTTCCAGAAGAGAGAAAATATTTTAACTCTTGTCTCTCTTATAAGTCATCAGCCATCATTATAAAACTATCCCCACCTTCAATGATTACTTTTTATTGGTGTGAAATTCTTCCACCTAATAATGAACAAATAGTTGGCTCTATTGAGTTTGGTAATAATAAATTTGTGTCATAACTTGGCTTCAGAGTGTCGTTGATCTTTTTCGTATTATTATTTTATTCAAAGCATTATCTATAATCTTTGAAGCCTTTGTCCAGGGAAGCCTTAATCTCCTAGTGACTGCTTCTAATTGAACATTGTTTTTGGTTATGAAGCCAAGGTCTGCAATGAATAGCAGGATCAGTTTGCTGTGATCATCAATAATCATCAATAAGGAGACCACCAAAACCATCTGTCCTTAGGTTGCTTTTTGAGGCACCATCTGATCAGTTTAGCAAAATTTCTTGGATGCAGTCTCTAGTTATGCTCAAGATTTCTATTCTTCTGCTCGTGCTGTCCTCTAGAGGTAGATTGAGCTTCATGAATATTGAGTAGGTATGCTCTTGGTATATATTCTTGTAACATATAATTTTCCAAAGATGTTTCTTTACTTTGGAAGAAGCTTGGTACTCTTATACTGAAAACACTATTGGCCACTAAAAGGACATCAATAAAGTTTCAATTTCGGTATTGATTTTTAGTTATAAGTTGTTTCTTTTAATGCTTCAATATTATCAGTTTTATGGTCATCATAAAGCATGATAAACATGGGTGTTTTCTTATTTCGGATGCATTTGTTTACCAGGATAGCATCTGCAGGGATGGACGTGCATTCTGCTTTCTTCCTCTACCAGTGAGAACAGGGTTACCAGTACATGTAAATGGCTACTTTGAACTTTCTTCCAATAGACGCGATATTTGGTATGGATCTGACATGGACCGAGGCGGGAAGCTACGGTCAGACTGGAACGTATGTCTTCTAGAGGAGGTTGTGGCTCCAGCTTTCAGTGAGTTGCTGATGAAAGCTTCAAAACTACTCGGTCTGAGCGAGCAATATTATTCATTGTGGCCTTGTGGCTCTTTTGAAGAGCCATGGGAAACATTGGTGAAGCAAATTTACAGGAATATTGAAGATTTTCCATCTATGTATTCAAATGTTGAAGGTGGAAAGTGGATCCCACCAGCTGATGCATTTCTTCATGATGAAGAGTTTTCAAAGTCTGAGGAACTTGCTGATGCTCTTATACTCATAGGAATGCCTGTTGTAAAACTACCTAAGCCCCTTGTAGACATGCTTTTCTCTTATTGTGCTACATCTCAGCCAAAGATGGTTTGCCCTGCTACGGTAAGGAGCATGTTGCGGAGATTGACGAGGAAATCTTTGTTAGACAGGGGATATAGCTTGCTGTTATTGGAATACTGCCTTGATGATCTAGTTGATGATGAAGTTGGATATATGGCATCAGGTTTATCTCTCATTCCTCTAGCCAGTGGTAGATATGGTGTTTTTGAGGAAGGGACAAAAAATATGTCTTATTTCATCTGCAAAGATTCTGAGTACATGCTTCTAGAGAGTCTTACTGATAGGCTGGTTGACAAGAATATCCCTCTAAAACTACTTAACAGGCTTTCAGATATTGCACGGGCTTCAAAGACAAATATCAAGTTTTTGAATAGCACACATCTTGTTCACTTGTTGCCTCAGATTCTTCCTGCTGATTGGAGACATAAGGAGATTATTGAGTGGATGCCAGATACTGATGGAAACCATCCAAGCCCAGCTTGGATCAAGCTGTTGTGGTGTTATCTTAAGGATGGTTGCAAAGACATTACACTTTTCTTAGAATGGCCTATTTTGCCAACAACAACAGGATTTCTTTATAGAGCTTCTAAGAACTCAAAAATGGTAAATGGTCAACTACTAACTGATTCAATTAAAGATCTTCTGATGAAGGTTGGGTGTCAGATACTAAACCCAGATTTTGAAGTTGAGCATCCTCAGCTATCACTTTATGTGCGTGATGCAAGTGCTGTTGGTATTTTGGATGCCATTTTTGAGGTAGCTTTAAGGCAGGAATCTCACCTGGTAATGCTTTTTGAAAATGTCACCGCTGATGAAAGACGTGAACTCCGTAGTTATCTCCTCAATCCGAAGTGGTACAGTGGAGGACAGTTGTCTGAGTCTCATGTGCATATCTGCAAGAACTTGCCTATTTTTGAAGTATACAGTGATGATACGGGCAGTGATACCTTCTCTTTCATTGATTTGGAGGCTTCACGGAAATTTTTGGTACCTCTTCATGTGAACAGCCTTCTTCTAGGACCAGACTTCCTTTACAGTTCATCAGGAATTGAAGAAGAAGTGTTGTTAAGTTACTATGGCATTCAGCGAATGGGAAGGGCATTGTTCTATACATGTAGGGTGTTGAATCGTATCAGCGAGATTTCTCCACTGCTTCGTCAGGAGGTCATGCTTTCAATTTTGCATGAACTTCCTCAGTTGTGTGTGCAAGATTCAACCATCAGAGAATTACTGAAGAGCTTAGAGTTTGTCCCAACTGTTAGTGGCAGGCTTAGAAGCCCCAACAGCCTGTATGATCCTCGAAATGAAGAGCTCTATGACCTTCTGGAGGATCATGATAGCTTTCCTTTTGGTAATTTTAGAGAATCAGGGGTCCTAGACATGCTGCAAGGGTTAGAATTGAAAACTTTGGTGTCTCCCGAGACTGTCTTACAGAGTGCTCGGCAGATTGAATCGTCTGTGCACAATGATCCTGCCAAAGCACACTCAAGGGGAAAAGTGTTGCTTTCTTATTTGGAGCTAAATGCAAATAAATGGCTACCTCAGCGAGATGGGGAGGGGCGCAAAACAGTCAATAAAATGCTGACAAAAATGGCTTCAGCTTTTCATTTACAAGATATGTGTTCATACATCGATTTGACAAAATTCTGGAATGATCTCACAATGATTTGCTGGTGCCCTGTTTTAGTAGATCCTCCATATCCTTGTTTGCCATGGCCTTCAGTTTCTACATCAGTAGCCCCTCCTAAACTGGTTCGTTTGGCTACGGACATTTGGCTTGTTTCTGCTAGCATGCGTATACTTGATGGGGAATGTCGTTCTAATACCTTGTTGCATTGTCTTGGATGGTCCTCCTCACCAGGAGGAAGCATTATTGCTGCACAGCTTCTTGAGCTTGGAAAAAATCATGAGATTGTGGCGGAGCAAATATTTCGGCAGGAATTAGCACTAGCTATGCCGAGATTATACTCATTTTTAACTTCCATGATTGGTACAGATGAAATGGATATTGTGAAAGCCATTTTAGAAGGCAGTAGGTGGGTTTGGGTGGGAGATGGATTTGCAAAGGTCGATGAGGTGGTTTTACATGGACCTCTTCATCTAGCTCCATATGTGCGTGTTATTCCTGCTGATTTAGCTGTTTTTAGAGAGCTATTTATTGATCTAGGCGTGCGAGAGTCTCTAAGTCCCAGAGATTTTGCTATTGTGCTTTCTAAAATGGCTGCCAACAACAATGGAAGTCCTTTGGATGTACATGAACTTCGAGCAGCAATCCTTATTGTGCAATATTTGGCTGATGCTAAATTTCATGATAAGCAGATATCATGTTACATCCCCGAGGTTTCATCTATTCTTATGCCTGCAACAGAACTTGCCTTCAACGATGCTCCTTGGTTATCTATCTCTAATGAATGGGGTAGCTCAGGGGGCGTATCGCCTGTGGCTTTGACAGCAAACAAAAAGGTTCCCAAATTTGTGCATGGCAACATATCAAATGATGTTGCAGAGAGGCTTGGTGTCTCCTCGCTTCGTAGATTACTGCTTGCGGAGAGTGCCGATTCCATGAACTTGGGCCTGTATGGGGCAGCAGAAGCTTTTGGTCAGCATGAGGCCTTAACAACCAGGCTGAAGCATATAGTTGAAATGTATGCAGATGGTCCTGGAATTTTATTTGAACTTGTACAAAATGCAGATGACGCAGGAGCTTCTGAAGTTTGCTTTCTTTTGGATAAAACCCAGTATGGCACTTCATCCATTCTTTCTCCTCAAATGGCAGATTGGCAAGGGCCTGCCTTATACTGCTACAATAACTCTGTCTTTACAGCTCAAGATCTTTATTCCATCTCACGGATTGGGCAAGACAGTAAACTTGAAAAGCCATTTGCTATTGGAAGGTTTGGACTTGGGTTCAACTCTGTATATCATTTCACAGATATTCCTGGATTTGTTTCTGGAGAAAACATTGTGATGTTTGATCCTCACGCTTCTTATCTTCCCGGGATTTCTCCTTCACATCCTGGCTTGAGGATCAGCTTCGTTGGCAGAGGCATTTTGGAACAATTCCCTGATCAGTTTTCCCCGTATATGCACTTTGGATGTGACTTACAAAATCCTTTTCCTGGCACACTCTTTCGCTTTCCATTAAGAACTTCCAATTTATCTGCTTGCAGCCAAATCAAGAAAGAAAGTTATAGACCTGAGGATGTTTTATCACTTTTCTCATCCTTCTACAAAAATGCAGGCGAGACATTGCTTTTTTTACGAAATGTAATGAACATTTCAATATATGTGAAGGATGGTTCCAATCATGAAATGCTGCTACTGCATCGTGTGTCTAGGCATCCTGTTGATGCAATGGAGAATCAACCTATTCCGGCAAAAGTGATGATTGACTTTATTCATGGTGATCGCAAGGTGGGTATGGACAAAGAGAAATTCTTTCAGAAATTGCAAGAGACACCAGAAGCACAGTTACCTTGGAGTTGTGAGAAAGTTTTAGTGACCTCGAGTGATGCTACTGAAAAGTCAGATTTGTGGATAGTGAGTGAATGTGTGGGAGGTGGACATGCTAAGGCTAAGTCTGTAGCTTTGGAAAACAGAGATCGTAGTTTCATTCCGTGGGCTGGTGTGGCTGCAAAGTTACAATTAGGACTAGAGGAGGTAAAATGTGAAGCAGCTCTTGCTGAAAATGCACTTGAGGGTCGTGCATTCTGCTTTCTGCCTTTACCTGTCAATACAGGTCTTCCTGTACACATCAATGGCTATTTTGAACTGTCATCAAATCGTAGGGATATCTGGTTTGGTAATGATATGGCAGGAGGCGGGAAGCTAAGGTCTGATTGGAATCGCTGTCTTCTTGAAGATGCTGCAGCTCCAGCATATGCACGCTTACTTGCGAAAGTTGCCACTGAAATTGGTCCATGTAGCACATATTACTTGTTTTGGCCCACTACAAATACAAGAGAGCCATGGGCATCATTGATGCAGAAGGTTTATGTCAGCATCGCTGATCTAGAGTCTTGTGTCCTTTACACCAAGGCTAGAGGTGGTCAGTGGATTTCTGCAAAACAAGCTGTTTTTCCTGATTATTCATTTGTGGAGGCCAAGGAACTTGGTAATGCATTAGCAGAAGCAGGTTTACCTTTGATAAGTGCACCTAAATTAGTGGTGGATAGATTTCGAGAGTTTTGCCCTTCCTTGCGATATCTCACTCCACATTTACTTCGAAACCTGTTAATTCGGCGCAAACGTGGTTTCAAGCAGAGAGAAGCCATGCTTATAACTTTGAAATATTGTTTGGATGATGTCGAGGATCCTTTGATATCTGATAAATTGCATGGTTTACCCTTGCTTCCCCTTGCTACAGGTTTATTCACAACATTCGCTAAATCTGGACAAGGTGAAAATCTTTATGTGACTGGCCAAAATGAGTATAATCTACTTAAAGAAATAGTGCCATATTTGCTAATTGATTGTGCTATAGATGCACAGATATTAACGAAACTACAAAATATTGCTTACAATGGTGGTACAAATCTCTCTTTATTGACATCGTCCTCGTTGAAAGAACTCATGCCTAAAATTCTCCCTGCAGAATGGGAAGGTAGAAAGTCTGTATTATGGACTCCTGGCTATCAAGGACAACCAAGCTTGGTATGGATGGGTTTACTTTGGAATTACTTTAAATCAACATGTCCAGACTTAACTGTCTTTTCAAAGTGGCCTCTTCTGCCAGCAAGGCATGGGCACCTTCTCCAACTTGTTAGGAACTCGAATGTGATTAAAGATGATGGATGGAGTGAGAACATGTGTTCTTTGTTGAAGAAAACTGGATGTTTCATGTTGAGGAGTGATCTGCCAATAGATCACCCGGGGTTAGAAGAGTATGTTCAGAATGCAACTGCATCAGGGGTCTTAAATGCCCTACTGGCATCAGCTGGTGATATACCAAATTTAAAAGGTCTTTTTGCAAATGCATCAGAGGGAGAGCTACGCGAGCTTCGAAGCTTTCTCTGTCAGTCAAAGTGGTTTTCCATTGGTCAGGTCAATTCCCAGCAAATTGATATCATGAAGGTTCTCCCTATTTTTGAATCCCATGGAAGCAGACAATTTGTAAACTTGTCAGATTCAACCAAGTGGCTGAAGCCTAATGAAGTGGATGAGGAGTTGATAAATGCTAGTTTTATCTATACATCCTCAGACAGAGAAGATGCCATTCTCAAAGATTATCTAGGGATTCAAAGGCCTTCAAAGAAGCAATTTTACATGGAACACATAGTCAATACACTGTCGAAATTTGCTTCACAACCAGAAGTCATGTTAAAGGTTATTTTGGACCTCAAGCTTTTAGCTCAGGAGGATTCTACGGTCAGAAAATCAATTTCTGAATTGCCTTTCATCTTGACAGCACAAGGATCTTTACAAAAGCCTGGAAGGTAAAACTCAACTCAGGATTTCCTGCTGTCTCATTGAAACTATATTTTATTTGTATGCACATAAAAAGCAAAGGTTTATGAAGAAAAAACCCTGGTACAATTGAATTGTAAGTAGCTTATGGAATTCAAAAAGCACGAACCAGGAACTCAAAACTTTAGAGTGAGCATGTTAGTAAATAGGTTCTATATAGGAATAGAAGAAATGTGGTGCTTTATTAAAGATTTCTATAACCAGTGTTTTGTATGAATCATGACGTATTCTCCATTTTGTTATTGTTTCCATTTGTTTGGTACTATCAAACATCCCGACTTTTAAATTTCCACCCACATAACAAAGTGTAAAGCCTTCAGTCCCTATTGGAAATACATCGATGCTGATCAGGTGTACTCCACAAGGGCCCCCTTGTCTAGAAACCTTGGCAAAGATCATTCTCCAGTAGGCCCTCGGTGATATCTTTTCTTTTCTTACTTTGGGCAAGGGAAATCAGCTTCCTTCTCTTTTGCACTTGGCTGCATGGATGTTTGCCTTCGCTTTTTTCTACAGCCTTGTGTGCCATTGCTTGACTAGGAATATTTTCTAACCATTCTGTAGTTTCTTCCTGTAGTTAATTATTGCACTTTTTGGTACTCTTTTATTGTCGTGCTTTTAGTTCATGCTTGTAGCCTGTTTTCGGAGATCCTTTTGCGCACTCATGTTATTTCTATGCCTTGTATTTTTGAGCCCCATTGACCTGTTTTAGTCATCAAAGGACATTAATATAATTTCAGATTTTTTTCTGTCTCTCTTCTTTCTTGTTCCTGTTATTATTTACTGATATACACTAAGTTCTAATTCTATTGACATATATTGGTCATTCACAGGTATTAGTATATTTCATGTTGTTGAATTTCACGGGGCAACAAGACATTGACTTTTAACATGAAAGAACAATTTATATGGATTGGGAAAGCTCCATGTACTAATTTTGAGACTGCTGCTAGGCATACAACACGAGCTCATATTTCTCCCTTCTCTCAATTATGTGGTAATAGGAGATCAACCTTGTAGGTTGGAATATACTTTGTCTTTCTCAGGATATCAAGGGATGTAGGGCCAAACTGCTCTGCTAATGATAATCTTTTGTAGCTTGTGTGGGAGTTTATGGCTATAAATTTTTGTCAGTAAAGAGTTGCTGCATACTGTTTTAAAATGTTTTCTCAAGTATGGTTGTTTTGTATAAACTATAAACATGTTGCGAGTTTTCGTTATTCTTTTTAAAATGGGTTACTCTCTGATGGTGGTGTGATTGTGGTGTTTCTTTTTGGTAGGATCATTATAATGTTTTTGATGATGATTTTTTTGGTCTTGTGTGTTGCGTGGTGTAGGGTTAAAAATTTCCCCGTTTTTCTACCTTGTGGCTTTGGTATTTGGTGATTAACCTGTATCCAATTTGTTAGAAGTTGTTTTTGCTTTCTTAGTTTCTGGGCTTTCTTTGGCCTTTGAAGCAATGGCTGTGTAAAAGGAATTTGGCTTTCAAGATGTAAAGCTTCTGTACTTTCCTCCGCGGAAACTGTTCCTGTAACTGTTTCAAATTTCATGTAGAACTTCTTGTCTATAGTTACATGAGTAGAATCTTTAGCTAAATGCATTATTTACTTGATATAAGGATCTTGGACATCTTTACCATGTTGCCTCAATGTGCATGCGGTAAAATTAGTTGTTTGGCCCGTATTGAGAGGGTCCAGATTTTCATGATATAGCATATGATCAGTTGCAAGTGGGCAGTTCCTCAGTGGATCATCTAGGCAAAATTTTCTGCCCAGCTGCTACGCCTTGAGACTATCTTTAGGCTTACTTTCTACATTCACAGACTCAGATCCATGGGATCTTCAACTTCTGACGGTGTGAGATATCCATACTTTGCACTTTTCTCTTTAGAGAGGATTGCTTCACTTGTCCCCACCAGACATTGGCACTGTTGGTGCTTCGAGACATGGTTGCACTTGCTTCTTCTTTCTATTGCCATCTCCATTGATAGGCTACCCTTTTCATGTACTCCTTGGACGCCCGGCCTGCCTGCCCCTCCTCAACTTCTTCCCACAAAGGATGTCATCACTAGAACTGCAAGAAAGGACATCTACAAACAATATATATAGGCCATCTGGACCTCCCACCTTGAGCCCGTCAGCCCCAAACTTGCTTTTTAAGTCAAGCATTTCTTATAAATGGTGGACTATCTCTAGTGCTATTGGTCCCACGACTTGAGATTTTGCCTTTTCCAGATGAGAGTGTGCTCTACCAGTTATGGGTTGAAACTAATCATCACATTCTTAGTCAGAATCAGATCTGCCGTCTTTGCTCCTTTTAGGAGGTGGAGATTGAGGAACACTTCATTTTCAGATGCCACATTTACTATGAGGTCAGGGAAGATATCACCACCTCTATAGGGACTTAGGCAACACGTTATCTACTTTCTTCAGATATGCTGACCAGTGGTGCTTGGCTCTTTATCTTCATGAGTTCGTCACCCTTTGGCGCAGATACCTATAGGGGACATCTAGAGGCTCTAGAGTCCCCCATGTTGGGCACCTTTTTTTTCAGCCCACCCAGGAAACATGCAACACTAAGCACCCTTTGGACACTAATATTTCACGTATCAGAGCTGATAGATCAGTTAGGCAGTACTTCTCTCAACACACCATTACTGTTTAGTTTAATTAGATCCGCCATCTTGCTCTCCCTCGGCTTCATGGCACTGCTCCTTTTCGGCAACATGTATCTACTACTTACCAAGTTACCGGCCGCCCCCAGACCACAAGGAAAGACTCATATTACGACTTTCTTTTCCACCATGGGATTTGCACTGGCTTTGGATGTTAGGGGAGATTCTAGAGGAATCACTTTGGTTCATCATAGGGTCTCCTAGCCCGGCGTCTTTGACCTAGGATACTCCCCAACGAGCATATCAGATCCTTCATAGTGATCATTGATGGCTCAGGTGGAAGATCTAATATGCTCAGGTGTAAGACTTGAATATTAGATATTTCACTATTTGATGAGATTTCCTTCCAGTCTTCATTGGCACATGCTTTTGGGGCTCTTTGCCCCTCATCGCTATTTGTATTGGTTTCTTTGCCACCTATTTTAGTGGCCCGCTGCTTTATTTTGTCTTTTGTACTTTTATTTCTTTATTTCGCTTCTAGGATTCTCTTTTCATAGAAATTTCTATTGTTAACTGCTGTATCCTCGAGTCCCATTAACCTACTTTTAGTCATTTGTGAACATTAATATAATTTCTTTCTTTCTTCTTTCTGCATAGACAGTCCATTGGTTTTTTAGTCGTGTGGCTCAATTTAACAACAAAATATATCCTTCCATATAGGAAAAAGGAAAATAAAAGCTGGGTAGAATGTTATGTTTTAGTTTGAAAAATAAATGGACATTGCAAATTACCAGGAAGCTAAGGCATTTTCTTGACATGGATTTTCTCCTTTAGCACTTGTGAATCCTCATGCATCTTTCTTTCCCGCCTTAAGGTGATTAACAATTTTTTTGTTCAATTTAAGTATTTTGCGTATTATTGCATTATAGGAAAGTAAAAAGAATCTGAAGTATGCTACTGACGGGGTTTTACATAAAACCTTGTCATTCATATTGTTCTGTATGATCAGAAGACAATATTCTCTGATCTGTTTCTTGTTTAAACAGGCTGTATGATCCACGTGTTCCAGAGCTACAGGCGTTACTGCATGAAGATGCTTTCTTTCCATCAAGAGAGCTCAATGCTCCTGAAGTCCTTGATTTTTTGGTTGGACTGGGATTGAGAAATTCTCTAGGTCAGAAAGGGTTGCTGGATAGTGCGAGATCCATTGCAATGTTGTATGAAGCTGGAAAAGAGTCCGAAGCATTCAAACGGGCTAAGATTTTACTGGCATTTATCAATAAAATGGAATTTGGAAGAGTTTCTGCTGAAAAACCTCAGATCCCAGGGCATGAAGATGGCATCTATGATGATGAAAGAGAAGATGGAATGCTAGCAAATTCCCAAAAAGATGAAAGCTCTGAAACACATATTGATATTGCTTGCCAATCTGATGGCTTAGTGGATGATGAATTAGAAGAAGAGTTCTGGGTGGAACTAGCAAACACCTATTGGTGTCCTGTTTATGTTGACCCGCCAGTCCAGGGAATTCCTTGGTCCAAATCAATCAAAGGTTCAATAGCCCCTCCCAAAGTGGTTAGACTGGAGTCTCAAATGTGGTTAGTATCATCCACCATGCGCATACTGGACGGTGAATGCTGCTCATCTTACATACAACACAAGCTTGGCTGGTTGGAACGTCCAAACGTTGGTGTACTGGCAGCTCAGTTGATTGAGTTATCCAAGGCCTATGGTTCTGCAAAATCTGAATCCGATGGCAACAGGAAGGAATTTCTAGATGCAATACTAAAAAGTGAGGTCCCATTGCTCTATTCACTTCTTCAGGAATTTGTGACAACAGAAGATTTTGTAATATTACAATCCGTTCTTGAGGGAATGCAATGGGTATGGATTGGAGATAATTTTGTGTCGCCAAAGGAGCTAGCCTTTGACTCACCTGCAAAATTTCAGCCTTACTTGTATGTTGTGCCATCCGAGTTATCAGTTTTCAGGAATCTTCTTACCGCTTTGGGTGTGCGGTTGACTTTTGACATTATGGATTATATTCAAGTGTTACGACATTTAAATGAAGACATGAAAGGACTAGCACTTTCATCAGAGCAATTGAGTTTTGTTCTCCGAGTTCTTGAGGCAGTTGCAGATACATTGGGAGAAAAAATGACATTTGATAGTTCTGAAGGTTCAATTTTAGTACCAGATGCTTCTGGGATTCTTATACCTGTAAAGGATCTTGTTTATAATGATGCTCCTTGGCTAGCAAGAACTAACATAGAAGTTCAAAATTTTGTACATTCAAGCATAGCCAATGATTTGGCTGAACGACTTGGAGCAAAGTCACTGCGAAATATGTCTTTTATAGATCAAGAAATGACAAAGGATCTGCCTTGCATGGATCATATTAGGATAACTGAAGTGCTTAAGAGATATGGGAATGATGGTCTTCTCTTGTTTGACCTATTAGAGATAGCAGACCAATGTAAAGCGAGGAGACTACATGTTGTATATGATAAGCGGGATCATCCAAGGCAGTCTCTGCTTCAATCTAGTCTAGGTTTGAACTTATTTTTGTTATATTTCCTCTCAAAATATATACTTTTCAACTAGTTCATATTCACAGTCTTATCGGAACTCTAGCTAGATTCATCCTATTCAATTGTGTCTTTTTTCTCCCAATTTCGAATTTATTTCTGGAGTAGTGTTTAGCGTCAGGGCGAGGTTGTGAAGGAACACTAATAATATGAAGAAACATTTTGGCTTCTCTATAAAGAGGAGGCTGACTAATGAATATGGTTGTTTGCATTGCTTTCAGGTGAATTTCAAGGTCCTGCCCTGACAGTTATTCTTGAAGGAGCTGTGCTAAGCATGGAAGAAATATGCATTCTTCAACTTCATCCTCCGTGGAAGCTCCGAGGCCAAGCCCTCAATTATGGTTCAGGACTGCTTAGTTGCTACCAGCTTTGTGATATTTCATTTATAGTATCTGGTGGATTTATTTATTTATTCGATCCCTTTGGTCTGGTCCTTTCTACATCTTTGAATCGTGGTGATTCTTTACCCTCAGAATTGGCAAGTTCAAGAATGTATTCCTTTACAAGGTAATAGAACTAATTATCAGTTCCTCCATGCACATTTTTTATAATAATGAAAAGAACGATGGAATTGCCTAAAGGAACTTTGAAATGGAGTTAGGGTAAATGATTAAAGCTTGTTTGGATTTCCTCTTTGTATTAAATATGATTAAAGCTTATTTGAATTTCTTCTAGCTACATTCTTTTTGTGGCAGGGGTCCATCAAAATTGATTTTCATGTGTTGCTTTAGTATGGTTGTCAGATGTGTGGTTGTTGAGATCAGCAGCACTTGATGTGCAATGTTTGTTTTTGTTTTTTTGAATTCACCTGATAAATATGTGGATGATACAGATAACAATATAATGAATATGCTATCCTTGGAGTACTTTGACTTAGGCTCTTGGTTTTAGTGGGTACATCAGAATAGGCTGTGCCACAGTTTTCACAGGTTTTTAGCTATACGAGAGATGAATACTCTTATCATAAATTGCATGATGACTGTAGTGTGCATCCTGAGAGCTGCAGCCTACAGAGCCAAACAGAAGGGAATCAGTAGGTCATACTGGCCTTTATTATAATGCAAAAGTACATTCTCATTGCCTCTGTTTTTACTTAGGCTGTATCACTAAGGTTGTGGGCCACCTTATTGCAGTGTCAAGGCGAGATTGTGTGCTACCTTATTTTGCTGTGAGAGCACTGTTGGAAGCCTTGCTGGGGTTTGGAGTTGAAACTGGCTCATGTAACTTTTATTGTATGGGGTGAGACAGGCACCCTATTGCGGTTGTGGGGGTGAGTCTGTGGGCTACCATACAACAGTGTGTGGTTGAACCTGGGTCACTGGCTTAAGAATGTAGCTCACTTCCCGTACTCCCTAACACCTTCTACATGTAGTTCAATATTCCATAGCCTCACTTACCCATATTTCAATGCTACACAATCTCTGTAACATGTCCCTTGTGTCATAGGCAGCTTTATTGCAATATTGGGATTTGAACCTCGTGGGCCACTCATACAAACACACCCCTTTAACACTATATGACAATCCTTTGCATGTCACCTAACCTGAAATAAGAAAGTGGATTTGTTTATCTGTGATGCTAGAATGTGGACTTGACAATGATGCCCCAAATGTGGGAGAGCAGGGTTCACATTGGTATTACGTTTGTTGCCAGAGTTAGGGGTATAGAAGTCCTGAAATTAACTCTATTTCTTCCGAAGCTAAAAAGTTGTAGTTCTGGAAGATTAAATGCATCTCAAGTCCAGGCTTCCATCCATATCCTTAAGTGGATGGATGTGCAAATTTATGTCAATTGATATCAGCATTTAATCATGATATTATAATGAGGGATAACATTACGAAGGGACCAAAACAGTACAAGTGAGTGATAATACCAATTGATCATAAAGAATTTTAATGCAACTTTGTTAATTCTAATTGAAAAGGAACTACAGGGTTGGAGTTTTTGCAAATGTCTTTTTGTCTCATTTCTTTCGTGAAATGTAGAAAATCCTTAAACTAGCAACGATGGTGCAAAAAAATAAAAAAAGTAACAAAAAATTACATCAGCTAAACACAACAAATTTGCTGATGCTTCCCAAAAAATCAGATGCAAAAATATAGATTCCTATCAGCCTTTCTCTTTCTATGCAATTTAGTATATATAAGTTTTTAAAAAATAATACCAAATTGAATGTGGCCATGTCCAAGAAGTCATATCAGCTGCAAAAGCTGGTTTGGATAAAGGAAAGCAATCTTTGGATAGAATAATAATAACTCAGGGATGTTTAAGTACATCTAGGATTGCTCATCAAATTAGATATGTGAAAGAAAGAAAGAATTAAATTATTTCAATGTTCACAAATCTAGGAAATCCTTAAATTGGCAATGGCGGTGCAAAAAAAAAAGTAGCAGAAAAATGCATCAGCAAAATACAACAAAATTTGTGTTGATTTGCAAAAAATCAGATTCGAAAATATAGATTCCTACCAGCCCCTCTCTTTCTATGCAATTCAGTACATTTAAGTTTTTCAAAAATAATACCAAATTGAATGTGGCCATGCACAAGAAGTCATATCAGCTGCAAAAACTGGTTTGGTTAAAGGAAATCAATTTTTGGATAGAATAATAACTGATGTTTAGGGACATCTAGGATTGCTCATCAAAATAGACATGTGAAAGAAAGAGAGAATTAAATTATTTCGATGTTCAAAAATGACCAAATTACATCAACAAGACTAAAAAGAATATCGAATTATAAGGATCAAGTGATAAGACCCTAAGGACTTGACAAAAGCGATTCAAAATAAAACAATTTAAACAAAAACTAGAGGGGGGGAAACTCAAAATGGATAAATTCTAGCCATACGATGCAAGTACAAATATAAATAGCTATGCAAGGGAAGAGCCCTCTAAGCAACCAAAAAGTTGAGATCAATGATCGAAATCAGCACTTTCATGTGCCTGTATTGAAGCTCAGAGCAGAAGAATTGATGACATCAACATCAGGCCACTTAAGGATAATGGGGTTATGGTGAAAATCCTAGGAGGAATTAGGGTACTCCCTTTAGAATCTTAACACTCTAGGCCAACAATCCTGCAGTTTGCAGAGAGAAAAGTGGGTGGTATGTGCTTGTCAACAAGGAGAACCTAATGGCCTTTGACGCTAGATAGAAGCAAATCCATGATGGTTTGTATGTGAATGAGAGGATTTTGGTATCATCGTGAGAAACACACAAAGATCAACTTTATCTCCCTGACCTGCCTCCATCTGTTAGTGAATCAAAAAGATCCAAAAAGTTTCTAAATGCCCCCAGCATTTGGGGTAGCCCTGGGGTCCCCCTGTAAAGTCTTGTGTATGAAAGTGACAACCAAACACCTTTGATCAATATAGGGAAAGGAGGTTGGTAGGGAACCCCTTGAGTCTTTGTACAAGCAATGATACCTCTCTCAAGCTTTTCGTAGTATACAAGCTATGTGAAAATAAGATGTTCTCCATTCTCCACCTCCCCAACTGAACAAAGAGCAATATATGCTATCTCTGTGCTGAATATGGCAGTTTGTCTCAACTCGTAATGGTGGGAACAAACACTCAGTTTACCAAGGAGATTCCTTAAGCCATGCGCGCCCGGTTATGTTGGAGATAGTCGAGTTGGATGATAGTGCAATCAATAATTTGTAAGAATGCTGGGCACATAAAGCCGTCTTGGGGTTGAGAGGTTGTGAAGGGAGAGGTCCAAGTTACTTGAATGTATTGTGGCTATATGTCTTCTTTGATAGCTCCATTGATCACACCCTTCGGGGTAAAATGGCATTGCGGAGTGTTCAAAGAGAATAAGGAGGAAGCCGATCAAAAGAGACGCTGATAGGTTGAAGAGATGTTGATGGACTTAAACACAACCATCAACAATTTAAACATAATAATGAGAGTTATTACAAAGCTACCTAGATCCGGTAATTCAATCACTAATCACATAACAAGTTCAGGTACTAAATTATTTATTTAATCAAATGTTGAAACCCATGAAAATACTAATATGACAGTCTACATTATACCCCCTTAAAATGAGTATGAGTCCCTTTCAACACAACCACTATATAACATGAGAAAAATAAAATAGAAGAGGGAAACAAAATTCCAATTCATATCTAGATGCTTGGCGGCCAGGATGAATACACAAGGGTTTTTGGTGGTTGTACGATGCTTGTGGGAGGTTGTACAATTGCATAATTGTTTTTTGTGGTTGTATGGTGTTTTGTGGCCGTATGCTGTTACTATACCTTTCTGGTCATATGACCTTGCTGCTTCTTGATCGTCCTTTTTCCTCTTGGTTGTACGGATCTATTGCTCCCTCTTGGGCATTTGTACCTGTTGTTCCCTCCTAGGCAGATGGACTTGTTGCTCCTTTCTAGGTGTTTGAACCTGTTGCTCCCCTCCTAGGTGTATGGAATTTGCTTTTCCCTCTAATGTGTACTGGACGCTACTCCCCTCATGGGTGTACGGACTTATTGTTTCCTCTTGGACGGATGAACCTACGAGTGTACAAACGTATTGCCCCTCCTTGGTTGTGGAAACCTGTTGCTCCCTCATGGGTGTACAACCTTAGCTGAGCCCTCTTGGGTATAAAAGACCTATTGCTCCCTACTGGCCGGGATGGACCTGCTACTCCACTTGTAGTTGTACGAACTTGTTGCTCGCTTGTGATTGTAAGATAGGTAGTTTCCAAGAGGGTGGGCATTGGGTGGATGGTCGTCAGGTGGATGGGCATCATAGTTACCAAGGGGATGGGTGCATGTACGGGTATGGGGAGATAGGTACGGTATCGATATGCCATTTTTTGAAAAATAGGAGACGGGTACTTGAAGAGAGCGTATATATTATACAAATAAAAAAATATATATGATTAAGAGAATATTATAAAGATGTACAAATAAAAAATGCATTAAAGTTTTAAACAATAAAGTGTCAAGACAATAACAAGAGTAATTAAATTAATATTTCATTGCATATCATCATATATAGGATCAAAAGTACATTACTACATAATAACATTGAAATGCTGACAAATAGGCATGTGAAAAGTAAAATTCAGAAATATGAATCTAAATAATCATGTCTCTGGTACATCAACTACGTTATCAAACTTTGGGTCCTCTTTCAGGATGCTCTCTAGATATGTATCACTTTCACGCTTCGACCCCTTTGAAGGCTATTGAACAAGGGGTAAATCATCGAGGTTGTTTTCCTCAAACCCCTCACCCTCCAAGGAAAATGTCAGCTACAACATCAGATGGAGTTTGGCCCCATTTGCTGAAGGACCCTCCTTGTACCCTGAATCTCTATGAGAAAGAAAAAGAGTGTGCTTATAAATGTAGACCAAGTTGTCTGCCTTATTTGATCATAGCCGACTCCTCTTCAATGAATGAATGAAACCATAAACACTCCAATTCCTCTCACAGGATGAAGAACTGACAATTTGTGAGAGTAATCGTATTACAAATGATTGCAATTGAGGTGCTTTAGTGCCATGGTTCCACCACCACTCTATTGGGTCCTTTGTATGCATATTATATAAGGCCTCTAATGTAAAAACTCATTGCGGCCACATGCAAACTTATTCCACTAAGATGTGATGGTGGAAGCCTCCTCTCCTTGGCCATAATTTTTTTTTACTGCAGTCCAAAATCCCTTCATTACTCTCCGACCTCATATGGAGCCCTCTTTTGGGTGACATCTGTAATCATACCACTTTGGATTTAAAGCATAGGCAACACAATGAAGAGGTGTGTTAAGTTTGTTCCAACTTTCATGATTTTATTCCTCAATTGAAGGATACAAAGAATGATCTCTTAAGTCTATGACTTTTCATATTCTTGGATGAAGTCAACAACAAATTTCACATCAGCCCAAAAACAATCTTTTGAGGACCATCTGTCTCACCTTAACTGCAGTCTATGATGTAGATTGCCTCTAGCTTTCCCATGTTTTACCAACTTCAATAGAACATAAGGCTCCCTTGACTGCATAAATATGGTCAAGAAGAAATTAAGAAAAAAGCTAGCTGTGTATATTTGCAGTTTTTGAAGAGTTCCACTGCGGCATATCTTCGATAAATAGCTTGTGTGTGGTGATGATTACATATGAACATTTATCTTTTCTTGCTTTTCTCAATGAACATGGAAATCCAATCAAATTTGCCACCGTCTTTGAGTGCATCATTCAATGCATGTACACAACATGGCATCCAAAACACATGTTTGTAGTTTTTTTGTATTAGCAAGCTACTTGCTTTAGAAATTGCGACAACATTTATAACAACTTGGATAATATGTGAAGCCCCTCATCTCCTAAATCACATCACATAATTGGTCCTTCAAGATCTTTGCATTTTTTGCTTGTCCCAAATAATAGTCTATTGCCTTCAAAAAAGTAAGGGCTTTTGGAATAAGTCACCATGGCATTAAAAAGTGGATGGTTTCTAGTATCAATTCAATTGTCCATCACAATGCTGCATCCCTGTGTAGACCACACTCTTTTGATTGGTGCAATTTGTTGTTCTATCCTTGATTTTTGTCTGGCTTTTAAAGTTGTGTGAAAATTCTCATATCCAAAGGGGTTTATACCCTGCTGGACCATCGTTAATCACATGGACCATCTCCTCATGGTAAAAAGACCAAGCAACATTGATTGGTATTCCATTCGCATAAAAGAAGCGTGCAATTGCTGCATCAACTGCATCTCGGCCATGCACATCAAACATGCTTTCAATGAGGTTTGGACTATCAATGTTTGGTTGCTTACAAGAAGACCCCGCACTTTGTTCAGCATTCGACATATGTTTAGAAGACGCATCTTTTCTCTTCTACGTTGTATTTGAGGTGCAACTGTTCCTGAAGCGCGAGAGCTTAAATTAGGTGCTCTGCCTTCAACCCTTGGTTCTCTCATAACTTCATACCTCTTATCCTCATTGAACAAGCCTCAATCCCTTTTCCCTTTTTGTGAAAAAATGAGGCCACACCCTTGTGAAAGTGCTCTAAAAGGTCGTCACACATAGTTTGTAGGTGATAAGTGATGTGACATCACTCCCTCTGCTCGTTTGCAATGTGATCGCAATATTTCCATAGCGGGGGTGAGGCCATCTTTCCTTCCTAACATTCTAATAAACAAAGGAAAAAAAATTAAAAATTAAAAATAATATATATTGATAGAAATTTCAAATTTAAAAAAATAATAACTAAATATTATTGTTATTATTTGAAAAATAAATATCTAATTAAAATATAAAAAAATCTAAAATTAAAATCTATAAAAAAATGACCATGTGAACTAAAATTTAAAAAAACTTATAAAATGAAATTTAGTGTTATAAAATTTAAATTAAAATCAATGAACTTTACAAAATGAAAACTAAAAAATAAGAATTAAGTTATTGTTTAAATATTCAACGTTGTGATATAATTTTTTATTATTTAAAATTTTCAACAAAAGATATTAAACAAAGTTAAACCTAACCTAAACTAAACTAGTAATAAGTTAATAACTAATTAAAAGAAAATTTTGGTTTGTGTTGTAACCCGTGGGTCGTCGCTGTTCCAAACAATGTAAAGGACCCTAATTCATAGAACAAACGTAAATGCCCCCATTGAAGATGACAATGTAGGAAAAACCGGACGGAAAATGTAGGAAAAATAGACGGAAATGTAGGATATATAGATGAAAAACTGTAGGATAAACAAACAAAAATTGTAGGATATACATTTAGATAATTTCACATTTCAAAATAGAAAGATAATATCACATTTCATTAAGTAGCTGTCATAATAATGTGATTGAAATGAAAAACTTCGAAAAAGATGTGCTTGTAGTTGCATACTAGTATTTAAGAAGTTTTCAAAAAGTGATGGATCAAAGTCTTGAACTTCCCTATGTAGCATGGGGGTAAGGTTTACTTATTAGATCAAAAAGCTGTAAATCATCTAGAGCACTTGGCTTAATCTTATCATCACTAGCAACATCATTAAATTCACCTTTATGTTCAACACCAACAAAATCAAGACCATCTTCATTAGAAGAGTCTTGTACGACATGCTGTAGCTTGTTTTTCTTTGAAGTGCATGTATCTTTTACCACTTTTTTCATAGTAAATCACAAATTTCTGCGAACATACACAAGGTCCTGCAACTTTCTTGATAACATCCTATTAATTTTCTTTTATTAAACATGGTCAAAACTGCTCCAATTGCTCTGACATGCTGATGCACTTACTCCTCAACTCAAGACTCGTACTGCAAAATGTTGCAGTTCAGGAGCATCTGTCCCATAGAATCTCTGCCATTCATCTCCATCCATGTCTTTCCTATCATCTATTGCTGATTGGGTTCCAAACAACCCATTTTCTCCCTTGTATGCTCTAAGTAGCTCTCTGGGTTTTCTTTGCAACATCTCAATTTGGTACAAGCTTTTCAATGGCTACATAAACCCCACTTATCACTTTAGGGTCACTTTCTCTTTCAATGTGATAGAGTGTCGGCTCCAAATAGCATCCAGTTGCATGCAAATGAGTATGGATCATCCTCCATTTTCCATCACAAATATCCCATATCTCATTGTATTCCCGTTTCCACATTATTGAATGCCTTCTGGATGTATTGTTTACGACATTCCATACCCTCATAAACTATGCCCATACAAGGGGTGTTGCCATCAACCATCCAAAGCATTATGAACAATGGGTGCACACATTTTTAAAACCTTGACTGCATTTTCCCCAAAAGTTAGAGCTCAGAATGATTTGCTCCACATATTTTCCTTTAGAACTTTTTGAAAGAACGAAATCTTTCCACTCTTTGCTACAAACAATAGTCGGGAGAGATCCTTTATGCCCAACAACTCTTTTCGAAGGTGTTATAGAAGGAGGCAAAATTTTGTGTCACATGGCTTCAATAACTCCTTAGATGCATGCCACATATAGATACTCAATGTGAGGCAATGGTTTTTTATAAAATTGATAATTTTTCTTCCTCTATGAACTGCTCAATGTACCCAAGGAAAATTTGGCCAAGTCATGGATTAGTAAATCAATGTAGTGGGCTGCATGAGGACTCCAATAAATATATGGGTACTTGTAATGTCCCCTTCTCGAGGCGAGTCATTTCGAAGACCTTGGGCCCATTCCACTTCCCGTGGGCTAAAAGGGAATGATCAAGGGAAGTTAATGGCATGATTTTCAGTTGTTTTTTGTGAGCTTTGTATCATTTAAAAGTAATTTTCTAAGTATAGTCAGGTCAGGAAAAAAGGTGAAAAACCAATGGAAAATAAAAGAAAAAAGAACTGTTATGTCTCTAAGGAGGTCGGTCCTCTTTAGGAGGATTCTATTTGATTTTTGGCGTCACCTCTAGCTATTTAAAGGGGTCGCTTGGCTTGGAAGATGTTTGTGCTTGCTTTGGAATTTGTTAACATTTAACTTTTAAGTTTGATATAATCCTTTCTTATATATTCAATTTTATAAGAATAACCTTTCTTATATATTCAATATTATAATAATAAATTGAATGTATCTATATATATAATTTTATTAAATATATATAATATCTAAAATTTTACAAAATATATATAATACTTTTATAAAAATATATTAATATAATGTATTTTATAAAAAAATATAAATTATATCATTAAATTATATTTTATATATTATATCGCTAAACTGAATGTTATTCATCTTTTTAAATCATGTATTTAATTCAAATATATGATAATAATAATTATCCGATAATTAGTATTATCATACATTTAAATTAAATACATGATAATAATTTTTGTATGATTTATTTTTTAAATGTATTTATTTCTAATTCTTTGTTTATTTTTTTCAAAAAATGCAGGTTGTTATATTGGTATGGCGCCTCCAAAATCAAGTGCAGCGGGATGGAAATACATGAACCATCAAGGTTGGACAAACAATCTCACGTGAACTTTATGTCAGCATTCTTTTACTAGGACATTGACAAGAGCAATGGACCACCTTCTTAGCATACCGGGTGGTCAAGGAGGCGGTGTTGAAGAATGTCGGAATGTCACTCCTGAAATAAAAGCAGAGTTGGAGAAAGACTACAAGCATTCATTAGTTGTAAATCAGCAAAGGGCGCAAAAAAAACAACGAATCCAAGGTGAGCTTTCTAGGCCCAGAGTGCCAAATACTTTTTTCTCCTCCATCGTGTCCACAAGCTTTGTAATGCCAACATCTAGTACTGGGGCAACGACACTGAATAGCTTTTGGAAACCTGTTGAAAAAGAGCAAGTTGATGATGCATGGGCTGATTTCTTTTATGAATCTTCCATTCCATTTTATGTCGCCAGGAGTCCTTATTTTAAAAGTGCAGTTCAACAATCCATTAAATTTGAAAAAGGTTATACGACTCCAGGGTCAAAGGCTTTGAGGACTACATTTTTGAAGAGGTCAAAAAATAGGGTCACTGAAAAATTGGTAGATATTAAAGACTCTTGGAAGTTAACAGGTTGCACCATTTTGAGTGATGGTTGTTTAGACATGTGTTAAAGACCCCTCATCAATGTGCTTGTTTATTGCCCTAAAGGTGTTGTATTTCTAAAAGTTATTGACACCATGGAACACAAGAAAACTTCTCAGTATGTCTTCAAAATTTTAGATGAAGCAATTCTCGAAGTGGGTGTAGAAAGTGTAGTTCAAGTTGCGATTAATAATGCTAGCAATTGTGTGGGAGCTGGGAAATTGATAGAAGAGAAGTACCCACATATATATTGGAGTCCTTGTGCAGCCCACTGTATTGATTTTACTACTCCACAACTTAGCCAAATTCCCTTGGGTACATGAAGCAATTCAAAGAGGACGAACAGTTGCTAATTTTATTAGAAACCATCGCCTCACATTGAGTATCTATAGGAGGCATGCATCTAAGGAGTTGTTGAAACCATGTGACACAAAATTTGCCTCCTTCTATATCACTTTGAAAAGAGTTGTTGAGCAGAAAGGAGCCCTTCGAACTATTGTTTGCAGCAAAGAGTGGGAAGATTCAGTTCTTGCAAAAGGTTCTAAAGGTAAACAGGTGGAGCAAATCATTTTGAGCTCTAACTTTTGGGAAAATGCAGCCAAGGTCTTAAAAATGTGTGCACCCATTGTTCGTATGTTCCGCATGGTTGAAATGGCGATACCCCTTGTATGGGCATGGTTTATGAGGGCATGGACTGTTGCAAAGAAGACATCTAGAAGGCATTAAATAATGTGGAAGCAGAATATAGTGAAATATGGGATATTTGTGATGGAAGATGGAGGATGATGCATACTCATTTGCATGCAGCAACATGCTATTTGGAGCCGACACTCTATCACATTGAAAAAGAAAGTGACCGTGAAGTGATGAGTGGGATTTATGCAGCCATTGAAAAGCTTGTTCCAAATCAAGATGTTGCAAAGAAAACCAAAGAGCAACTTAGAGCATACAGGAGAGGGGATGGGTTGTTTGGAACCCAATCAGCAATAGATGACAGGGAAGACATGGATGGTGATGAATGGTGAAGATTCTATGGAGCAAATACCCTTGAACTACAGCATTTTGCAATTCGAGTCTTGAGTCAAGGAGTGAGTGCATCAGCATGTGAGAGGAATTCGAGCAGCTTTGACCATGTTCAATCAAAAAAAGGAATAGGTTGTTATCAGGAAAACTGGGGGACCTTGTTTATGTTCGCAGTAATTTGCGATTGACTATGAAAAAAGTGGCAAAAGATGCATGCACTTCAAAGAAAAAAAAGCCAGATCGAGATGTTGCAAAGAAAACCAGAGAGCAACTTTAGAGCATACAGGAGAGGGGATGGGTTGTTTGGAACGCAATCAGCAATAGACGACAGGGAAGACATGGATGGTGATGAATGGTGGAGATTCTATGGAGCAAATACCCTTGAACTACAACATTTTGCAATTCGAGTCTTGAGTCAAGGGGTAAGTGCATCAGCATGTGAGAGGAATTCGAGCAGCTTTGACCATGTTCAATCAAAAAAAGGAATAGGTTGTTATCAGGAAAACTGGGGGACCTTGTTTATGTTCGCAGTAATTTGCGAATGACTATGAAAAAAGTGGCAAAAGATGCATGCACTTCAAAGAAAAAAAAGCTTCAGGATGTCCTACAAGACAATGAAGATGATCTTGATTTTGTTGGTGATGTTGATAGACATGAGGGTGAATCTAGTGATGTTGGTAATGATGATGTTTCTAGTGATAATGAGATTGAGCCAAGTGCTCTAGATGATTTAGAGCTTTTTGATGTAATAAGTAGAACTTAGCCCATACTAGATAGGGAAGTTCGAGACTTTGATCCATCACTTTTCGACAACATTTCGAATATTAGTATGCAGTTGCGAGCACATGTTTTTTGAAGTTTTTGCTTTCAATCACATTATTGTAATAGCTACTTATGAAATCAATGAAATGTGATATTATCTCTCTTTTGAAATGTGAATTTATCTTTTGTTTTTATAAATTTAATAAAAATGTATATTTCTCATAGTTGAATTTAATCACGAATTTAATCACTGATTTTTTTACCAATGAATTTTTCACGAATTTAATCATCAGCGAATTCGAACATGAATTCAAATGTGGCAACTTAGGACTTAATACCATTAAATTACTTGTTTAAACATAAATTTGAGATTTATTTAAAGCACTTAAATGCATACCTCTTATTCTTATTTACAAATTTTCTATTTCATTATGACGTTTACTCACGAGGAGTACACCCTATTTGTTTTCTTTATTTATTATAATTATTAGTTGAAATCTTTTTAAAATATCTATGAGTCACATAGAAGTTGTTTTCAAGTCAGGGATTTATGTTTCCAAAAGTTATGTTCCTACATGGAATAATTCATTTTACTTGTATTAACATAAAAAGGGCCTAACATTAAATTAAAAGAGATAGGTCTTTGGATTAATTAATTCCAATTTGCAACATCTACAACCCGCCACAGGGTCAACACTGGGATAATTAAAACATCCTTATCTCAGAAAAAATTTGCACAACTAATAATATTCCCTTGTTACTTGTCAAGAAAACACTTTTGCCCGTAGGGCATAATGGGATCATACGCATGAGTTTTGGGCGTAGAATAGTACAAGGCACATTGAATACAACTCACGAAAGGGTTCACGGCCAAGGGCAAGCAAGATCCATTTTATGTCATGTAAGTGAATGCTAAATCATTAAAATAGCCCAAGTTCATGACACATCGTTTAAGAGTTTCACTAACTGGTTCGATTCCAATATGGGATCAATTAGTAGCAGTTACGTTTTAAGGATCGGATTCATTACAAAATGGGCGTTGCTTCAACTCATTTCTTTATTAGCCGTGACTCAATTGAGAGGGGAAGGCATAGTGAGGATGATTAAACTGAGAGGGGAAGGCATAGTGAGGATGATTAAAGAACCCATTCAATTTCAATCGTTTAAGTGTATTACTTTACTACCATACATTATGTAATGTTGCAAAGAACTTGCAATAATAACCAAGGTGAACAATGCTTTGAATTGACTAAACCATATAAGTACAACATGTATTTATAGTTTCGTATCAATTACAACGCATACATTAAATAGTCAAACTTCTTCTCCTATCAAATTGCACTAAAGGTACGACTATTCATAAAACAATACATTTCTTTATTCTAGCAAAATAAACATGTTACAAATTATATACAACTTTAGATTCAAATTTCATCATTCCTTTCTATTTTCTCCACGTTACCTGCAACCTGTAATATTATGTATAATCATGGGTCAGCAAAAGAGTTGGCATGGACCCCACCCCTCATCTAACAATGTTATCATAACTTGTAACAACAATTTAGAGAGAGAGAACCTAGATTACTATTTCTCACAACATATCAATTTGTAATTACACATTCTAGGTTTAGAGAGAGAGGTAGAGAGAAAATCATTCATTTTCTTTACGCGAGCAATCAATTTATTTACATGACCGAAAATGAGGTGAGAGATGGCACAATCAAGTTTTATATACAACATTTGAAATCTAAACATATTTCAAAGTCAAAAGGGTTTTACGATTTCCAATACAGCTATCATTTTTACTGCCACTAAGGAGGTTCAATTAGGTGTGGTATTTCGCACAACTCTAGATTTTTAGTAACCATTTTGTTTAAGTGTTCCAATCAACTTTTTATGGTTATAATACAAGTTTCCAAATATCACATTTGTTTTACCCACTGGAAGTGTCTCAAAGGGTCAAAACGGGTCATCAGGACCTAGTTTCCCTATTGTACGAACTAGCCCAAGTGGCTATGGAATGGCATTGGAGAAAGGTCACCGAACATCTGCACGAAATGTTTCACACTTCTAACCTATCCTCTTCTATATTGAGAACGCAAAGGAACTGACAAGATGCAAAACTGATAACCAGAGCTCATTCCGGAGGTATCCTTTTGGAGCTAGTCAAAGGCATTTCGTAGTTTCCACCTAAGCAGTTTATGCCAAGGTGGGGCTTCAAGACGGATGCCGAAAAAACACTTTTCAGCGGAAAACAGTGATACCAATTATGTTGCGCAATTATCTATATAACAAAGAAGAGGTTTGTGGAGGTAGATTCCATCTTCTGGATCTCTAGGCATTTAAATTAGAACAATTCCAAAGGGGTTACGCAATGTCGAGTGGTTGCCTCTTGCAAGGAGCTCTTTAAAGTGCACCCAAGCATAGATCATTTAGATGATCCTCTGAGATGCCATCCACTCATAAGGATAGATTTTGGAATTGGTGGATATAATCCTTGACTGTCCTTATCTGTCACAGCTTGGCCATCTGGCTAAAATAGTTCTCTGTAACACTATTACTGTAGTGTGTCTAGAGCTCATCAATAAACATAGACAAGATAATAAGGAGACCCTTATTTTTCTTTTGCTCACACATCCATCTATGCCAAATGAATTGTTTTGGTTCCAGATACAAGGATGCCATTACCACCTTGTGTCCACTATCTAAGTGTGTATTGCTTGAGGAACCCATTTAACTTGAAGGGAAATTTTTGCCGGACTTCATTAATGAGCTAATCTGCAACAATTTTCTCAATGATTCAAATTCCATCTTCGTTTCATCCTTCGCTATGTGCAATCCATTGTGCAATTCTGTCATCATTTCACCTTCCATTGAGTGGAAGCTATTACCAAACTCGGCCTTCACATTGTTGAGGTCATCCTTATTCACCATGTTTTTCACCTTGTCCTGAAGTGGGGTGATTACCTCCGATACCCTAGAAGCTGAAGATTCAGAATCCATATCTTCCTTATTTGGAGTCATTCTTGGAGTGCATTGCCCTGTTCCCTTGAGCTCTACTTCTCTCCTTGTGATGATGTAGGGTTTGGGTCATAAGGTACAAGGATTAGGTTAGGAATTTAGTGTGTAGGGTTTTGTATGGTTTTTCCAAATAAAGAAAACACAAAGAATGAACCCTTGCCGATTTTTGTACACCTTCCAAAAATGTAAGAAACTTAGAAAAATTCCAAAAATTGCAGCCTATGGAGAAAATTTATGGAAAGCCCTAAAATGAATATAACTTGTGCAAAATAGGTCAAAATATCATGCAATTTGGAGAGAACCTTAACTTATTTCGCTACTAAAGTTAAAAAATTGCTGAAACATTCGCCACCTTTTGGGAGATATAGCTGAATCTTCAAAACTAGGGTTTTGACATAATTTTGGCCCAAATCAAAGCTCTGATACCACTTGTAGTGAAATTATTTAGATATATCTGAATATCGACAACAATGGAACACCAAAATATCGAGAAATGATCACAATATGCAAGTAAAATGACTCAACCACTTTGAGGGGGCAACCTCCAAACCATACAATAAGATTCAAGTGCTCAATATGATGATCATCTACTAGCTACTAACTCCTATATATACCCTATTATGCTATGCAAAGTACCAAGACTGACCTACTAAGCATATGAAATCATAAATGAATGTTTTATGACATGATAAGAGATTATGTTAGCCACAAGTCAGTCATCCATATCCCGATATACGATCTGGGATTAAGGGCGCAACAACTGCCATGTGAAGTGGGGTGCTCATTGTGTTCCACTGCCCTGTCACAATGGGCTTGATATACTCATAAAATTTCAAATTAGGATCCTTGCTATGAATGGCTTACTTCATTTCCCCAAACATGTTGTCAAATGTCCCATAAATCTCTTCAAGGCTAAGAGAGTTTGTATCAACATATCTTATGACTTACACAATAGGTGAGATGATTGAGCAAACATATTACAATTTTTTAAAGAACAACTTAAGAATATAAGACTCAAATGACAAAGACACAAAGAGTGAATGCTATACAAAGAATAAAAGACTAAAATAATTTATAAGCCAAAAACATTTATAAATTAATAAGGTTAGCAAATTTTTACCTCATTATGGACCACCAATCATATTCAAGGATCTTTTATTTTACACTTTTTCCTTAAGCCATGTTTGCCCCTAGCCATCTACCCCACTCTTGATTAACCATAATTAATTGTAGAGGTTCTCGCACCTCAAGCATCCTCTCTAACAAAATAAAGTAACTGACATAATCTAATATTTACGGGCTTGAGGAATTCCTTCCTCAAAAAAGCATGCATAGAGAAAGTGACTTGTGATGGTTGCAAATGAACATTTGTATGTCTCTTGCTTCTGCATCCATTGTCTTCACCTAATCTATCATCCTAATATTATTCAATGCATTGTTCATCGCATGAACAGAACATGGGGTCTGGAAAATGTGCTTGTAAGTACCCTTCACCACCAAGCCAACAAACTTATATACATGGGATGAATTGGTCATCGCTTGTACAACATCAGAGGGCCCAACCTCCATGATATCCTTCAAAATTTGAAATTGGAAGCTTGCATCCGTCCTTTTCTTTGAACAATCAATAGCTCTAAGAAAATAAGAGCAAACTGGACATGTGATAATGATATTAATGAGTGGCTGGTGTCTAAAATCGGTTCATCCATCCATGATGATAAAGCAGCCAACCCTTATCCAAGTTTGCCTCTCTTCCTTCACCACACTCGCTTTAGAATACTCTTTAGCAAGGAGGTTAGTGTGTAGTTTATGTTCTCTAGGAGGACCAAAAACAATTACATCTGTGAACATTTGTTTGAAATAGGGAAAATTTGCCACATGAAATGGTATGGCACGGGCATAGAAAATTTTCGCAATATAAGGTTTAACTAATTTCCGTGATTGTACATTAAACATCCATGCAACACTAGTAGCCTTTCTCTTTCCCTTACTAGAATTCTCTTCCCTTTGACTCTCAACATCGGTTTGGGTAGGCGATTGCATACTAGGTTTTGTGATTGACATTCCCTTATTTCTTGCCTTACTCTTCATGTACAACCTAGTTACCTCAGCCTTCTCAGCTAAGTTTTTTTTGTACAACCTTGTATAGTTGCCCCTATATTTTTTGTTGCACAAACGACATAACAAATACCTTTTGAGTTTGTTTTCGTCTTTGTCTATTGTTGTTACAAATTGTGAAAGGGAGGTTTTATGATGAAATGAGCCTTTTGCATGAATTTTGAGGAGTTTAGAAGGGCATTCAAACGAGTTATTTGAACCCAAAATCCCTGCAACATTCCCACTCTCAGAATAATCCCTAATAGTAATTCTATGGTTTTTATGTTGAAGCTAAATCTCCTCGCCCTCACTACTTCATTGTTGCTTGTTGTTTTGTTGAACTCAAAACACAATAACAAGTGCAAACATAGAATACAAAACAAACAAAAAACCTTCTAAAGTGCATGAAACTTTGAAAAAAACACAAAGGTATTTCTGCTAATGAAGAATGGATTGTAAACTTACCTCAAATGATGTATTTCAATGCTCCTTTGCCATATACTCGCTGCTGTTCTATTCTCTTCTCATTTCTATTCTCTTTCTTTGTCTTATTCACAAAATGCAAAATGACAAAAATGAGTTTGTTTTTTGGTGTTAGTATTTAGTGTGGTTGTTTTAGGTTTATGTTTAATGGAAAGGGGTGTGGGGGTCTGCGTGCGCCTTCCGCACCCCACAAATCCCCCTTTGTTTTTTAGGTTTTTTAGTTTTTTAATTTGTCTTTTTTTTTGAGTGCTAGGCCGTAGGTGATGGCTATATTAGAATATAAGTCTTATAAATTAGCGTTAAGTTAATATTAGTTCAGTGTTAACTAATAAATAGTTGTAACCACTTCAAACCATTTTTGTAACCATCTTGAACATAATAAATTGACAAACACAATGAATAATGTGTGCATTCCGGTTTCTCTTCATCCGTTCTTTGTACATTATGATCTTTCTTTATTCTTTCCCTCTCCACATCTTCTAACATTGGCATCAGAGCCCTTGGTGCTTGAAGGGATCTACAAATCAAGGAGAAAGAGTAGAAAGAAGCTTTCAATATATTTTCGAATGCATCTAGGGCATGTGACAAAAGTGTCAAGTTTTGGTAAAATACAAAAGACATTAAGGAGAATGAAGAAAAATACAAGTATTAGGATCGAGAGAATATGATAGAGTGTTGACCTCGGTCGTGAGGTTGTTAGGAAGGCTACCCTTTAGAAAAGTTAGGAAATCGAGGGCAAATAGAATTTCAAAGGGAAAAATAAAGAACAAAAAGGCAGTCATGAAAGGGCTTGGGCTCACAAATATAAGAGAAAATGTGAATAATTCACTAGTCGCGAATCCTACAACATGTACCAGTCGTGAATCCCATTTTTTGCCATTATGATGGCCAAAAAAACTGAGAAAATCAGTCAAAAAAGGGCACAAATCTGGCAAGTTTCAACGGGTACACATGAAAACTTGTTTAAATTACGATTCATGAAAAAGTTTCCATTTCTGTGCCATTGTAGCAAGGAACGCTATCTAGAAATCATGACAATGATTTTGTGAAGGGAAAATGAGATATATAGTCAGGGAGATATATAGTTGGCTGCATTAGAATTATCAAAATTGCAAACAAAGAAAGACTCGTTAGTTGCGAGGGCACACACAAAGTTGTGAATCAAAAGAATGCCAACAAAAATACAGTCGCAAGCTCCTTTATTAGGGCATGCTTCACCCTCTAATTGAAGACTATCACTCATTTGCTGCATTATTTTGTGGTTTGGAAATTAAATTTGGAGTGAAGAATGGATGACAAAGTCACCATTTCTAGCCTCATACAATTTGAGGTCTCTCATCTGACATCTAGTAGAAGTCAATATTACAGTAGATGATGAAGATGCCAAATCTATTTTATTAAACAATCTACCTTCTAAATACAGCAAAGGAAAGATCACATACAATTCAAATGAATTTAATTGCTGAAGATCCACGAGATGCTGAAAGTGATGAAGAACTCGCTATTAGAGAACACATTTTAAAAGAAGCCCCACACTTTGAAGACAATAAGGGATCAAGTGTAGGTAAAACTCAGCATGGATGGTTGCTTAGATAGTTTGGGAGTCTGTAGATCGTTGTAATTTACCTTGGTCATGAGACAACTTGATGGGGCATTGTGGGAGTAGCTCAATATGGATGGTTGTGGAACAATGTAGGAGATTCTATAATCGGGAGTTCAGGGAGGTCGAATCTGAGAACTCGGGAATTCCGCTCGGGAACTACACCTTTATGAGGGTAAGAGAGGAAGCTTGATGGAGTTTTACCTTGTCAAAGCACTGTTTTCAAAGGGAAAAGATTCCGAAGAATGCGTGGTCTTGTTTGGTTATGTTACTTTTCTTTTGTCAGTATGTTTTGTAGCGTAAGCCTTAAGAGGGGTATTAGAATATAAGGCTTATAAATTAGTGTTAAGTTAATATTACTTAAGTGTTAACTAATAAACAATTGTAACCATTTCAACTATTTTGTACATTATGATCTTTCCTTATTCTTTCTCTCCACATATTCTAAAAAGCTATCCATCCTCGGTATGGTTGAGGGACGTCTAGACATACCCTAGTTGAAATTTTGGCGTCCCCTACATGTTTCTAGGAAAAATTAAAATTTGGTACACTGAAAATAATTATTTTTCAGAAATTGTTACAAATAAAGAAAATTTCTTTTTCCAAGATGATTTGGGTAAAATTTTACACTGGAAAAATTTCACCTGAAACCGTTTCCTAATTTCAAAGATATGCAATTAATATAGTTCACCCTAGTAAATTTTCGATTATTTAATTTTTTCC
Source organism: Taxus chinensis (assembly GCA_019776745.2). NCBI lineage: Eukaryota > Viridiplantae > Streptophyta > Pinopsida > Cupressales > Taxaceae > Taxus > Taxus chinensis. Next base: position 862,061,119 of record CM034150.1, read on the forward strand.
AATGGATTGTACAATGTTTCATATTACAGCTCCATCCTCTATAATAACTATTGTAAAACTGGCTATGAACATAAAGCAATTATAGGAAGCCATAAATATTCTCTAATTAGGAATTATTGCAATAACTTATCGTAGAATTTAATACTGCGATACCTCTGAGTCTTGTGCAAGTTATGCTAAAACAAGTATTTATATTGAAAATACTGATTTTATATTAAAATCTTGAATTATCAAAGTGTTGATATTATGAATAGGCTTTGATCTATCTGTAGATGTCTCTCTCTAATGTTTACTCAGTTGAATTGTTGACAAACCAATATATTTCCTATACTACTCATTTATTGCAATGGTGTTTATCCATTCATTAGTCAACAATATTGATTTTAAAAATATATTTGTGTTTGCTAAATGCATAATGCATATAAGCACTTATGCTTTAAATATTAGGTACATTTTTTCACTTTTCTTCATAGTAACTATTAATAAATCTGTAGTTTTAGATGCACAAAGTTGCTAGAGCTCATTTTCAGCAATTTTCTTAGAAAAAATGTTACTAAATCTGATACATGAACCAACATATACTTTCATGTTACTAGAAGCTACATCTGTTATAACTTTAGTGATAACTATCTAATGACTCATTTCTTCACATTTTTGTTATTAAGCATTATTGGAATTTTCATGTCTCACAAAACAATTTTTTCTCATATCAACAATTATGAACGTTTTTACTATCATAGCATTCATGTATTTATAATTTGCAAACTGTTCTTGATACACATGAGTTTACGACCCATTTAAAATGAATCAAATACATAAATGTAAAAAATCTACATACAATTTATGCTCCAACAAATGTAGTATATAATAGACCACTACTCTCACTTACTGGTGGTGGGTCAAATAAATTAAAGCTCTAGAAATTGCATGACTAGTGTAGACATCTTAAATGGCATGTATCTAAAGTATTCATGATTGTTAAAAATCTTGAAGCGCATCTTTCCAGCTATGCTAGTGTAGTATAAGTATACAAATTAATAAATCATACATATTTTAATAAGTCTATTATAATACATGTATGCTGTATGCACACACACACATCACACACACATCACATTTCACACACACACAGGTTATTTCACACACACACTTTACATCACACACACATGCATATGTTATATTATATTATCAAGATCCCATTCCAGTTGTGGCTAAATGGAATACATTTACATTGCATAATATTTATCGGTCATATTTGAAATGTCTATTATTCATTGAAACTATATTTACAAAAAATTACTTTCATGGCCAATTGTATTAAGTATTGTTTGATTAGCTTCTCCTATGAAGAATAGGGAACATACATTCAAATATTATAATCTACCTGTATAATTAAACTGTCAGCTATTACGGCATATTTAGATGTTTAAATATAGTATGTCTAAGCATAAATAGGATTACCTACACTCCATATGCATTCTCTAGTTGCCAGGGTTTGTAGCACTACGCCTCTCGGCGTAACATAAAGGTAGACAATGTGAATGTCGATAGGGGGAATCAAGGCATACCATATTTCTTGTGGTAGAGGAGGTTGATCAATCAAACCGTGATTTTCATATTGGTGGAAATGTAGCACTTCTAGTGTCCCCAGTAGATTTCACCCTGATATTAGGAGGCAATAGACAATGTGACTTTTTATGTTCTTTTTGAGTGACGAGTCAAGTTCAAGTAAGCAAATGTTATAGCAAAAGAAAAGTAGCTTATATTGCTCGTAAAGGTAGTCCCCAGGAAGTTACATGATTTATGATACATCAAACATTTAGATGCCAAAGCTGGATTCAATGGGTTGTAGAGCTAGGATATTATTTCTCTGATGTTTTCCTACAGAGGGTGTGCTATTTCCCTATTGTTCAAGGCATAAATGGACAACATTGTTGTTCAAAGATAGATTGAGCCAAATATACATAGAGAATGTTGGTTTCTATTAGACTCTTCACCACATTAGTGAGTGTAAGACACCATGGAATTACTTTCATCTCCAAGTGAAGCATTCACCTGGGGGAGAGTTTGTATACATCATTAAAAAAGTGAATGAGATTATTTTCGAGCTATAGTTAGAAAATACTAACATGAATCCAGGTATAAAAATTTGTAAGTTTTGTTATGTTCGATGTTGGTAAGTGGCTATGGTTATAGGGAATAAAGGATTCCCATGGGGGATTTCTCATTTCCATGGTACCTAGAGACAATACATAGAGGCGAAGGGAGATATAATTATCATCAAAGAAATCCATGGCCTCATTTGAGGAAAGATGTGACTGCATTATGAAGTGTTGATTTTCAGCGCAATAGCTTGACGATTGGCAAGTCAAAGTTTCTAGGTAGGAATGATGTCTTTGATCCCTAAACACCTCATCAATAAAGCTGCATGAAAACAATCATTATGTGAGGGAATTATTGCCCCATGTGAGACCTCAACAAGAGAAGCACTAATGAAGCCAACATGGAGGGTCTCACCTACCATGTCTATGTATTGGATTTTGAACACCAAATAAAAAACCGAATGGTTTGGACTAAATATCCAATAATTTATCTAATGGAAGTGCACAGATCACTATAAGTGTATATAGTGAAATGGTTTGGAAACATAAGTTCAATCTAACAAAACCATTCACAATCATTGGAAGATTATCTTAACCAGACTTCAAGGGGTAATCGTAGGATTAGACATGCACCATGGCTATAATGTTTCCCATGTATAAAGAATCATTTCCCTAGACTGTATATAGGGTGATTACACGCACCATTTTGTTTCACTTAAGTGGGTATCCTGAAACGCCAGTCCTAGAGGCCATCTAGAGTATTTAAGGGATGCTAGTGTGGTTCTGTAATGCCCGCTAAAAAACAAATCACCTAAGACCAAAGAACAACCTATGACTTAGATAGGAAAATTATGGAATATTTTTATTTTGTTTAAAGAGAGTCTACAACCAGGTTACAAGACAACAATTGTCACTAACAAGTTCCAGATCAATTATAATCCACAAGAATATACTTTTCTTTTGTTCACAATTATTAGAGGTTACAAGGTTCAAAACATTTAGGGTTAGAAGGTTCAATTAGGGTCAGAGGGTAATTCCTCACCATACCCACTCTCTAACAGGCTTAAAGATTCAACTTGGTTTTTCTCAAAATTAACGCATTCAAAATTTCCCTAAAACATTCCCATTGGATAGGAAATTTCTTCACCTTTCCATTGATATAAATAAGTCCTCCTAACTCTTCATATTTTCCAAGTTATGGGCCGGTGGGCCTTGGGGTGAAAATTTTCCCCAAGAGCGGGCTTGCGGGCCCAGGGAAGAAAATTTGCCCCAAGGGTGGGTCTGTGGGCTGGCAGGGAGAAATATTTTGGAAAGTTTTGGCGGGCGCCATGGGGACTTTTGGAAAAAACCAACCTTTGCACTTCCATGCTCCCGTGAGTCCGCCAAGGGACACGTGGCACCTTCTAAGCCAATGCGGGTAAAACGGAGCGGCGGGAATATTTAGGAAAAAAATTCCCGTGTTGGGCGAGAAGGATCACTTTTGCACCTATGCCCCCGACGAGTCCGCAAGGGACACGTGGTAGTCTCCTAAGCCAACGTGCCAGGGTAACAGAGGAAAGTGGTGGGGAGAAAAAGGTTCCAAATCTCCTTGAAGGCAAAAAGGGATAAATTCACCCACTCCTCCGCCGATGCCTCGCGATGCCAAGTGGGAGCTCCTGATTGGCTGTGGGCTTGGCAAGGCAAATTTGAAAATTTTACCAAATTTTTTCTGAAAATGCCAAAGGCTAAAAGGGGCCAGCTCCTCTATGATGCCTCGTTGATGCCATAGTGGTAACTCTTTGATTGGATGCGGGCCGGCGGAGAAAATTTGGAAAATTTTCCCAAAATTTTTCCAAGAGTGCTAAGTTTAAAAAGAGATCCGCCCCTCCACTGACACCTCATGGTGCCACGTGGCAGCCTTTGATTGGCTGCGGGCTGGTGGGGCGGCGGGGAAAATTTGAAAATTTTTCCAAAATTTTTTTCTGAAGCTCCAAGGAAAAAATTTGGGCCCGCGGGCCCACCAAGGAAATTTTTCCCAATTTTTTTTGACGCCAAGTGAAGAAAAACTTTAAGAAGGCCATAACTTTTGATAGAGAGCTTGGTTTTGGGCAAACGAGGACTTTCTAGAAAGCTCTCGACGTCCTCTTTACTTAGGGATCATTAATTTTTGATTTTGATAAAGTTTAAGGGGTCAATTTCAAGAAAAAGATCCTGCAGTACTTTTACAGTATGAACTGGTAAATTTTTAACTTATAAGATTTGTTCAATTTGATCTTCTTCCTCTCTCAACATGTCAAATAGACATGGAGAATTGTTCTTAGGTGGATTTAAGAAAGATTTGTAAGATTCAATTTGTCTTGATTGATTTCCAATTTGAACATTTACATTTCTTGACAGAAAAATGACTGTAAGAGGTTTGAGCCCGATTTTGCAAGGTTTTGAAGGATTTCTCTTTAATTTTGACCTATTTATAGTCCAATTGAATTCATTTAGGACACACTACTTCAATTTAATCATTAATCTATTATTTCATTGTTGCAGGTTTGAACTGTGCATTTTAGGTAAAGTATTTGCCAGTTTTGAAAACAAAACAAAGATCAAGTTTGAAAGGGTTAATTGCATCATTTTCTTCTTCCAAGTCTGGGAATTCTTCCAATTCCAATCTAATACATTTAGTTGATTCAATTCAACCATTTAAAGACAAAAACAAAATACAATTCTAATTTCCAACTTTACACACTTCAAAAGATAGAGTTCTGCATTTTCCTTCATACGCATTTACTTCTTTCAAACAGAGATTTCAATTCACATTTAGATGTTCAATCTTAAAACAACACATGAAAATTGAGAAAGGTAATGCAATCCTTTATTGATTCCAAAATACAACTTTACAACCTTTCTTTCATTCTTCGAATTCATCATACAAAATACAATTCTTTCACATTCTTTCAAAGGCTGAAAACAAAGTTTATTTCTTTTACATTTCACTTTACAACTTTCATAAACAATACCACATCTTTCTATTACAAAACATTTACAAGTTCCTCCACTTCAAGTGGGAAAGGTTACAATAAACTTTATCTCACAAGGGACTGTCAAACTGTCTTTTTTCAGCTCTAAAACAACAAGTGCATATTTCTCATTCTTCCAAATTGTAATCACAACAAGAGTAGGGGAAAGGAAACGCTCTCCACCCAACCAAGACATCCAATGAAAAGGAGAATCCGTCCTTCTTCATTGGCCCCGAGCCCCAACCACAATGCAATAAAATATGTGATCCAACTCATGGCAACAACAGGCTTCCACAAACACACAAGCAACATTTTCACAATAAAACACAGTCCAAAATAGAATGTATTTTACAACTACATTAAAACATGACAAAATACCAAGGCTTCATCAAGCAAGCCAAAGGAGCAAGAAACTATGGGGGATGCTTCTTATGCCTCCCAAAAGGGGAAATGGGTATCACCACCTGAATTACAAACTGCCAAAATATAGTATATCAAAGCCCTGACATTCCTTATGCCTTCCCAAAGTACCCCTTATTCCTCACATTTCCTTATGCCTCCACAACCTCTTATGGCACCCCATAACGAGTAAAGAAATGCAAGCTATTTCTTTGTAAGGTGGAACCCAAATCCCAACTCCCTCCACACTTATACCTCCCTAAAACACACTTGTGCCTCCCACAAATTAAACCCCATAGTCTTCTCCTACACCATTCCTAGGCCATCTACCCTACAACCCACAACATGCCAAAATATCACAACATTAACATTCATATAACAAGAAGAGCATTTCAAGAGCCAAGTTCCTACCTCTCCATGATGGAGTTGTTTTAAGTTCCAAAACAACAAGCTTTATCCCAATGCAAGCAATCCAAAACAACCAAGCACAAGCATGCAACAATCTTCCAAAAACTCCTTCAAAGCAAGAGCTCCCAAAACAACAAAAGAATTCGCCCAAGAAGCAAGTCTCCAAAGTGAAGCAACCTCAAAACAAGGCAAGGAATTCGAATTTTATAGAAGAGGGAAGAGAAGAGGATGAGGTGGATCCATGTAGGATGCCACATCACACATCTTCAACTCCAACCCCAAAGTCAACTTCATTCTCCAATGCATAATAAATAGGTGGGTGAATAATATGACTAGTTTACTTACACACTCAAATCCAACCCACACCCCAAAGGACTGAAATTAAATCATGTAAGAAAAGTGCAATTAAAACTTACAATCTGTCTTCTCAAAAAACATTATAAAAGTCTAATCTCAACTCTCCAACCGTAGGTATGGTTGGTAATTAAATTTAAGAGGTATGGGACAAGTTTAACTTGTCCCACAAGCCTCCAAAATCAGCCTCCAAGGACAATTTCGAATTTCCAAGAAGGTGGAGTGTTTCACACTCAAAAGTCAATTCACACATCACTTACAATATCCAACAATCTATTTACACATACTTATATCACTTTAAATCATGGCCAACAACTCTCATTAATTACCTTCTTATGACATATTTGATTTATTTATTTTAAGGGGAATATGATTACTCACAAAATTTACACACCATTTAATAATTAATGAAAGGGGTAAAAGCATCACAAAATAAACACATGCAAACATAAACAAAGGGACCAAAATAAAAGAAAATACATAAAACCCCTTGGTCACAATTAAAGGTGATCCCCCCATGGGAATCCCTAACACACACAAACACAAAACAAATACTAGTTGCCATGGTGACCTTGTTGAATTCATCTAGAATTTCAATGTGGTTGGTCTCCAATCCCCCGATGTTTGTTGTGATATTTTAAACCTGCAAAACACAAATACCTCCTTCGGCCTCGTGGCCATATCAGAACATCCAAATTAATATAAATATAATTACCAAAATCATCTAGATATATGAATCACAACAACATCAAAGCAATCTAACAATATCATTTGCAATTTTACTCAACAACTATATCATCATCCAATAATTTCCATTTCTAGGTCTACTCACAATATCCAAATATCACAAGTCCGCACAACATCCATAATATAACCATGTCAAACAATATATCATCATCAATATCCAAAATGTCTCTAATAATCATCATGCATCATAACTGAATCAAGTCAACAATAATCCATGATCTAACATCTATCATCATACTATAATAAGGTCCATAATCAATGTCCATAATATAATCAGCAGTATCATGATTAGTATCAAAAGGTGTCAAAGGAAAGTGGGCACTACATCCAGTAGTCTTGGAATTCCACACATTGCATATGTAAAAAATTTTTAACTACAAGTGTTAAAAAGCAAGTTGTAATTTCAGGGGAGGATCAATGGATTCATGGGGCATCTAGTCTTCTTTAGTTTCAATGATCATTATAGAAGGTACACAAAATTCACTTATGCCAAATATTATGGTTCCTATGCAAGTTGTATTATTCAATTGGGTTTTTATATTTTCATTTAGTTGTGAAAATTGAAAAGAGCCACTGTAAAGGAAGTACCATGAATCTTGAAGCCTTTGTCATTACATAAGACAAATTATATATATTCCTTAAGGAAATTTAGTACAATTTTTCCCACAGTGCAAGATCATGGTGATTAAAAGCTGCCCTCCCTATCTAAAGTCCAAGAAGCTTTCCTTGATGTTTTCCACGCAATTTTTAAATGGATGAAGTGCAAGTGTAAAGAGTGGAACTTGAGAGCCTGTCATTTCTTCTAATTAAGATGATCATCCCCTTCCTTGCTAATACAGCTGATGCTGGAAGTTATTCATACATTGCTACTGCAAAGTGTACTTTGAAAGAACAAAATGTGAAGGGTTGCTTGGAGATCATGGTCTAATTTTAGCCTCATTATTAATTTTAGCTTAAAATGTGCTATGCATTCGGAGTTATTCCCAGAAAACAAAAGGTGCTCACATGCATCATTAAATTAAATAGTGAAGAGAAATAAAGTACAAAACTTTTCTGAATTGATTACAAGAATAATTCACTTCTAAGAACAATATTTGTCACAAGAAATACCAAAAGTCAATTTCAGACCTCAAGATGGTTATATATCTTGCAAAGTCAGAGAAAATTTCCATTGACATATTATCTGCACAATTACATATTTTAGATCTAATAATAACTGTCATTAAGCTTTAGGTAAAAATAAAGAAATTATCATTTTCCAGACAAGAGTTGATCATAGGCAGAGGATGAAGCTCCTAAGAATGACAAGTTCAAGAATGCAAGATAATCATGTATATCATCCAGGCTTGTTTCTGCTACTTAAATAGAAATTTGGAAGTGTATTTTTTAGCTGATTTGAATGAAAGATACAGGGCAAACTGCAGAAATATCCATCATGCAGGCTTATCAGGGACAGTTTAATCATCACAAGTTGCATACATTTTTGGCTACGACCCAATGTAAATAGTCATATGTTTAGGAATGTTCTCAGATGCTATCATCCTTTATCCAGAACAGTCATAGCTGTAGCAGGAAAGACATGGTGGTGCAGACAAAATACCCAGTACATCAACTATTGCCTCAAGATTCCCTCCAGATCCAAAGTGATGTACAAACAACATGCAAGAAGGTACAAATTGATTCAGGTGGATAGAATTGCACGATGTTTTTCATTAGGTATCTGTCAGGCATAATATTCTCTAGGTGTGGAATTCTAAAGTGCAGTCAAACAAGTGTTCCACGAGCCCTTTCCAGGTCATTAACTTCATACAGGTAGAGTTCACAGCATAATAAATACGGTTGCTAAATAGATTTAGAATGTGCAGAGGGTAATGACAAAGAACTTGTAGTTCATAAATGTATAAATTTGAGTCCTATTTTCAAATCCCCAAGATTTACAATAGTGCTCATCAACTGAAGATGAAAGAAAATTCCACAGAGAGATCATAATAAGATAATGTAATGATAAGTCAAGTTTTTGTGAGCAGCTACAGAAATGTGAGGCAGACATTCAATTTTAAAATGACAGAGATTCATACATTCGTGTATGTCGTAGCCTCACAGGGAGTATTCTCCATAGCTGGAAAGAAGAGGGGTACTTTCAGATGATCCTATTTATGCAAGTTTACCCATAACTGGTGATTCCTAAAGTGCTACATGACTACAAGGAAATGAATGATGGCTTCTTCTATGAATTCATTTACAGGCTAAATAGTGATCTGAAGGCAAACAAAGTAACCCAAGGAAGCAATTGGGAAGCTGTCTCTCTAAGTACAACTACTATGAGTTCATACTAGTTTGCCGACTTCACTTATCTCAGGCATAGTGGCTTCTTAGGTGAACCAATCAAGCTGCCAAGGTACCCTAATGATAAGTGGATTATCATGGAGTTATGTATGTAGCTCGTAGAGTTATAAGACTTACAATTAAAGTAGCATAGACCGACAATTAGCTTCCTAATCACAGTGGGCCACTATAGTTGTCAGACTATTCACAAAGTCAGAGGTATTGAAGTTGAAATGTTTCTTTGCTACAAGCATGAGTTCTTTCCTAGCTTAGATGAATTTTTATCCTTATGGAATAGCAAGGAAGACGGTCTCCCATGAATACTCACACATACCTTCATTACAGGATTTCTTTATGAAGTGTAGGAACAAATACGAAGTCAGAAAAGGAGATTTCAATGCAGATTAACAACTCAATAGGTTTCTCACTTTGGTCTGGAAATGATACCTGTAAATCTTTTGGGTGATGGGTATGTGGTACTTGACACATATCATCAAATGGGAGGAGATAAAGATTGCTCTCCAAACCAGTGTAAGTGGTGCCCCAGACAATCAAGGAAAGATCTTCAATCGGTCTTGGTTAATACCTCGAATTGGTCTGTTAACAAAAGGATATTGTTTGGATGAGGCTTTGATGAACCAAATCACGTGGAATTTTAGCATGGGGAATCTTAGTAAAAGAAAGCATAATGGTGAGAACAACAGAAGACCAGAGAAGCTAAAAGTGCACAAAAATTCTTAGGCATTGGAGAAAGGCAAGTATTCATCTATTACACCAGTGCCACTTATGGATGAAGCTTCTCTGACATTAACTCACAACACTTCAGCAGTTATGGCACTCTAAGGTAAAAGACATAGTTATTCCACCATTGAATCCAACATCATTCATATTTGTTACTCATCCACCCAGTTCTCCACCTCCTCCTACTACACATAATTGAGGGGCGCAAATGGTAGAATTTGAGAGAAAAATTTCCCTAGATGGCACAGGAGGAGGCAATCATGATACAGTGCTAAAATTAATACTAATAGGGACTGAGCAAGAAAAGGTAATAAAAACTAATGCCTCTCATTCCCCGAAGAGTAACTTATCATCTTGGTTGGCTTTGCAAACAATTCTAGAGGTAATAGAAGTAATTAACCTGGAAGAGAAAGACCTGTAGCTGCTCATGAGCTTGAGAGGAAAAGTTAAAAGGCCTAGAGCTACCAAAGCAAATTCAAAGATGGTCATTGAAGAATCGGGGCAAAAGTTTGTAGAATTATCAATTCTGACTAAGGGAAAGCAAAAGGGAGATCTAATGGCAACATGATGTATCAGTGACCAGAGTGCCACTACAACAAGTCACCATAAAGGATTGAACAAGGGATACCCAGACATTGATAGATGTTTTATTCAAGCTCAGAGAAATCCAAACTTCATGATGCAAATCTCCTAGTTATGTGAGATTATCACTAAGGTTGCTAAACCTTCCTCTCAGCCAGTGCTAATACAGGAGCAAGTGCGCTGCCATTTGATTGAAGAGGTTGAGGATGCAGGTAATAAATTCAAAGCTATTGATGAATGGAAGAGGAAAATCATCCACCAAGAATCAAGAGCAATTCAAGGAAGTACCAACTATCTTCGAAAGTATACACAGGGAATTGTCTTAGCTAAAAGCATTGATGATAGGTATAAAGGATGAGAATACAGTTGTTGAGAGCCACTTGGAGATCTTGGCCAAGATAAATTCACTACCAGAGAGTGTATAGGTTACAGAGTAGCTTGTACCTGATGGATCAATAGAAAAGGGTAAGCAGTTGGAAATGACAATGTCTTTCTGCATAGAGATTCTCAAACATATGTTGAATAGAATTCAATTGCTGGAAGACAAGATGGAAGAAGTGCCAGAGAGCATAATTTCTTTCACTATAGAGGAGGAAATAGACAGTATTAATTATTATAAAATGTACTTTCCAGACAAGTTGCCAACTTCCTTTGAGGAATTTCTTCCAGTCCTTCAGAACAATATTGATGAAGTCGTCATGCCTTTCACAGTGGATTCAATTGGCAAACTAGTAAGACTTCATGTAGATGTCAAAGGAATTTGGGCCTAGTTTAGAGAAGGTGAAGGCGGGCATTGATATTCTATCCAAGGAATTACTGAGGTTCAAGAATGAAAGAGAAGCTATTGCTAAAGTAGATGGGAAAATAATGAATCACATGTTTGACAAGTACATTCAGTCTCAGAACAAAGAGAAAGCATGAAGTGTAGTATCTAGCATACCTTCTTTCTTATCCTCTTTCTTCTTTTCTTTCTTATTTTCTTGAACAAAATTGTAAAACTAGAGTAATTGGTTAAAATCCATTACTTCAAGTTGTTTGAAAAGGTCCTTTAATCAAGAATAGCTGACAACTATGTAGGACTTTGATTTAGTCTTCAGATGCATGTCATGCAAAGAGGAATTCTAGGAGAAATATTTCCAGTTGTTTCCTTTGTAGCTTCCACATGCAGGAGTTCATTTATAGTTTCCTATTTTTATTTACCCTCTATGCATTATAAATAGAGGAAGATCCTACGGGTTAGGGAGCATCATAATTTGTTCATTAGAATTTGTTGAGCAGAGCATTATTGAGTTTTCAGACTTTGTGTTGAAACCGTTGGTGTGATTTCTATGAAAGCTGGGGGATTAAATAAAAGGTGGATTTTCGGAGAACTATGTGTCTACGGTGCTTTTCTCATCACTTCTATTTGAGGTTTTAGATAACAATTTGTGTTATATTAGATCTAGGTTAGAAGATATTTATTTCCCTTACTGTTGAATGTTGTGAGTCTTCTCTGTTTATTTAATTTGTGTGGATGAGACCAACTTTGATAGCTATTGGTTAAATCAACACATCTTCCTTTCTTCTTTCCTTCTATTGTTTTCCCACTTCTACAAATATTTCCAACACAGTTGCTTACTTGCTGCCAAATTACCTGATTGTGGTTCACGAGCTGAAGTAATTAAAGTAAAACCCCTGAGAGTAGTTATTAGATTCACATCTAAAAAATAGATAAACATCTTACATGGGAGCCTCATCGTTAAATTAGGGAGATTTATCTCATGACTTTCTAGGTTTTACGCTTTGCATAAAATCTAGCGAACAAATTCACTTTAGCTTTCTTCTCTTCTTGCTTGATCTAGTACCAAATGAAATATTTGATCACACAAAATGCAATTAATTATTTAATAATTGATACTTACATATATAGGTCTTATGAACTCCTATAATAGTGGAGTTAGACATGTCATCAAATCTTTATAATCTCTCTAACTTTAATCTATTATTCTAAAATAAGCGAGTTCTTATAACTCACGCACAACTCACACACATGATTAATCCAATTAATCCTACACACACCTAAACTAATATCATTTAGTTACTTACGTGGTACTAACTACTATAGGATTCGTCTAATGGGCGAGGTGTGTATGGCATGTCTTTATGCTGAGAGGCATTCTGCAATGGTAGCATGGAGTGGAACTCTCATGTCGTGCCCGTGAAAGAAAAACTAAGGCCTACATTATTTTAGATAGTTAATGTAATTTTACATATTTAGTATGTAAAAGTTATACATCTGCATTAGTGAACTCGGCTTTTGAAAATAAAAAATAAGCAAAGTAGGTATCTTCTTCCTTTCTGCACTTTTTAATAATTATTTTAGGGTTTTTATGAATAGTAAATTTAATTTGAGTATGGCATTTAAATAGGACACCTTCTTCCTTGCTGCACTTTTAAATAATTATATATGATTTATTATTTTAGGTTTTTCATGAATTATTAATTTAATTTTACCACTACATTGAGATTTATTTCCTTTTCATTGGTTTCTAAAGTTAATGATAAGACTTGGTTTTTTTATGTTATAGCTTTTACTATGAATTTATAGGCATTCTTATCTAAATAATTATAAGTTATTAAAATTAGGAATTTAGATTTATAGCAAATTTAATATAAATTAGATACAAGCACCTATTTATCTTAAAATAATAAGATAAATCTGAAACGTACTTAATTTAAATATTTAATTATATCTAGGTGAATTTTTTTCTTTTGTTTACCTCTTTCTTAAATAACATTCTAGACCTATTTAAGTTATTTAGGTATTCAATCCATGGTGAAATATAAGATTTAACTAAGGTATTTTATGGCACAATGATGTTAAATCTATAAATGTTAGTTGTGCTAAATTAAGATGTATCTAATATTTATATTATGTCATTCCATATGTATTTAAATATTTAATTTACTATGTAAGTTGATTTAGGTATGCTAGATTTATTATGATTGGAAAAATGTACTTGCACAATATTATACATCTATTTTCTATTCAAACTACTATAAGATTATATGGTTTGGTGTGTTGATGTGGGCTTACATTTATATTAACAAAGTATAAAAATTAATGTTAAATGTGTGTTTAAAAACGGTAGTCAAAGATAGAGTTAATATATGCATATTAAAAAAGGTTTACTAAATAAATAGCTATCAAATGTTTCTAAATATAATTATTAAGTTTGAAATAGATGTATCCTTAATATCAAAAATTTATGTTTCTTTTAAACACATTATATGAATGGCTTGATCAAAGTTAAATTCTTAAAATGAAGAAAAACAAAGAGAATATCAACTAGCATACCTATCTTAGATAAATCTATGTAAAAGATGCCGAGAGGTATCATTATCAAGGCACCTATTCCACTCATGTCAGCAATTCAATATAAGCGCCTCGAGATTGATACCTCTCGGCATTTTTTACATAGATTTATTTAAGACAAGTATGCTAGTCTATTTGTTGGGTAATGGTTGTGTGTTATAGGGTGATGATGGTCATATGTAGCCCTTTTGTTAGTCGTACGATGGTGAACACAATTACTTCATTTTAGCATGCAATTGGAACATGCTGGAAAACACAGTAACCGACATCGGTTAAGGGCAGACCAACATCGGTCAGGGAAGACTGGGATCGGTCAAGGGCAAGTAGGAACCAGCGATGATTAGGTAGAACCGACAACGGTTACCTGTGCGACGAAGTTTTAATTAACTTTTGGGAATTATATCTATTTTTAGCATTAAAATAGATTTATTAATTGTAATTGCATGGCTAAGTGCCCCAAGGCTAAAAACGACTATATGAAGTTAAAATTAGGGTTTAGAAGAAAGGCTGTGAATCATAATTACAAGATAATTATGTGAGAGAGAATTCTTGGAAAAGCAAGGAAGAAAAACTTGAAGGAAGAAAGTACTGAACATCTGAGAGGTGTGGAAGATTGTAAATCTTGTCAAAGCTTTGGATAATAGATTGACTTGTTTCTTGGTGGACGTAGCCCACACTGGGTGAATGGTGTTGATTTATGTCTCTTGTTTTGTATATTTCTTTTGGTAGAATATCCGCTTTTATTTGCATGTATGCTTAGATCTGATATATTGTCTGTACAACCGATGTGCTAACCCCAACAATATCCACTCGAATTACTTGAAAATTTAAAGAGAGCTCGATATTATTATAGAGGACATAATAAATTGTTTTTGGAATTTTACACTAAAATGCTGCTAGAAAAAGCACAGCGTGCCCTAGACAGCTGGAAAACTTCAGAGGTTCGTAACTCTCCAAATAGAAGAGCAAAAATTAAGTCTTTGGAAATAACAATAATAGGTATAGGAAATGACATTTCAACCTTTAGATCTGAAAGGGACCAACTGGAAAACCCTCCAAATAAAGGTTGCAAGTCGCCTAGCTGGGAAAAGGGTCGGAAATTGATGAAGCGGCCCTTCAATGAGCTGCCACGCCCTGCCCAAATCGCTGCCGTGAATTTGATCCGAAAGCCTTCTGTTATCTTCCCCAAAAGCCCCTAAAAATCCTCAAACCCTTCTTTTAAACCCTCTGTTATTATCTCTGTGAAGCAGCCCTGAAAGCGGCTCCAAAAATGTGAGACTAGGGTAGATCTTTCACTACTGAAGAATGCCCTACTAGCTAGGGACGAATCTCTCACCACCGAAACTAGGGTCCCTGTGGGATTTGATTCCACAAGCTGTAGATGCGCAAACAATAGTTGCACCTGAAAGGGTCAATAAAATGCATGCCAAAAGTTCCTTCTCCTTTCTCTCCCAGCTCCTTATATACTTTCCAAGGCAAAAGAGCCCCAAAAGACCTAGACGCGTTTCATTCCACGGAGGGGTCAATAAAATAGAAATAACTTTAAGTTGCTTTTCCCCTTTAAGTCGCCATGGTCCAAAAACGACCCTCAACGCAAAATTAGAATATTGGAACCACGTGGCCCCTTCCCATTAGCTCCCAACATCCACAGCCCCTTGGGTTTGACCACGGCTTGGACTCGACTTGACCCTTAGGCCTTTGGCGTAGAAAAGGGGACATTACGTGGAGACAAAGTTGATGGATAACCATGGCTTTGGTTAAGGGTTGCTTTTAATGCGGCTCTTCAAATATGATTCTCCTCTTAAGAAGGAATGCATTGGATGCTCCTTTGCTCTCTCGCCACTATTGGACACATCCCTATGCTCAACCCTTCATTTGGTAGGGATCCTTACACTATCTTGCTTGTTGTTAGGTACCCCTTTTGCGCTACTCTTGCCAACTTGTTGCTCAGGCTACCAAACTCTTCACTTGATACTCTTGTAGCACCCTCCAACCCAACCTAGTGAGCAGGGTCTGCACTTCCTTCCTCTAGAAGGGGCTATGAAAATCACTGCGAACTCCTTACTCATGAATTGCTGTTCCGGTTGAACATTTCTTGGTTTAGGCTCTGACTTCACCCTTGATTTCTACACTGCTACTTTTCTTGATGAGTTTTTAGAGTTGGCTTCCTATTGCAGCCTCTGTTATCTTTTTTGTTTCCCCATCAATTGAGTAGACTGTATAACTTCTTGGTCTTCTTCTCCCGCCTTTGTTTGGGTTCAACGACATTAATGATTTGGCTGGTATTCTTTTCCTTGATGATGCCTCTCTTCTTTGTAAGATCTTTTTTTGTTGTACTTCATAGTTACATTTTGCATGAAGATGTAAAAAAATAATGTAGTGCCCCGTTGTCAATGGTTATTGTTGACCGACATTCACTTTTGAACTCAATTTACTTGACTTTATGTTCTTTAAAGCAATGCCTAAATGTTTACAGAGAAAACTACACTACCAACGAATATCAATCACTTAAGAGTAAATGCATACCACACTACAACATAGAAGACGATGATAGTAATTAATGCTTTATTCGTAGGTAGTGCTTACTACAAGCTGTTTGGTACATGGAGGTCATTACAAACTACCTATAGGTGACAATGCAATCACTAATCACACTTTTCCGTCTACATCATATGACGGTCTACACCATCCATTTGCAATGGATCATACACGGAAGTATGATTTTTAAAACCTTCTTAATGATTTCCTTTTTAAGAGACCCTAAATTATGGTCCCGAAAACTCTTAACTCATGAACAACTATGGGTTTAATGACTACATTGAAGAGACACGTCTTTATGTTCCAGAAATGTATTTGAAAACACTTCCGATCTAATGTAGAAAAGGAAGCATATTTCTTGCAGAGATTTGTGAGCATTGGTAGTTAATCCTATGCATGATGAAATGATATATTTTCAATATGTAATCCAATGGATTAACAACTATATTTGCACACCAGCATTTTCTGATCTGGATTAGACCTTGAAACGTCTTTAAAATTCAGTTGATTGAGAGGATCAGCTGCACTTCTTAGTTCATGAAACTAAAGAAGGATTTTCGACATGTTTTTAACCTCAATTAGACAGAATTGGGCAAGGCAAATATGCGGTCAGATTCATAACAGAGGAAACATGTGCACTGGGGCTTAGAGACGATTCAGACATCCTAGGGCTTTAACAATTGGAGAAAAGGTCGCAGGTGACAGTTTCAACTGCAATCAAACTCGTCGACAGTTCGACTGCAGTCAGAGCCATAACGTTGGTATATGGACACTTGGACGAGTTTGAATGGGGTCGAAAACATTCAACATTGGACAGGATAGCAGAATCGATCATCCAAAAGGAAGTTAAATGGGTTCTTTTTCTATGTCCAAATGGGAGGCATTTAATTCTCTGTAGGACTCATTTGCTCATCCCTTAGCATATAAATATAATCCCTAGGGGTCAAGAAACGGCATTCTAGAAGATTCAAAAGCACTGAGGTAGAAGATGACCAAACAACTGAGAATGGCAAAAGACATTAGTTAAGCATGTTGAAGAAGCAAGTAATCCACAACAAGGCAAGCTTATAGAGCATTGTAGAGGTGCTTGCAAAAGCTACAACACATGAAAAAGCTCAAATTAAGAAATTGGCTTGTAAGAACATGAAATATGATAGTGGAGATGTGGCAGCATAGCTTCTACCTTCTGGAATTTTCCCACATTAGTTTTCTATAGGTTTATCTCGTATTATTTTTCTTTCCATGTATGTTTCATTCATATGCTTGCTTGCTTCCATTTCATACTTCTACGTTAACTCATGAATGCAAGAGAGCATCTAATTGACATGTTAATCTGCTTACAGGCATAATATTTGTTCATAGCAATAAATAGGTATTGATTTTATTCTCACATAAGTGAAAGGATCAACACACTCTTGGATTAACTATTGGTTTCTTGGAATAATCAAGAGCACATGTTGATAGTAGCATAGAAGGGGTATGAATTATGATATGCAATGAAAATCGGCATGTATGTGAGCGTGTACACAGTTGCATAATAAATATATGTTGTAGATGGTAGCCAAAGGGCTATAGTAGCATCCATTTGCAGTCTTAGATTCTTGTTTCAATAGCATAGAACTTGGGAACAATGCAAGGAAAATATCTGTGGTGATGATTTGTGTGATTGAATATATATGCCGATTACAGATCATTTTCAGTGCTGATCAACAAAGTTCTGAGGCCTCTTTTTCATTGCATCAAAGGACTAAGTGAAGGATATCCTTTGCCATCTTATCTGTTTATAATTATGGCAAAAAAATTAAATAGAACACTGCAGAAAGCAAAGGAGTTTCACGGATAAGCAGCAACAACACATGGCAGGAGTATTTTCAAGCTGCAGTTCGTGTGTGAAAAGTTACTATCATCCACAGTGCTTGCAAAGGAAGTGAAGGTTCTCAAGCACATCGGTATCGATAAGAAGAAGCTTCAAGGTCAGAAGGTCAGAAGATAAATGCAACAAAATTCTAGTTATTATTGCAGAACAGCTCAATGAGGAAAAAATGACATAGTCAAACGTTTAAAGATTTAGAATAGTTACGTTCCGAATGAAATACTTTGGTTCCTGCTAGCCTAGAGACAACTATAGCAGATTTGAGAGAGTTAAGAAATAGAATGCATTCAAAGTTAATTGACTTGACTACAAAATAACTGTCTGGTAGGAAGGATTCAACTGATTAGATCAGTTTTGCAAGCTAACATTGGACAACCATTCCACAAGTCTTTCCAAGAACTGGTTTTCTGGCCATATCTAATTGATTTAAGTAACTTTGAATAAATTATCGATACACCTTGCCTGAAATGCTCCCAAATATGGGAAAATCTTGCATACTGTAACAAATGCATTCCTTATTGAGATACTTTTGTCCAGGTATTGCAGCTTGCATTGCTTTGGGCTGAGTCAGAGCTCTCCAGACAAGTTTTCCTGTTAAATCTTTATTTTAGATATCTATCATTCTTACATTAGCAACTCCTTGCATCGTAGGAAGAGACATTAGACATTGGAAAGATTACTTACTGGGAGAGAACACTTAAAGGTGACATGGATCCCATATGAAATGGATGCCTTAGAAGTTTAAGAAGGAAGAATACAACAAAAAAGTTGATTGACTTAGTCATATAACGATATAATTTTTTAAACACTTCAAATGTCTACAGTCCATAAATACTGTAAAGAAAAGCTTCTCGAAGAGAACTGTTTAGACAAGAGCGTGTTGCTTCTCATGAGTATCTTCATATCTTCCTGAATTTATTTCTGACAGATTAATTGTTCAATCAATTATAACTTTGCACTTTGTCTTGTAGCAAACTGACCCATGTGCACTATATTTTCAATGTAAAATCATGATGAGTTATGTGAAGTTTTTTTTGATGCTCTCTGAAATTTTAGCTACTGTTGTGGTTGCTGGGTGCTAAATTGAACTCAAACTGGTAATTGAGATGAGAACAAAAGAATGGACTTCTAATTTTTTTTAAGAAACATGTCTTATTTCACATCTTCAATCAATAACAGTATATTATTGAGTACAACAGATGACAATCAGCCACTTATAGAGCCTCTCCTACCATATCAGGTTTGGACCTAATGTCTATAGAATTTAAATTTTTTAACATCTTTTTAAAAGACTGGGCTCTTTCCTAACTGCAAATTTTAAAGATATTGTCGAAAGGCATCTTTTCATTTCAATTATTAAATTGTTTGTTGCACTTCAAAGGCTTCTATCCATTATCTGGGAAGTGCACACCATTACCAGTTCTTTCTCACTTACGAGACTCCATTTCTGTAAACGATTTTAATGGATTGCCTACTATGAGGCATATGCCTGTAGTGTATTTGTGGTTGAGTAATCTTCAAAGATCAAATACATATTCCATCAAAAAGTTTATTACTGCTCCAGAAGTTTCAAACTTTTAAAGCTTTCGTTGTGTTGGCAGGACATATTTTTGGCTTGCCATTATTTATTGTTTCTGACCCCTGATTCTAAGTATTTGAGCCACATCTGGAAACCAGTTTGCAACTAGCAATGTAAAATCCCCTTTAGAATCTTGGTTCAGTATGTTTGAAAAGAGCCTTCAGAATCACATATTTATGCAAAATTTTAACCAAAAGCAACAATACCTCCTTCATTGGAGGAGTATATTTTGGTGTATATAACATTACGCTTAAGCTGCTTGATTGAATGAGTACGCTTTGGTGTATCTACTTTACCATTAAGCTGCTTTGTTGAACGGATATTCTTTTGGTGTATATAACTTTATCTGAAAGTGAAAAAAAAACCTTGCGTGAAAGTGGCAGATGGTTTAAAATGACTTTGGATCCACATTGTTTTATAATTGCCTACTGTAATTTGATATTTCATGAGATAATATGTTATATTTGCTACAGAACGTGAGGGTTTTATTTTGTATTGTTTTCATTGAGAGTTGTTTTGTTACAGGTACAGATTTGCCTGGAAGGTTCCAGGACCAGTTTCGTCCAGTGTCTTTTGATGAAACTCTTTCGTGCGCATTGTCTGATTCCACAATTATTCGTATGCCACTGAAGTCTAAATTTGCAGAAGAGGGTGTAGAACATGGTGCTCAAAAGATCAAGCATATATTTGATAAATTCAGAGAACGTGCTTCTGGTGCATTGTTGTTTTTGAAGTCGGTTGAGAAGGTAAATGATATCTGAAAAATCACACAATATACATTTTTCCTTTTCCTAGGTGACAGGATTGCTCAGTATTCTCTGCTAGCGGTCTGTAATACTTAAGGCAGTATGTCTCAGAATTTGTAATATTGTTTTGTATGTTAGAGTTAATGATGAGGAAGCTCAAATTTAATTATCTACATGATTATAATCTAGATTCTAGAATACATCAGCTAGATTTTCCTCAAAATCAGCTCCATGATTGCAATAACTGAAAAATCTAAAAGTGTGTTTTGAAATAGAGCAAAGACGTGCTTATACAGCTTTTGGATAGTGTCATAAAGAGGTTGGGGTAGGTAGATTAGGGTTAGGGTTCTTCTTTTATGTTTTTGAGTGTTTAAAAATGAAGGGTGTTGCATTTCGGGGATGCATGTGTCCCATACCAGGACCAGTACCTGTACCTGGTATGTTCGTACGTGGGTATGGGGGTCTGTATGGTGTTTCCAAGTATCCGAGAAAATTAGTGCCAACCAATTTGAAATTGGAGTTCAATAAAGTCATGATGAAATTCACCTAAAATATAAAATACCAGCAGACAACAAAATGACTAGAAATTAAGTTATTAACTGTCACAATGTATAGCTCTTTTTAAATTTGCTCAAAAGGAAAATTGCTGAAGGGACATTGTAAGACAACTTTCCAAAGAAAACTTCAATGAAAATAAAAATGGGCAGCTTCACCTGAATTAGCCCCGAAAGTTTAGCTCTGGATTTTCAGTATGACCGCAGGTAAGCACCCAGAGACAAAAATTAAACCAAGCAAGAGTACTACCAATTCGCCAAGACACTCAACCATCGTAACCAAAAGAAATTGCTGACTCAAAATTGTGATCCAACTCCGAGTCTCTGACAAGGAATAATGCCTTCGTCCAACAATCCTTTGATTGAAATTCTCCACTTTTAAATTATTTTGACAGTGGCAAGATAGATAGGGTTGGATAATAGAAGGGCTTCAATTTAGAATGAAGAGTATCCACGGGACAAAACCTTAAATATCTGGAACTTATAAGTAAAGGTAAATCATGATAACAATTTCCGAGAGAACTGCATTATTGAACTGAACTGTAAATGTGTAGTGAGCAGAATATTGTAATAATATGCATGAGAACGGAGAGTAGTTTTTTTGAAATATAGTTTGGGTTTATTTTATTAATCTATGTATAGGAGAAGAGTAGATAATGCCACAACTTGGTGTTGAATGTTGTATGTTGCAGGTGGCAAGAGATATAAGCACTTTCCTTGTATTCTGACATGGGATGTGCCTTGTGGGATGACTAGATGCATTGAATGTGAGTGAGTTGTATATGTGATGATGATTATGCCAACGGGCGTTCTACAACAACAGCTAGGGGTGATGGTGGAGGGATGTGATTTCCATGCTTAAACATTTAATTATAACATTAAATTTGACATTTCTTTGAACGTCATAGGGTAATTTTAACCTTAAATTTGACGTCTATTTGATCGTCAGTTATATATATATATATATTTTTTGCTTTGAGAAGTCAATCAAAAAATTGTAATATTTTTGTCCATATGGTGTAATGTCCCCAAATGGACATATTTGACCCTAAATGGATTTTAGGCAAATCCAAACACGACGGCCACTTATAAAAATATATTTTCAGTCACTATTATGCAGATCCGGAATTTATTTCAGAAATTGCGACTAGGGTTTGTAATGTCCCCAATGGACATATTTTTACCTCTAAATGGATTTTAGGCAATCCCAAACACTAAATGCAACTTGTAGATAAAATTCCAATAAATAATCATGCAAATCAGATTTAAATAGAGGAAGTGCGACTAGGGTTAGGTGAAAAACCCACACCAATCATATCTATTCACTGAAATATGATTTTCTTATTTTTAACAGCCAATGCAAAAAGAGAAACTCCGATTTTAAGAGATCAAATACGCTGAAACACTACTCAGAAATCTGCAATATATTATAGCTGAAAATGACACTTTTAAGCATCCAAACATTCAGAGAACAGGCTGATTTAACTACTAAAATTCAGCTTTATTACCAGCTTCCAAAATCAGATCCAAAAACAACCTTGAACATACCAGATCTGACAAAAAGTGAGTCACTCCACTAGAGATAAATAAACAAAACACTGTTGCAATATCCCTTCAAACCCTTGATATAGAAATCTGCAAAATCCCTTTGAACAACTGTTGGAAATTCCTCACATGCTCTAAGAGTTTTCGTCCTCTAGAGGTAAATTCCAAGGTTTTTCGTCCTTCAAATATTTAGGCAAAAACTCAAACTTTAGTTGCGATTCAAAAAATATCAAATGATCATAGAATGCCTTTCCCTCAAGTCGACTTCTCCTTATAAAGGAAGAAGAGACCCAAAACAACCTCCAAAATATCCAATTAACATGCAATGATTTTCTCTATTCAATTTCTACCTTCCATCTCCCTTCCTAAGATAAGTCTCCATTTCCCTTAGGGAGAATACAAAAGATATTTAATACCTATTTTTCCCTCCCAAAGTTGGTTGCATTTTTCCTAGAGGGAATAGACAATGAAATGGGCTTTTATCCTTTTTAAGTTCCCATTTCCCTTTCTAAGGCAAGTCGCCATTTCACCTAGGATGGATAACAAATTATATTTGGCCCTTTTCCGTCCTAGAATTAATTAATTTTAAGTCTATTACTTTATTATAAGTGCTTTTTATAATGTTTTATTTATTTTGTTTTGTACTTTATAATAAAATAACATAAGTCTCCCTTAAAAATTCTCCTTCGCTGTTGGGAAGACATAACAGGGCTAAGGGTCTTCGATTGGGAAGGGGATATTACAGGGTTAAGTATGAAACTCCTCTAAATCAACCCCTACACTTAAGTTTTTTTCTTCAAAACAAAAGTACTGATTGCCCAAATCAGGTAAAATATGCAGATTTCTGATTTAAATATGACTGAAATAAATTAAATTAAATCAGCAGAAAGGCTGCCATGAATAGATCTGAAAATGGCACTCAAAGTCACCCAAAAATTCAGAAAATAGGTTGATGCAATCCACAAAATTCAGCTTTATTAATAGCTCCAAAAAGCAGATCCAAAAACAGTTTGCAACATACTAGATTTGACAAAAAGTGGGTCGCTCTACTAGAGATAAATAAGCAAAACATTGCTGCAATATTTCTTCATACCTTTGATATAAAAATCTCTAAAATTTCTTCAAACAATTGCTAGAAATAACTTTGAAATTTAATATAAATCTTTGCAAGCACCATAAAATCCCTTGTGTAGAGATCCCTCACAATACTCCAAGAGGTTTTTCGTCCTCTAGAGGTAAATACTAAGGGTTTTTGTCCTTAGAATATTTTTGCCAAGGTACAAGCTTTAAACATAAAATCAGAAATTATAAAATGATCATAGAGTGCCTCTACCTCAAGTGGACTTGTCATTTTAACGGAAAAAATGACCCAAAGTAACCTTCTACAAAACCAATCAGCTCCTTTCAGCATTAAATGCTTTTCTCCCTCCATTTTTCTATCCTAGAGCAATTCGCAATTTCCTTGGGGGGATAACTTTTGGCCCATGAACTTTTGCCTTTTTTTATTTTATTTTGCCTTTTTAGTATTTTTCTAGAAATAAACATTTTTTGGCTAAGTGCTTTTATCATTTAGTTCACTTTTCTATTTTATTAAGTCCATAATATTCTATTATAAGTGCTTTTATAATATTTTATTTATTTTTGCACTTTATAATAAGATATTAGAACTTAAGACACCCTTGTGTTCACCCCTTTAGCCGTTGGGTAGACAAAATAGGCTAAGGGTCTTCGATTGGGAAAGGGATATTACAGTCCTTCCTTCCCAAAATTGTTGTCCAAGTGCCATGCACAAGAGACAAAACATGCTGAAGTGATCTAAAATCCTTGCACCTGTGCCTGTTAGATGAGCTAAAACTTGCCACTATATTTCATTAACAAGTTGCTTATATACACATAGTTGTACCCAAGGCATTACATAATGCAAATTGTAGATTTCATCATCTAGATCATCACTTTTTTCAACAAAAATCTGAATATATAACTTATATGAAATTATCTTGCTTGTATCATACCTCATGATGTCGCCATGGTCCATAAAAGGCTGAATTTCTTCATAAATCAGCTGCTGCAATTTTGTGTTCCTTCATCAACCACCTCTTGTGAAATTTGCCCCTCATTGACAACTCCAATCCCACTCTTGGCTGCCATACAATCATCCACACTTTGTGCACACATGTATGTATTATCCTCATGGCTTGAGCTTGAGTTACCAACCTCATCCTTATGCAAATCTGAATTTTCTACAACACTTTGCCACGTCCAATCATTAGAAACCAAAGGAGCATCTATAAATGCCATTGAACTTTTACCTTGAGATTCACGTTCCATGATTTCCTTTTTACTTGCCAAGAATGAAGAGTTCTTTGCCTTAAACTCTTGCAAGTGTTGTTTCGGTTGAGCAGCTATCAATCTAGCAGCCTTAACTCTTCTTTGCCACTCCTCACACCTCCTTTGAGTTTCCATTACATCTTCCTTGCTCGCATGTATGAATTTCTTCTCTTGAGCTGGAATAATTTCTTTAACAAGCAAAGTTTCACTAATGCAATTATTTTGCTCAGTGGAAATCATATCTTCCTCTCGAGAAGCTTTTTCTTCTTCCCTTGATTGTAGATCCAATTTGTCCTCCTTAGCAGGTATAGACTCCATGGTTTCATTTTCTCGCTCGTCCTTACCATTCTGCACATCAAATCTCTCTAGAAATTTTTGTGAGAAATCTGCAAGTGAAGCAATGGATTCAACCCCTTGGGTGTTCAACAATTGATGCATGAGGGCATCATCATGACTCAGGATTATAACACAAGAATGTCTTAAATTCTTTTAACCAAGATCTCGTAGAGATTTCCTCAGTTCCATCAAAGAAAGGGACTTGGGTCCACTTCATTTTTTGTATTTAGATCTGATTTTTCTTTTCTTTCCTCATAGGCTGGGAGGACACACTGCTCTGATAGCACTGTAATGTTCCCAAATGGACATTTTTGACCTCAAATGGATTTTATGGTAAACCCAAACCCCAGTAGCAATATATTAAAATATCGATTAAATTAAACCCTGCAAGTTTGAATTAAAATCTGCAAAATGTGACTAGGGCAGATTTGGGATCTCATGAAAACCAACAATTATAATTATATCCCTTCACTGAAATCTGATTTTCTGAATTTTAACAGTCCATACATATAATAAAATGCAGATTTTTAGATGCAAAATATGCTTAAATATTACTCAGAAATCTGCGATATATTATGGCCGAAAATGACACTTATAATGCTTCAAAAATTCTAAAATCATGTTACTTTGATTCACAAAAAATCAGATATGGAGATGACGACACAAATTAGACCTGGAATGTCTCCAAAACAACTCAGAATGGCCAAAAGGTGGGTCGCTCAACCTTAGAAAAATAAGTACCCACTACTGCAATTTATTCTTCAAACCCTTGCTATAGAAATCTGCAAAATCCCTTCGAATAATTGCTGGAAATAACTAAGAACTTTGCAAGCTCAATGGAATTCCTTGTGTAGAAATTCCTCACATGCTCTAAGAGGGTTTTCGTCTTCTAGAGGTAAATACTAAGGGTTTTCGTTCATAGAATATTTTGCCAAGCTACAAGCTTTAGACATAAAATCAGAAATTATAAAATGATCATAGCATGCCTCTACCTCAAGTCGACTTGTCCTTTTAAAGGAAAAAGTGACCCAAAGTAACCTTTTTTCAAAACCAATCAGCTCCTGTCAACATTAAATGATTTTCTCCCTCCATTTTGCTATCCTAGAGCAAGTCGCAATTTCCTTGGGAGAATAACTTTTGGCCCATGAACTTTTGCCTTTTTCTATTTTCTTTTGCCTTTTTAGTGAAAGTTGCACTTTTCTAGAAATAAATAAATTTTAGCTGAGTGCTTTTATCATTTAGTTCAATTTTCTATTTTATTAAGTCCATAATATTTTATTATAAGTGTTTTTATAATATTTTAGTTATTTTTACACTTTATGATAAGATATTAGAACTTAAGTCACCCTTGTGTTCACCCCTTTAGCCGTCGGGTAGACAAAATAAGCTAAGGGTCTTTGATTGGGAAGGGGATATTACATATGGTGAGTTTGGAGCCCATTTGTTTTTTACCGGAAGGACCTTTTCAAGTCCGACACATTGTTGTAGCTAGATTAACGTCATTTGTTCCCTGTCTGTTGGAAATTTTCGGAGAAGGTGATGTATTTATTAATCAATGTAAAATAGTTAAAATCCAAGATAAAAGACTCGAGATTAATATCTATCGGCATTTTTCAGATATATGCATATAATATATTTGTATTGGTATGATGCCAAGTCTTATGTTGATGTCTTTGCTCAGAGAGATGCATATGGAATAGTTTAACCAAATGATGTATGGGGGGTGGGGAAAGGGGAGAATGATTATGGAGAAAACTCTATTTGAGATGCACACATATGTGTAGAGGATAAGGGAAACGTTGGAGAAGATAAAATTACTCGTCTTGTTGGCTTGCCTTTCATGCATTATTTGCATATTTGGTGCTGGCATGTGACTGTTTATCTTCCAGCTGCGATGCTAAACAATAACAATTGTCTCTGGTGCCCAAGGAAAGAGGACAAGGGGGGTGTCCACGGAGAAGGGTGTTGCCAACTAGACGATCTTGTCCAATGTTGATGACAACCACAAGAGTTGCATTGCCACCTAGATCAGACTCTTAGTGTGATCTAACTCAATAACATGCTCTATGCCATGCTTCGGGGAAAGAGCCCTGGGAAAATGTTGGAATACTTCATTATACATAGCAAGGAGGAAGAGTCTCTCTGTCGAAGAGGATTAGCCTAGGGACAACATCCATAGGTTAAATGCAAGCCATAAAACCAAAGTTATCCAACTTATTATGTTTAGTCATCTTGGAATCAACAATTTGAACATCTGAAAATATATTCTCTCTGATAATATTATCTTGACCATTTTTTGAACGGGTAATTAAGCCTCTCCATGATTAGTAATTTAGTATTATGTAATCCTAAAGAATACAACCATTGGATTCCTAAAACTACCTCAGTTATCCAGATCCCAAGAGATATCCAGGGAACAACCACTTGAATAAGACTCTATATATGTTGTATTTGTGTGTGGAAGCAATACAAATGGATTACTCATATATGAACATTAAGATGGAAACATGCAGGAAATATAATAGATTTTGTACATATCATACTCTTAAGAAAGATGTATGGATATCTGTATTGCTAGATTATGTCCATGCTCAGAGTTGTCTACTCTGATTGCTATCTAATGCTTCAAAGGTGTATACATATATTATGGAGCTGCGAAGGCTTAAAGAACCGTATGGAAGTCAAAACGGTTGAGCTTTCATGTGTGATTCTTCACCTTTTGATGGTTGAATTGAATGGTGTCAAACATTGATGGTTGAAAATTTTGCTCTGGAGCATTGCCTTGCACTCTGTGGTGGTGTTACCCCTTGGCTCAGGAAGTGGAACTCCTTAACTTAAATCAAGGCAAAAGAAGGATGTGATGCTTTCGACACTTGGTGGTACCGTGCAATGTGAGTTGGCCTTCGTGGTGTGGCATGTAGGTGTGTAGGACCTTGAGGAAGTTGTCATTGAAGACCATGCATGATCCAAATGAGCGGTCAAAGCAAGACCGACCCTTGTCATCATTTATAAAACTTTATTTTTAGATAGTATTGAGATCAATTTTTACCAATTAATGATCCAAATGAGCATTTAGAGTAGGAATGATTTATATCAACAATAAGAGCATGATTTATAAAGGTCTATTTTTAGAAACATGAAACCTATTTTTAGCAATTTTTGATAGCTTTTGGTAGTTTGCAATTTTGAGGGTCTTCAAAGCATTTTTTGGGCTTTGAGTTGTAGGCTAAGAGAAAGATGCATGATCATAGTGTCCTTTTCTATAGTTCACTTTACCATCTTTCTAATGGTTCTTGTGGTTTTGTAAATCGGGTCAACGGGTTAGGAGATATGACCCCAACAAGGAGCACTAAAAAATAATAATATTATTTATGTTCAGATTTTGTACTTTTCTTCCCATTCAAATTCACCCCCAAGGTGGATGCATGCCATCTCCATGTAGGATGACCTTTTGGAACCCTTCATTTATTATTCCCAGTAACACCCTCCATCTTTTGCATTGTTTTACTGCAAAGTTATTTTCAGACATAAGTCTGCAAGTTGAAAGTTTTGGTAGACATAAGTTGCAAGCTTGCAAGTTTTGAGGCATGTATCTCTCTTATAGAGTTTCCCCATTTGTATACACCTTACTTTGCAGAGAATTGTGAGGCATACATATCTCTTACAGAGTTTGCCTATTCCGCATCCATTCTTGATTACAAAGAGATTCTGCATACATCTCTCCTATAGAGTTTGCCCAGTTTGTATACATATTCAATAAAGTTATTTTGCTTCTACAATTACATTATTGTTTCTGCTATACAATTTTGTTTTAATTCTGCAATACAGTTTTTTAATTATGCAATTTCAATTATTCATTATGAATGTATTCCATAACACATTAATAGCCACCGTTAGTCTGTTTTCCACCGAATTCCAAAACTAATTAAGATCAATGTAAGGTTTGGTGTATGCATGGATGGCGTCATATCCAATTTTCCCAGATTGTGTTGCACCATTGTAGAAGTGTGTGTGGCATTGTTGGTCTGAAAATCTGTCGCTTGGGCAGATCTATGGATAAACGAGCCAACAGTGTGCAGGGCATAGCCCCTCTTTGAGTCAGCAAAGCGAAACTGGTTTATTGCTATTCTACCAGCAGGAATCTGTGCAAGTCTCACAATATTCCGCCTTCGGGGGTTTGGGATCTCATCCCAGTAGGGTGTTTCCAACTGCGAAAAGAAAGGAATGAAAGAGAGGATGAAGGAAGAGCAGGTCCGAAGGGAGAAAAAAAATGAATTCCAAAGCAGAAAGGTCAGAGGGTTTATGTTTTGGGATTGGTAGTAAACAAAGCCAAACCTACTTACATAAACGAGCAAAGCAATACTGATGAATAAATGACAATAAAACAAAAGTAAATTCAACAGAACAAACACACAGATCTAACGTAAGAAAGATCCAATGCAAATAACACATGTATTCAGCACAAAGTCTAACTATTGTATTAATAATTCTTTCTGTTACAAAAAGCTCAAAGTCTTTTCTCCTTCTATTTTTCATCTGAAAAATATTCACTCATGCCCAATACAACAAGCATTGGGGTATTTATAGAAGAAGAAAAGAAAAAGAAGGCCAAAAGGAGCCAACCACCTATTTACAAAGATATTTACAAAATATCTACAAGGATATACAAAATATCTCAAAGTCATGTTGACTTTTGACAACTTGATGGATGACATCATCCCATGGTGCAACATGGATGATGTCATCGTTTGTGCCAACATACTTCAGATATTTACAAAAAGAAAGTCGAAGAAGAGAGAGAAGAAGAAGAAGCCACCATCATGAATTCATTGTTAACGGTGCTGATTGGGATTCCCCCAGCAAAGTGCAGGGCACTGCCTATTAGCTTGTCCATCCACGGACTTCTTGTGACCTTTTGAGTCCTGACCCAGAATTCCTCTAAATCAATATGACCCAACTCTGAGTCTCTGATGTCCAGGTCACACTCGGCCTGGGAGTCGGGCATTCTGACCCTCTGATATTTATACTTCATTTCTTCCTTTGTGAGCTTGGCCTTGCCTTTGGATTTGGTAGGCCTCTTGCTTGATGTTGACATATGTTCTTCTGAGTTTAATTGCTGATCTGCAAGAATAAGATGTGAAACCCAATCGAAGAAAGCCGTGTCAGCTGCTTGATTTTCCATTGAAATGCTGACAGAAGAAAGAGTTAGCAATTTTGAGGTCTCGGGGCGCATGGCGCACAGATATTGCAGATTGCAGAGCTAAATAGGTAAGGTGCATAGGAAAAGGGTGTTGCAAGGGAACAGGATGCGCCCGTGGTGCATGTATCTTTCATGTTGCATCCAAGTTTGATGCGCCAAGGGGCGCATGGGAAGTATTTGCAGCATGCGAGGGAAGTGTGCCATGAGGGCGCACCTTTTTATGATGAAGCATGGAATGCCAATGCGCCAAAGGAAAATACAGTTTTCCTTTTTCTTTAAGGTTCAGATTTTTTAGAGGGTTTCCATACGGCTAAGCTCTTTATGTAAGCTTCATTGTGGGATATGAAGAGGTGCTATACCGAAAAGGGGTTTCAAGCCATTATTTTTTTAGGACAGAGCTTCCTCTACTAGCAGATCTGGAAAGAGGAGGAAATGTGGAAAGACAGCAGGGGGAAGGAATAAAATTCATGAATTTTACCTTTCTTTTCAATCCAAAACATACCCACAAACAGCCAAAAACCACAAAAACAAAACGCACGAAGGGCAGAAGGCCACTTACCCGGATATAAACGATGAAAAAGCGTGAGAACGGGTCCACAACGTGATCGAAAGCGACAAGGCAGGTGCGCTGACAGGGTCAGAGAAAATATCACGTGATTTGCATTGGTGATAATGACAACGCAAATGCGCCTATATATAGGCGAGGAAGTAATAAATGCGCCACCAACTTTTTAAAGGGGCGCACCAAATGAGCTGTCGACATGAGAAAACATGCGCCCTTTGGTGCACGGAAAGACTTGTCAGCACGAAGATATGTGCGCCTATGGCGCACCGGAAGTGGTGTTGACAGAAGAAAATGTGCGCCTTTGGCGC
Organism: Taxus chinensis; assembly: GCA_019776745.2. NCBI lineage: Eukaryota > Viridiplantae > Streptophyta > Pinopsida > Cupressales > Taxaceae > Taxus > Taxus chinensis. The sequence goes on from CM034150.1 coordinate 862,092,694, forward strand.
ACCAAAAAGAGGCGCAACAAATGTTCTGTCGATAGGAAGGCGCATGCGCCTCGGTGCACGCAGGGGAGCCTTAACAGGCAGAGGCGCACCAAAACGCCTGCTGACACAAGAAAACATGCGCCAAAGGTTTTGAATGGGGCGCATCAAAAGTTGATGTTGCATAGTCATTCTATGCGCCCGGCCAAAAGACCAAAAATGACTAAGTTCGGAAAACCAGATTTGCCGGAAAGGGATTTTGCAACGTTCCGAACGCAAGGGATCCCCGACAAGGGATCGGAACAAAATTTCGGTATGGTTATCTGTAAAATTGCCCTTGTCAATTTTACGGGATAACAGACATCCATTGGGGATGGATTGATGATCTTCAAAGTACCACAAGCCTCTAGATGTGGTTTTGGAGTACTGTATACCATTGAATTGTAAGAATGGGCTTAGCAATATCGTTGGAACTGTTTTGGAGAATCTTCTTGGATCACTCAATCTTGTTGATGTTAGCAACATAAAATTGCCTTCATCATAGAGCTCTTTATCTTGAGCTCAATATCATTGACAAATCCTTAAAACTAATGTGTTGATAGTAAGTGATGCTAATGGGCAAAAGCTTAGGAGTGTCTAGATGATGGTGCAAGTGTTTGATTTGTTTAGAATCTTAAGAAATTGAGGCTACTTCTAGGGCCAATCATGTCAAAGACTGATTTGTGCCAAGCCCAAGAGATGTGCAGAGGATAATCTACAATAGCTAAACTAGACTAGTCTAATAAAGTTATATGGAATAACCATTACACATTATTGGGATAAGTTTGAGAAGAGTTGCTCTTCTGTTACTATGAACAGAAAAGAAATGAAATGTACAATGCTAGTGTCAGACCGTGTATATCTTGTTTCCTACCACCTGAGTTGCATCTCAGGGACTGGTACTCGTCTTAGAGACTTGCATTTCAGTGTTTTTTTTGTTTCTGTTATATTTTATACTCTTGACCCTATATATGATTAGATGTCAAAGATAAATATTAAAATAATTACTCGTGTTTTGTTGACATTGAATATCTTTACTTAAAAGCTAGGTTATATTAGGCAATTGAATCACAGTCTCAGTCCTTTCCTCTAAAATCTTGTCATGTTGTCCTTGTACAAGAAACCCCATGATTGATGGTTATGCTTCCCACAATTTTTGTAGCTATTTTGCCAATTCCATGGATCCATACAACAGATTTCCTTCATTATGCCAATGATCTTGTGTGTAGTTTTTCCACAAATATGGTCTTTTATACGGCTTTGGCTTCACTTGTTCATCACAACAATTTTGGTTTTGTTGTTCACCGCAGTATCGAATCGCTGCTTTTGTCCTTCTTGATTTGAGGAATAATAGGCTTAACAATATCTTGTTTATTCTTGCCCAACTGTCCACCTCTATATCCTTTAAACTTCATCAAACTTGAAACAATATTGTTAGTGTATCGTACACAAGTTTTTTCTTCAAATTTAGCACCAATAGTACCTGTCATAACTTCTCCATCACATGTTTTGGGTTTCATTATATCCGTCATAATTGCTACATCACAGTGATCACACATTTGGGTTTTTCATAATAGGAAGATTTGGCAATTGCTCAGTTTCTGGCATTAATTTTGCTATCAACCCCCTTCCCTGTCAGTTTCTATTCGACATTCAAATAACTCATCTAGCTTTTCCTTGATTTCTCTAGACATACATCAAACCATTCTTGTCAATAACTTGGCTACTTTTTTGTCAGGCTATAATTTCTTCTCTACCATTGTTGTCAATGTTTCATTTGTTAATTGGAGGTGACCATTTTCTCCTCTCAAATTAATATTTCCTATGCAGATTCCTTTATTTCACTCCTCTAATTCATGCAACTGTTTTTGTAGCTCTATTAACATTTCCTTCTTTTCTGTCTTGCTAACGATGGAAATAAAAAATAATCTGCATCTAGAAGCAAAACTTGTAATCTAGCAGCAAATGTAGAATATCCACGAATTTTACATGAAAATAAAAAAATTTCCTGTAAAGAATACCTCCATAAGATGTAGTTAATCCTTGAAGTTGATGTCCAGCGAAATTAGGGTTTTTCTATTAGAATTTAAATTCCTCCTTTCTGGAACCGCTAGGTCAATCGATGCAAAATTTTAGCCATAGTCTCTTCACTAAATGTTCTTCAAAATCACTTTGGAATGATCTTAATCAGAGCTCTCTACACAACATTATGACTTCAAATTCTTGAATCAAGGTGCAACTTTCATGCATAAAAATGAGCAGTTCCTGAACATCGTATTGAACAGGCAACATCCCTCACGATATTGCTGAAAAGTTTCTCATACCACATACAAAAAATATAGCGCAAACAAAATTTGTAAAAAATCAAATATCACTCGAATCCAGATAGTATGAAAAGTTATGGTTGTCTAAAGCTAGCGTATTTTTTCTACCAACATCTTGAATCAAAAGTCTGATCACAAGAGCCATCAGAAGCATATTCACATGAATACTTCCATGACTTCCATGGCCTGTTAAAACACATTCAATAAAAGCAACCAAATATTCATGAATTAACCCATTGAAGAATCAACACAAGAATATAGTTGAAAGAATATAATTACTCAAAAACAAGTTACAATCTACACAGTTGACACCAGAAGACTCAACACACTCAAGTACACTGCTAACAATCACTCAAAAACAAAAGAATATAATCGTTTATATTTCATAACTTGATAATCGATTGCTCTTGATATTATAATGCGTGTCCAAACAACAAAAACCCAAATCTTATTTGTATATGATTTTACAGATTCTTAATTGAATCTTAATTTTGGCGACCTTTAACATTCACGGTCAAACCATTATTACAATATGATAGATTCACCATGGAAAAGTTGTAAACCAATCTTTTCTAGCACTCATTACTAGAGAGAAGTCAATTCTAAATTTTTGATATTTTAATCTTGATTAATGCTTCGAGATAATGTGAAATATCCCTTTTGGGATACCACTTAGAAATGCACAAAATATTGACAATTTGTAGCCAAACAAAATTATGATTTTTGCAGAAAATAAAACTATGGCAGCGAATAGAAATAAATTTATAACTCACGAAATACTTGCCCGAATTTCTTAAAAATTTATAGAGAGCTTGTTAACAATAAAACTAACACTAGGAAATTATTTTTGGAATTTTTCAGATAATAGAAAACTGCCAGAAAATTACAGTGTGCCCTAAACAGTTGGAAAACTTCTAAAATTCATATCTCCTTGAATACAAGTGCAAAAATTATGAAACTTTGGAAATAATATTTATAAATATATAAGATGATATTCCAACCTTCAAATCTGAAAATGGCCAACTGGAAACCCTCCAAATAAAGGCAGCAATCTCCAAAACAAGTCGCCTTTTTTGGTAGGTGGTTGAAACCCTTGCAAAATCCTCTGAAAATGATGCCAAACTCTTCTTTTATTGCTGCCGTAAATCTGATATGAAAATTTACTGATTATCTTCACCAAACCTCTCAAAAACCCTCAATACCCTATCTCTGAAACCCCTACAAATATTTCTGTGAATCATCCCTGAAAACAGCTCCAAAATGACAAGCTAGGGTAGATCTTTCACTACCGAAGAATGCCCTGCTAGCTAGGGATGGATCTCTCACCACCGAAGCTAGGGTTCCTGTGGGATCTCTCTCCACAAGTTGAAGATTTGCAAACAACAATTGCACATGAAAAGAAATAGTTGAGTATGCATAAAGTATCCTCTCCTTTCTCCCCTCAACTCCTTATATAACCTTTTTCAAGGCAAAAGAACCCTAAAAAGGTCCCAGTCGCATTTTTCCTTGGGATGGGCCAATAACATAAAGTAACTTAAGTTACTTTCCACCTTTAAGTCGCCATGGTCCAAAAGTGACCCCCAACGCAAAATTAGAACATAAGTACCATATGGCCCCTTCCTAATGACAAAACATAACATCTAGCCCCTCAAAAACCACTTATGCATATGTCAATGAAGAATAATAATAAAATGGACTAGATATTCATACACAATAGCTCCCAGCGTCCATAACCCCTTGGGTATGACCAAGGCCTGGACTCGAGTTGGCCCCTAGGCCTATGGCGTAGGAAAGGGGACATTACAGAATGTAGTTCAATCAAACTCACACTTCTTTGTGATCTCGTGAACTGCAATATAAGTGCAGCTCAAGCATCTTTGAAGCCTCCTGGTATCCTAGCTTGGAAAACATCAACTCTATAAGAAGTTTGCAATTTCTAAAGTAGGTCAAATCTCAACTACAACAGAGAGTAAACATGTATTGTGCATAAGTTCTTTAACCATTGAGCAAAAAAATTAACTATTGGGATAAACCATGAGGCACAAGCACAGTTTTTTCCATTTATACATTAAACTTTATGCCTTAGTTGCTAAGCAGTGAGGTGTCAAAAACCATTGCCATCCATCCCTTCTACGGTTCTTTGCCTTTCATATGCTTCTTTATGGGTTTCCAATTATTGTTTAACTGCCTATGTTGATTGATTTTCATGCTTTTCTTTGTTGATTGATTTTCATGCTTTTCTTTATTTAACAATCATGCAAGCAAGTTAACATGAGAAGGGGAATTTATTATCAGTTGAAGAAAGGTACATAGGGCTTAACATTGACTGAGGGATTGGAAGGGAGCTATCTTGTCAGTGTCTATGGTCTTTTTGGATAGTATGAGATCTGGTTAAGAGGCTGCATATGTTCTTTGTAAGTGCTCAAAGGACAGATTGATCCAGGTGTTAATTGTCCACTATTTTCTTTTCTTGCTTCTTGGCCACAATTGAAAAAACCTTTTGCTGGACTTAAGGGATATTTCTAGGTGCTTATTTTGTTTTGAGAATCTATTGTGTATATTCCAATGTGGGTTTTGTGAAATATAATGTCTTTTACCACAGAATTGTGCCTAAGACTTAAGTTACGCAAAGGCTTATAGAATTATGCTTTTGGAAGCATATTAGTTATATAATAATTATTCGAAATAGACTTCTGGGTGAATAACTGTGTTGGAACTTTTAACTCAACATTTTGGGTCACTTCCCATGAACAACCATCAGGGGAACTTTATTGGTAAATTCTCTCGATGATGGTTCATGGGAAGTGACCCGGAACGTCAAGTTAAATGTTCTGACACATTTATCCACCCAAGAGTCTATTTTGAATTCATGGACTGTGAAAATGTGAAATCTCTTATAATAATAATTGTTAAACATTCTATCTTTATCTGTCACATTATCATTTTTCCTTATTCGTAGCCTCAAATATTCGCAGGTTTCAACAAAGAATTGTTTTTCTTTTTCATTCCAGGTATGCTTGTCAACATGGGAAGGAGGTGAATCCCACCCATCCCACAATTTTTCTGTTTCCGTGGATCCCTCAGCCTCTGTTCTAAGGAGTCCATTCCCTGAGAAAAAGTGGAGGAAATTCCAACTATCGAACCTGTTCAGCAGCTCAAGTGTTGCAACAAAATTACATACAATAGATGTCTGTGTACTTGATGATGGGAATGCAATTATTGACAGATGGTTCGTTGCCCTCACCCTTGGCTCTGGGCAGACACGAAATATGGCATTGGACAGGTATGTTACGTGGAAAAATGGTGAAAACTATTTATTACAAGAAACCGTTTTGTGTATATTGTATGAATAAAGCTTGAAATAGCTTTGTTTATTAATGAGGTGTAATTGTGTTCCATCCGTCCTAATATTCTAGAAAATATACCCAAAATATATGTCATCCTCTGATTTGGAATCATATATATAACGACTCTTGCAAAATCTCACTGGAATTTTGTGGGGAACTAAATGTTGTATTTGAGTTACTACTGTTCAAACATTAAGTAAGCTATGTTCCACACACAATAAACCATGCTCCATATAAGCTAGCATTCATGCTACAACAGTGGAAATTGGGAAAAACATGAAGAAAAAACATGAACACACCATAACACAAAATTACCTTGGAGAAACTCAACATGGGAAACCTCCTGCATCTAATGGTGATTTTATTAAGTCAAGGAGTTATTATTTTGAATAGAAGGGGGTATCTTTTGCTCTCTTGGAGTTTAGGAACTCTCCTTTTCACACACTCTCAAATATTGTGGTTCTTCCTCTTCACTTGTCTGTCTTCCTTGTGCTGTTTCCTTCAACCTGCTTGATATACCTCCCCGATCCATCTCTGCTGGATTTGAAGGATTTTGGGTGATGTTTGGCCTTCAATTTCCTTGCATGTCCATTAGATGTATGAGGTTGAATTTGAAAGAATCATGTGGGTATTACAAAGACTGATTATACCTTCAACTTTCCAACGGATCCATTTCTGAAGCTGAACAGTCATCTTGCATGGATTTGTTGGCCGATGAAATTGTCCTTGTTGGATTCCCCCCTATTTCCCAAGTTGGAAATGACTTGGCTAATTGGCTGCCTTGGCATTTGTCATTTTTTACCTTGCTACATTCTTTTCCAACTTCTGTCGGTTGTTGCACCATTATGGACCTCTGCAGATCATGTTTCTCCATTGTCAGTTGCTTACCATTGTGCACATCATGTTTCTCATGTATTAAGTACATTGAAGGATGTCTTGAGTTGGTTTCTTTTTTAAATCTCAAGCAAACCCAAGATCCTAATGTTGAAAAGACCCCCACTGTATAACCTGGGCAAATAAATCCCTGGAAAACTTTAAATATAGAGGAATAAGAACTACAAAAGGCAAAAGAGAGCAGCACAAAGAAAAAGAGAAACTGTACTACTGTCCATAAGCGTCGAAAATGGGGCAACGGGACTTGAAAGTACCTCCCGCTACAATTTAATGGTACGAAGTTAAAATCACAAAATTAACCATAAGAAATTTACTGCTTAGCAGAGAAGAAAATTCTAGTATGGCAAGATGACACAGTAATTTGAGCAGACAAGAGAGTGAAACGTGGCATCAAGAAGTGAGTCAAATAGAATAATTGCCAGCAAATAGTAAAGCTTGTGGAGAAGAAGGTAGCAAGCAACTAAGTGAATAGTGTTATCGTTTGGGGATGGTCACTCCTGTCACATGCTGTTCGTGAAAACATGCTCATTAACCACTAGAGTAAATCATTTGGAAGATCTGTGTGTGTGCTTCATATCATGACAATGTTTTCACAATTTTGAAATTATCTGGCCGCGTTTCTGCACTGATAAGAAATAAATAATTTGAAGCTGTAATAAAAAAAGTACATGAACCTAGAAAAAAACTGAACGCACACCACTATTTAAATGCCACCATTCTTTGCTTGGTTGAAGAATTTGAGACAAATCCTAGACTCGAAAACCTTTTAGCATAACTAAAGAGTCCCTTAAATTTGTCCTTGGCTCCTTCATAAAATCCATTAACACTTTCATAATTATGTTAAAGTATTTTGAAAGATAATTGCAATCACTATGAAAATTTCCATTTACAAACTGCACTGAACATATGTCCGCACAACTTAGGGAGCAAAAAAAATCCTAGAACACCTCAAAAAAAGAACTTAACCCTGTTATAATGCTTTGTCCTATTACCTCATGATCACGGGCTAGATAAAACCTCAGCACCTTTTAGTATAATATGTTTGAAACCTGTCACCTGTTGGCTAGTTCATTTATTGCCCTTCCAATAAATTTATGATCACAGGCATGCAGCCATTTTCTCACATGGTATACTTAAGCTTTCCTAGGTTAATTGAGGATATTTAACCAGCTAAGGTAAATTAGCTTTTGTAGATGCTGTAGGTACTTTTTAGTGTTTATACCATCTATGCTTATCAGATTGGTTCACCGTGTCAGAGAGTGGAGATATATTTTATGGAAGGAAACACATGTATTTACAAGTGTTTTCCATCTTAGCCACAATATGAATTTCCTGGGAGATAACGTCATAGCCACAATATGAATTTGACTCGAGTCTGATTACAAATATCCCACAACACTAATGATGGCAATATAAGGAATGCATTGTAGTTCTCTAGTTTCATAATATTCTCCACATGAGTCAGTCCTCCAATTACGAGGAGAACATAGATCTTTACACATGCAACCAATTGTACTTTCTGGAATCTATTCTTTTCGTTGGCCTCGAATGTTAGGAGGGATGTGGCTACCATTTCTGAGTAGACTACTGGTCCTTGTTTGCCCCCTCCTTCACTCCCTTCTCTGCTTCTCCCTTCTTTCTCCCCCGTTTGTTTCATTGCCCCCGCTTGTGGGGGTTTGGCTTCTGGGTTCTTGTTTGTTTTGGTTCTTTTCCTTTCTTCTGTTTTTGGGAATTCGTTTTGAGTTTTCCCGCTCGCACTTTGTATATTGTTTGGGCTGCAGTCCCATTGACCTACTTTTGTGGTCATTTGTTGGACATTGATATATTTATCTTATCTTATCTATTTTGTTCGCATTGTCTTATGTATATACCCTTTGATTGATCAGTTATTCCTTTTGTTACAGGAGGTTTATGTCTTACAACTTGGCTCCAATTGCTGGTGTTGCTGCAAATATTTCTCGGAATGGAAAAACTCCTGGGGTTTGTTTAAACAGCTGCATCTTATCTCCCCTTCCATTGACTTGCTCAGTCAACTTACCGGTGACAATCTTTGGATGTTTTCTTCTGTGTCATAATGATGGGCGATATCTTTTTGAAAATCAAACCTCCCAAACTACTTTAGGAAATCAACATGATATGAACAATCAACTAATTGCCTCTTGGAATATGGAGTTGATGGCTTGTGTCCGTGATTCATATGTTGAATTAATGGTGGAATTTCAGAGGCTTAAAAAGGATCCTTTGACTTCTCGTATGGAGTTATCTGTTGCCCAAGCTGTCAGTGGGGTACTTCAGAGCTCAGCTGATAGAACTTATTCATTTTGGCCACGATCTAAATCCAAAATCTCATCTTCGAATCAAATTCAGACCAATGAGGGTTACATGAATTTGACAGTTCCCAATCCAGAGTGGGATTGTATAGTGGAGAAAGTTATAAGACCTTTTTATTTGCGTCTTGTTGAATTACCTGTTTGGCAACTTTATGGTGGTGCTGTAGTGAAAGCTGAAGAAGGCATGTTTCTTGCCACTCCTGGTGTTGAAATTGCAGATCATTCACCGCCAGCAACAGTTTGCAGCTTCATCAAGGAACATTATCCTGTGTTTGCGGTGCCATGGGAATTTGTGAGAGAAATCGAGGCAGTTGGAGTATCAGTGAAAGAAATAACACCTAAAATGGTGAGAGATTTGCTGAAGGCTTCGCCATCATCCATTGTCGTTCGATCAGTTGAAACATATATGGATATTTTTGAGTATTGTTTCACTGACCTTCGATTTCATCAACCATCCATATCCAGTTCAGTCAATTTGTCACATGATAATCATAATATTTCATTTCAGGGTGATGTCAATCATGTGAATCTTCAGGGTATCTCTAATACGACTACGAGGGAGGCATTATATAATCCTTCAATCAACTGGACTGCGGGCCAAAATCATTTTCACAACTCGAGGACAAGTATCCAGAGAGTTCAGAATACTCCTGCGAGTAATTCTTTGGATACTGGAGGTGATCCACTTGAAATTGTGACAAGTTTTGGTAGGGCTTTACTTGATTTTGGAAGGGGTGTTGTTGAAGATTTTAGTAAGGTCGGAGGACCTTCGAATCAAGCAGATGGTGTTAGAAGTGGATATGGGAATACAACACCGCACAATGCATTTATAGTTGCTGAGATAAAAGGTTTACCATGTCCAACAGCCACAAAGCTTTTATCGCGGATAGGTTCAACAGAGCTGTGGCTAGGAAACAAGGAGCAACAAACAATAATGTTGCCTTTGGCTGTAAAATTCATTCATCTACAATGCTTTGACAGGCCGTCTCTCACAGAATTGTTTGAGAATCGCACAGTTCAAAGGCTACTAGGATTGCAGCCATTCTCACCTCAGCTGCTGTCAGCCCATTTAAAATCAGTTCTTTCAAAGGAGTGGGTTACTTATGTCAATGACATGGGGGGTGCTCCCTGGGTTTCATGGGATTACGGTCCAGATTCTCTTCTGAAAGGTCCATCGGCTGATTGGCTTCATTTATTCTGGAAAAATATTGGTAGTTCTGTGGATGATCTGAGACTCTTCTCTGATTGGCCCCTTATTCCTGCCATTGCATGTACACCAGTCTTGTGTCGCGTGAAACAGCGTCATTTGGTTTTTATACCACCTGAAACAGAGAACTCATCAGTAGATATAAGTTCAAGCAGAATAATGGAAGGTGCAGAGGTTGTGGACAACTCTTACAGAAATTATGACAATTTATCCAACTCATGTATCAGAGCCTTTGAAGTAGTTGAATCAAGTCATTCATGGTTATTGCCATTATTGAATCGTTGCAATGTGCCTGTTTATGATAAGTGTTTCCTTGATTGTAATGCTCTGCAGTGCTGTCTGCCAAGACCTGGCCAGACACTTGGGCAAGTTGTTATTTCAAAGCTATTAGCTGCTAAACAAGCTGGCTACTTCTCTTCAGAAGCAGTGTTTTTCTCATCTACTGACTGTGATGCCCTGTTTTCACTTTTTGCCTCAGATTTCTCTCCTTCACCCTCTTTGATTCCTTCTTATAGCACAGAAGAGCTTGATATGTTGAGGTCGCTTCCCATCTATAGAACAGTCGTTGGAACATATACATCACTAACCAGACAGGATCATTGTATAATCTCCCCAGGTGCATTTTTCCAGCCAGTTGATGAGCGGTGTCTATGCTACTTCTCCGCTGCAAGTGGTGGTTTATTCTATCATGTTCTTGGTGTATCAGAGTTGCAAAACCAGGAGTTATTAGTAAAATTTGGCTTACCCGGGTTTGAACAAAAGAGTGAAAGTGATCAGGAGTGCATTCTTATCTACCTTAATCTTTACTGGGAAGATTTACAATTGGAAAATGCTGTAATTGTTGTGTTGAGAGAGACCAAGTTTGTAAAGAGCGGTGCACATGAGGTGAATGGTGATTTGTTTAAACCTCAAGGGCTTCTAGATCCTGATGATTCCTTACTGAAAGCTGTTTTTGCTGGAGATAGCTCAAAGTTCCCTGGTGGAAGGTTTGCGACAGCTGGATGGCTTCGTATTTTACGCAAAGCAGGCTTGCGAACATCCTCAGAGCCAGAGATGTTACTAGAGTGTGCACGGAAGGTGGAGATGCTTGCAAAGGAAGCTGCATTAGATATAGAAAACTCTGATTCTTTTGTTGCAGGGGATTCTTTGTTTGTAGAGGAGCTTTCAACTGAGATATGGTCTCTCGCTGGCACTGTAGTGGAAGCTATTCTGAAAAACTTTGCAGTTGTGTATGGAAGTAGTTTCTGTAATCCTCTTAGCCAAATTGCATTTGTACCTGCTGAAAAAGGCATGCCAAGCATTGGGGGAAGAAAAGGTGGAAAGAGAGTGCTCACATCATACAGTGAGGCAATTTTGTTGAGGGACTGGCCTTTAGCTTGGACATGTGCACCCATTCTGACAAAACAAAATGTTATACCTCCAGAATTTTCTTGGGGGGCATTGCATTTGCGTAGTCCTCCACCATTTCTGACAGTTCTAAGACATCTACAGGTCCTTAGGAGTTTCGATGCTCTTTTTAACAGATCTTAAATGGATTCTTTTTGAATTTGGTAATGCGATATGGTAAGACTTCATGTGATTAGTCATTACATGGACTGTTGCAGGTTGTCGGGAAAAACGGTGGGGAAGAAATGCTTGCACGTTGGCCAATGGCTGCAGGAATGAAGTCTGTAGAGGATGCATTTAGTGATGTTCTGAAGTACCTTTGCAACATCTTGGGAACACTTTCAAGTCCAGGTCAGATAGGACTGCCATACTAATCCAGAAAATAGTTAAGCGGTCTTTAATTCAGTCATTGCTATGAACTTTTGATGTGTAAAATGGATGTTGATGTATTAGGTAGTCTGGTTGATGTCCATGAAATATTGATACATTGAAAGAGGTGACTTTTGTATATAGCTTTATGAACTTTCTTTTTCTACACACGAGAGACGCATCTCATCCTTATAAATTCGGAAAGAGTTGAAAATCTTCTGGCAGAAACCACAGAGATTCATACTGCACTAGAGCTGCATTCTCATTATTGATTGGCGCCTCTATCATCTCCTTACCATGCCAATAGACATTCTACAATGGCAGCGGGGTGGAGTGTAATGTAGTGAGTTGGTCACTTTAATATTGAGCTTTAAATTTGACATCCAGTTGACCGTCACATGAAAATTTCAATCTTAAATTTGACATTCCTTTGACCATTGCTTAGAAGTGTTTTCCATTTTTACTAGGAGAAGTCAATAAAAAAATCATAATATCTGGGCCATGCGGTGGAGTTTGGAGCCCTTCCTTTTTCCCTAGTAGTTTCTTTTCAAGCCAACTCAGAGGTGTGGCTATATGGATGCCATTTGTCACTAGTCATTGGGAGATTTGTGGAGAAGGTAATGGAGTTATTAGCCGATGTGGTATGTGAAAAATCTGAGGACAGAACCTCGAGATTGATATCTCTCGGCATATTTCGGATAGATGCATATAAGGTATCTGTACTAGACTACTAGTTATATGATATTGATGTAGGTGTTAAGTCATTACCATTTCTTATGGAACTACTAGATGCTTTTGCTTCCCTGATTAATATGAGTGATCCTTTGATATGACTGCTCCTGATTATTCATTGAAATTATACCATCCATTTCCTTGTCTTTGATTCAAAACCATTTACAGTCCCATGAATTTTTTGTTGGTTAGTGAGTGAACATGAAAAAGAAGCATATTTTATTTCATGTCTTTTCTGTTATGGTTGACAAGGATGGGGATCGATGGTGTTATGTGCCTAGGACTTACTACTAATAACAAATTATAGAACAGTAGCAAATAATGAAACAATAAATGATAAATACCGATTTATTTAAAGCTTAAACCCTCAAATCGGATAAATATGGGACTAAAAACTTGTGGTAATGTCAGTCACCATTATATTCAATTAGAAAATTTGGTAAGATTCAAACACCGAAATCCACTAGTTTTGCACACAATAAAAACTCAACACTCGACATGCGTGCATAATTTTATTCAATGCTTGGAAGGGATTCTCATACAAATAGCGAGGTCCTATTATTTAGGACACAAGCTTATCATATCTGGATATTCTCTCAACCCTTCCTATCTATTTTACATAGGAAATGCCTAGGAAAAACTATTAAACCTTTACAAATAGCTAGGTCCTATTATTTGGGACACAAGTTTATCAAATATTGATATTCCCTCACCCCTTGCTATTTATTCCACATAGCAAGCTCCTAGGATAGACTATTAAACCTATACTAACTATTATGTAATAACTAAATTCCCAACATTCAATATATGAAAGGATTTATTCTTAAATTTCATTCAATTTTCACAGCAGGTCTGCTACATGATCAGAAATCAGTGTTCGTTGATTTACTGTTTACACGAATACTCATTCTTATTGCATTCTTCTCTTTTTTCGTCACTCATCTATGCATCAACATCTCCAACAATCTCTCATCTAGCTATCTGTTTTGCTTATATCCTGCTAACTGGATCGGTTCCTTGTCTGACTCATATTCATCCTCATTGTTACTCACATAACAGTCTTTTTCTCATCTGTTCCATTCCTCTCCATTGTTACATCTCTTGCATTTTGCCATTTTTTTTGCTCTTCTTAGTCATCTTGTTTTTACCTCATGATCTGCTCATAATTTTGCTTTTACAAACCAACTTTTAAGTCAAAGAAAATAAAATAAAAATATCAAATTGGATGAACCTCAACAATTCATTGGCGATGCATAGACAGTTGTCATAGTTATTCTCTATTGTAAGTCATGCCACTGATCTTGCCTTGTTCTGTAGCACATTTTCTCTCAATACAATTTGTTGTCCCATTCTAAGTCAAACTTGACTCTTCAGCACCATGACCTTACCCTCTTGTTGGTCTGAGCTTTCTGCAACTCTGCCTCTCCATCCATTCTGTCCCTCGTACCTACAATAGCAACATCCTCTATTCTGTGTTTTTCCTTGCATTCTTCTAATCAGTCTTGGGTTCCCGTCCTCACTTCTTTCCCTTGGTTCCCGTGGTTTCTATTTCGGTTGTCACTACTGAAAATGTTACACGTTGGTTGCTATTTGTTTTTGATGTCCTTGACTCCAACATGTCCCGGATATGCTATGTGAGGTATGTTTGTCTTGTTCATTTTGTATTTATGCATTTACCCTTCCTCTCAGGGACATTAGTTTTCCAAGTTCAGTTTTCTGAATCTATTTTCTTGAATGCCGTCTCTACCAGTACTTTTTTGCATTACATCGAACTTATGTGAATATTTGAGTCAGGCATAATGCCTTTCGTATTTTTCATGAGTTCTGTAAAAAATCAATGTAGACTTGAGCTTGGCTGCCCCCTGATCCTGTGAGGAGAACAAGGTAAAATAAGGATGTCTAGGTTGTGGCCGGCACATGCCGAAGAGCTTTTTATCTTGAACTGGCAGATGGATCCCTCTTCCCTAATTTGGGCATCTATTTTTTCACATGATCCATTTCAACGCTTCCATCACAAGTTAGTTTGAATCAAATCTGTAGCATATTCTTCATTCTTCATTCTAGTGCCTAAACATTCTAATATGAAAGCAAAGTCTTAGTTTAGTAACTGGTAATTGTAAGAAGTTTTAATTAATGAGGTAACACCATGACAAGATCTTTGCATCATCTTCATTTGTAGAATCCAGGTATGCACAATATCAGACCCCAGGCAACTCCTGCTTCCCTCATTGCACCTCCTACTACTAGGTAAATGTTAGGGCGTCATTACTCTCTATTCACCTAAGTTTTAGGTCCCCACTCAGGTTTTCTAGCTGAGCTCTGCAATATACATTCCCAGGGTAGATGCTCCTGTGCCTCTGTGCAAAACTGTTTTAGGATCCCTGCCATTGGTCAAAACCATAGTTACCAAATCTGGCCTGATCCTGATTTTTTAGCTGGCCCGGATACATTCGGTCTGGGTCGGCCTTGTTTTTTTTCTGATTTTAATTTTAATTTTTTCGCAATGAAAAGACACACAACACCCTTATATATTATTTAATGATAAATATATAAGTATTTACTATTTTATATTATGTCATTAATGTATTTCGTTGTATTTGGCAATTTTTGTATATTTAAAAATTATGCTCATATATAATATTTATATTTCGCACCGGAGTTTTCCGAACTTTTTCAATTAATTCTGCATTTTCAGAAATTTTCCTCCCTAATGGATCTGGATTTGCAGACTTAGTAACTATGGTTGAAATCCTTATCCCGCTATGTGAAACTGTTTTAATCTCTTGGGGTGAAGACCTAACCAAACTGGCAGTTCGTCTCCCTTGCACCAAGGTTTTCCAAGCCAGTCTAAGGTATAAACCAGCTATAGTGGCCCAATGCCTTCCCTCATGACCACATGCGAATTTTATTCTTTTAGCCACTAGGAGGCAGTATTAGCTCCTTCAAAGGCCCAGGAATACCCAAAGACTGGTTCTCAAATCATCTCTGTAATAGCCATCATCACAGAAAGCGTTCAACAAATGAACAATAATGCTGTGGAAAAGGGGGGTTCCAAATACATTCTTGTAAAAATATATATTTGCCAATCTTGTTCTTATTATTGAACCAGCAGCAAAATCACATTGAGGTCTTTGAAAAATGTGTGGTGTATCTGACTGGCAATCTTTAGCAACGCCAGTAGAAGTTTTATGCCATAGGGAAGCTTCTTTTGCCTGAGTCCACCAAATGTAGGCTGGCATTTATCCTGATAGAGCAAGGAGCAGGTCAACCACATACCAAAAAACAAGCCATGGATGCAGAGAGCTCTGTTGAGGCCATTATGTTCAGTGCTGCATGGGCAACCCCAATATACATGCCCCAAACTATGCATTCAATGTGAACATGGACACTTGTACCTCCTCTCCCCACCCCCAAAAGGAAGATAGGGCCAAGACTCCCTCTCGTAAAGGGGGGAGACATTTAATATGGGCGACTTATGGTTTGACATGACGGTGGTTTCTTGAAAATTTATCTGACCATTCCTGCATTTTTGGCTTATACTTTTGTAATCAACTTAACACACAAAATATGTGAAACAAAAAACAGCGAACAATGTTGAGTGTCTATGTATTTAGAATCCGCGTAGCTCTTAGTTTTATAACTTACATGGTTTTTTCTTGTCTGGTCTTTAATTTAGTTATTCTTAGTATGTTTGCCCCTGGACATCTTGTCTGTAAACCAAATTTAATTACAGAAAACAAGACGGTGCTTGCATAATTTTATTAATATGAAATCGAGCATTACAAACAAATGAGAGAGCTGCAATATTTATAGATATTGGACAACTTCTATCTCATCCACAATATATGTAAGCAAATCACCTAATCTGAGCAAATATGCAAAAATAACATATTGCCCCTAACTGCCCCTATTGCCCCTCATGGAAATCATCCGGGAACAAAATATGCAAGATAGAACATGGTCCCACAAACATTGGGATGAGAACACTATCACTTAGTAAACTAATAACTAAGGATAACTAATACCTATTGACATAAGTTTAGAGTATTTAAATTAAATACTTTAACTTATTACATTTATTCAAATATCAACCAATGATGAATTAAGCTAAGTTTTATTCCTAACATTCTACCCCTTAATTCAATATGGTCTCAAGTGAACAGGAGAGAAATTCTCTAAAACCCTCAAATTTACCTCGAGTAAGTGACTGTGAAGACATCTGCACGTTGCATATTTGTTGGGCAATATTGGAGCTGGATGTTGTTTTGAACATGTTCACGAATGAAATGTACCTACACCTCAATGTGTTTGGTGCGCTCATGAAAAACTGGATTCCGAACAAGTTTTATTACTCCTTCGTTATCAACATGTAGGATAGTTGGATGTTTCTATGGTATTCCCAATCCTTCAAGTATACATCAGAGCCATATTACTTCACAGACGGCTCCACCTGTTGCACGATATTCTAATTCTGTGGAGGATCTTGAAACACAAGTCTGCTTCTTACTCCCCCATGATATTAGTCTGGATCCCAAAAAGAATACAAATCCTGAAGTGGATTTCCTATCATCTATGTTTCCTGCATGATCTGAATTTGAATATCCTGTCAAGAAGTTATTATTTTTCTTGTATTCTAGGCCATATTCCATAGTTCCTCTGATGTACCTCAGTATCCGCTTTGCTACTTTCCAGTGAGAAACCCTTGGTTTTTGCATGAACCATGAAAGATAGCTGATTGCATAGCTGATATCCTGCCTAGTGTAAGTCAAGTAGATGAGACTCCTGATCAATTACCGATAGAGAGTTGCATTTACTTGTGGTGATGGATTTGTTCGAGATAGTTGAAGTCTTGTCTCCATAGGTGTGGAAAATGGCTTACAATCCATCATATTGAATTTCTCGAGCGTTGTCTTGGCGTATTTCAATTGTGACACAAAGATATGATTTTCTCTTTGCCAAACTTCAAGTACAAGACAATAATGCAGAAGCCTGAGATTTGTCATGTCGAATGATCGTGTTAGATCTTTCTTTGTTGACTCAATCATCCTCACTGATCCTCTAGTGATGACTAGATCATCGACATATACTACAACGATCACTATCTCCCCCCGTTGCTTTTTGAGATAGAGATTAGGATCGTATGGACTCCTGTTGAATCCATGTTGAATGAGATGCTCGTCGATTTTTATGTACCATGCCCTGGGAGACTGCTTTAGACCATATAGTGATTTTATGAGTTTACATACATACCTTTTCCTCTTTACCTGGTATGACAAAACCTTTTGGTTGAGTCATGTAAACTTCTTCCTGTAAATCACCATTAAGAAAGACACTTTTTACATCCATTTGGTGTATTTTCCAACCAAATTGTGCAGCTAAAGCAAATATTAACCTGAAAGTTTTTATCTTAGCTGTGGGAGCAAAAGTCTCCTCATAATCAATGCCTTCTTTTTGAGCATATCCCTTAGCAACTAGTCTAGCCTTGTGTTTATCAATTTTTCCGTCTGCTTTGTACTTCATTTTGAAGATCCATCTGCATCCAATCGGCTTTTTTCTCGGTGGAAGATCTGTAAGTTGCCATGTATTATTTTTCATAAGTGATTTATATTCTGTATCCATAGCATCTTTCCAAGGTTTAGACTGTAGGGCTTCTGAAACTGAGGACGGCTCAATAGTTTCAACAACTTTACCCATTAAGGCCAAATTTACCTCATTTCGAGCCATACTGCGAGTCCTCATTCCAAGTGGTAGATGCGTCGAGGACACTATCCAATTTTGCATCTCTAATCATACTTGTATACCATTTAGGCATACTTTTTGTGGTTCCTGTGGGAGGTTGAATTTCACCATCTTCCCCATCATCACTGTCATCATCAAAGTGATTACCATCCTTTGTTTTCACTGTAGGGATGAGTTTTTCATCATGTGAGTGTATGGAAGGAGTATCTGCTTCTTTCTTCTCAAAGAACTCAACATCCCGACTAGTGTATACCCTCCTTGTTTTTGGATCCATAAGTCTGTAGCCAAGTGCTTCATCACTATATCCCAAGAAGATAAGTTTTTCTGATTTCATATCAAGCTTAGTTCTTTGTTTCTTAGGAATGTGCATACTCGCTTTACATCCAAAAACTCTAAGGTTTGAAATAGATGGCTTATGCTCTGACCATGCTTCCTGAGGTGTTATTCCATCAAGAGCTGTAGTGGGAACTCTATTTAGTAAATAGACTGCGGTTTTAGCTGCTTCAGCCCAAAATGTTTTTGATAAACCTGTATCATTAATCATACATTGCACCATATCCATGATAGTACGATTTCGCCTTTCAACAACACCATTTTGTTGCAGTGTGTGAGGAGCCATTTGACGACGAATGCCATGTGTTTTCAAAAAATCATTGAACTCATTGTTGGTGTATTCTCCCCCTCGATCTGAGCGGAGTGTTTTTATTTTCCTACCAGACTCTGTTTCAACAAGGGCTTTGAACTTCTTGAAAGTTTCAAAAGATTGGTCTTTTGTAGAAAGACAATATATCCACATTTTTCTTGAACAATCGTCAACAAAGAGCATGAAATATTGAAACCCAGAGTGGCTAGGTCTCATTGGTCCGCACAGATCGATATGCACCAAGTCAAGTTTTGCCTTAGCCCAAAATGTACTATGTTTGAATGGTACTCTATGTTGTTTTCTTGCCAAACAATGCTGACATTTATTTGTACCCTTTTTTAGAGGTGGTAAACCCCTAACCATGTTGTATTGACGAAGTGTGTCAAGATAGCCAAAACTCACATGTCCAAGTCTTCGATGCCATAGTTGAGATGATGATGTATCCTTGGCTACAAGTGCTTGATCATTTCGTTGAACAAAATCCAACTGAAAACATTCTTCCCACATTCGAAGCTTTTGCAACAATTTTGGAGTTTCGTGACTTATCTCGAATTAGGCACATCTTTTTATCGCCTTTACAATCAAAGTCAATTTTGAGATTGTGATCTAATAATTGACTCACAGATAACAATTTTTTTGTTAAACCAGGGACATAAAGAACATCTGTAATTTTACAATTATGATGCCCAAGTGGTAGTGAAATGGAACCAATGCCTTCAACACTGTATGATGTATCATCACCCAAAGAGACATGATTTTTGGTGGATGTTTTACTCATTGTGAAGAACCAATCTTTCTTTCCTGTCATGTGTTGAGTTGCACCCGAGTCGACATACCAAATTTGATTTGTAGAATTGGATACTTCATTTGACTGTGCAGAATATAGGAAGTCATCATCATCATCAAATTGATCTTCTTGTTCGGCTACATTTCCTTGTTGAGTTGGTTTCTTCTTCCACTTTTGATAATTTTGTCCCTGTTTACTCTGTTGTTGGCTTGATTTTGTTTGTTGGTAATCAATCGTTTTACCACTTGACGATCCTTGTTGGAATGTGTTGTACCAACAATTCTTTAACTCATGTCCTTTTCGACCACAAATAAGACATTTTTGTTGGTCCTTTTGGCCTTGTTGAGTATTACCTTGCTTCTGAGGTTGTTTACTAGACTTAGCCTGTTTTTTCCTTTTTTGATTAGAAGCAAGTGCCTGCTCCTCAGTTTCAGTAGTTGAGTGAATAGCTTCCTCTTGTTGTAGCATATTCACTAACTCTTCAAAAGTTGTTTGACCAGTTATGTTTAACGTGGTCACAAAAATCCTATAAGGAGGAAGAGCTCTCAATACTATAGGCACAAGTGATTTGTCAGTTACTTCTTCTAAAGCTTGAAGTGATACACACAAAGTTGCTACTCTTCTCAAAAACATTTCAACTTTCTCAGTAGGTTGCATTTTCAAGTTTAATAGTTGACTCTGGAGATGAAGTATTGTGTTCTTATTTTTTTGACTCATATACTGTTTTCAACTTGTCCCAAGATTCTTTTGTTGTTGTGGTCTCACGAATATGAGGTTGTATCTCATCTAAAACACTAAACAAGATTATTAACTTTGCTTTTTGATTTACACGATCAAATGTAGCTTGTTGTGTAACATCTGTTGCAGATCTTGTTAATGTAACAGAAACAACGGACCATCGATTTTCAAAATCAAGTTGTGCATGAATTTTTGTTTTCCATGCTGGATAATTATCAGAACGCAAAAATTGAGAATCTTGCAAAAAAAATTTTGGTGCCGTAATTGTGGCCATTGTGAAAAGTGATAATCAGTAGAAAAAATTGAACACTTCCCCCTTAAAGCATGCATACCCCCCAAAAAATATTATTTTATTTATTTTGGGCTCCTTTTCGGCTGTGTACAATGAATTTTTGGCACTATTGGCCCTGTTACAAATTTGGCTCTGTGGCCAATTTGCAAAAATAAAATGGCTCTCTTGGCCGATTTGAAAAAAAATAATTTTTTGGACTCTTTGGCCTATTTTGAAATACAAACAATCTCTAATTTGTTCAATTTTTACAAAACAAAGCTTAGTAAAAACTGGACCAAGACGTAGAGCTCGCAAAAACACATAGTTTCAAAATAAACAACACCTCAATCCAAGGTACCAGTTGAAAGTTATGACTCTTTTAAGTTACAATTTTAATATCTTTCCGGGCCCCTTTGCAAAAATGATCCTTTTTTTTTTTAAGTGGTTTTTTGCAAACTAAACGCGAATTTGGGCTTGCCTGTCTGTGTTGAACATTGTTTTCTCCGCCACCTTCAATATATCCATCATTTCCCTTTCTTTTATTGCATTCTCGAGAATTCTTTCACGTTTTTGGCTGTTTTTACTATTTTCTCTGTAGATCAGCATTTCAGATGTTTGGAGGCTTTCTATTTTGCAGGTTCGCTTTCAGAATAACCTTGGCCATTGTGAAATATTTTCTTCTTGCAGGCTGATCTCTAGTCTCGTTGCTCCTCAATTGCTGCAGGCTTAGATGCTTTGGACAGACAAAGATCTTCTTACAAACATGTACAATTCTCTTGCCAGATATATGAAAAAACAAAGCACAGAGAATAGGAAGGAGAAGTTATGTGGGGAGCTTGAAAAGCTCGGGTTCCCACAGTACAAAAAATATTGTATATATTTTTAAAAAAAACTTCCAATTTAATTTTTTTTTGCAGGTATAGGTAATTTAAAAAAAAAAAAATACCGGAGAATGAAATGATGTCACCTTTTGCAACAGAGTTGCATCCAGGTGTTCTTAAACTGCAAATCAATCTGTGAACCAGGGTGTGGATTTGAGTAGGGGTTGAGAAATGGCTGGGGGCATCTATGGCTCCTCCTAGCTCTGTAATTTCTCCAGATCTCCCTAAACTTTCTTAAAACTTCCTACACTCCTCTCTGGATTAGAATGTTGCTCTGATACCAAATCTTGTTAGTAAACCAAATTTAATTATAGAAAACAAGACGGTGCTTGCATAATTTTATTAATATGAAATCAAGCATTACAAACAAATGAGAGAGCTGCAATATTTATAGATATTGGACAACTTCTATTTCATCCACAATATATGGAAGCACATCACCTAATTTGAGCAAATATGCTAAAATAGCATATTGCCCCTAACTGCCCCTATTGCCCCTCATGAAAATCATCTGGGAACAAAATATGCAAGATAAAACATGATCCCACAAACATTGGGATGAGAACACTATCACTTAGTTAACTAATAACTAAGGATAACTAATACCTAATGACATAAGTTTAAAGTATTTAAATTAAATATTTTAACTTATTACATTCAAATATCAACTAATAATTAATTAAGCTAAGTTTTATTCCTAACAACAATGTGAAAGAAAAAATGTGTGTCTTGACAAGTGCTCATGCCTACGATATTATGCTCTGGGCATACGTATGTGTAAATATTTTCTTTTAATAAAGTGTTGATTGTTTCTATTATACGAGGAAACAACATAATTATGATGGCAAATTCTACAGGATCCTTGATTCCATTTAGGTTTCTATATTGAATGTTTGTTGTGGCTAACTGTCACTTTCATTCTTCATATGGTAAAGTGGCATAACTTGTGAATGGCCTCAAACAAACTCCAGTTGTGTTCACATCCAGAAGTGCTACAAGGTTGAGGTAAAAACTCTGAGGGCTAGCTTTTGAAGATGTGGGGTATTTCCTCTCCAATCCTCTCACCAAGAACCTATGAACAAGATAATCAAAAGTTTATAAGTAAAGATAATTTGTAACTTGTAACACATAGAAGTAACTTAGTGAACATTCTAATTTCTATTACTTGGTGATTGTGTGGTTCTCCCTCAGATAGCTAACGCTGAAGAAAAGAGCCTCCCCCGAACATGCTTGTAATTTTGCATCTCTAAAATAATGAGGTCCCTCGTCTCAACCTTTGGTATCATTCTCTCAATACATGTTGAAAGGCCTTCCATAACCTCCCCATTCACATCTGCGAAGCCATCAGAGAAGAATAACTTGGGGTTGAGGTCATACCTCGCTGCATGAATAGGTTGGTGGAGTTGATTGTTCCACCTCTGATCAATTATATCCTAAAAGGAACCATATCTGACGATATCCCCCCTATAATAGTTTTGGATAGCCTCTTTGCCCCTATCCATGGCATCATAAATGTACCCCATAGGGTTTTGCTCCCCATCAACCAAACGGAAAACCCTCACCAACGGCTCTGACACCTATGCACAAATTAAAATTTAAGGTTACATACAAATAAAGTAAAAAAGTAAATAACAATATATGTATAACTTAACAAATTAAAATAAAGGAATGAACTTGAAATATAAGTCGAAGTTTGAAATTACCTTGATGATCTCTATAGCTCTCTTTGCAAAGATATCATAAAAAACTATCTTCAAAAACTATCTTTGTAGTCCTCTTTCCATCAACTTTTTTTGAATATTGTGAGTCTAGCCATGCTTGACTCTCAAACATTCGTTTCAATGATGACAACAAACTAAAAATATTTTACATCGTCAAGAAGTTAGTTGTAAACCTTGTGACACTAGCGTGCACAAGCTTTTTCCCCTTTGTGTATTCTCTCATCAAGCTAAGAACGCAAAGGTGATTATATATGTACTTGGTTATGTTTCTTGCATCTTCTATAATTGGCCTCACCCAATTAATTTTGCCTCTTTCCTCCAAAAGAAGGTCAAGGCAATGAGCCGCACAAGGAGTCCAAAAGAATGATGGATGACTCTCCCGTAGTAGTCTACCAGCCGCCACATAGCTACATTATCTGTGACAATTTGCACAACATTTTGTAAACTCACCTTTAATACGACCTTCTCCAACATAAGACTCAAATTCTCTGCATTTTAACTATGTTAGAGGCATCAATCGACTTCAAAAACACTATCTCACCATTTGAATCCGCTAAAAAATTAATGAAGGTGTGGTTCCTTCCATCCATCCACCCATGTGAAAGAATGGTGCATTTGTATTTTTGCCATTGTTTCTTTTGATCTTCTAGAATTGTCGTTGCATCTGCAACTGCACCCTTGAGCAATTTCCCACTGAAGTTATACCCTTTCCCTGTAAATGTCAATGTTGTCACCAAGTACTCCCAGGACAGGTTCTTTGCCACATTGAAGGGAAGGTTGTTGTAGTAATAGAAATTTCCATATGCATTATTTGCTTCCTCGTGCATATCCTTTTTCCAGCTTGTACCTTGCCATGAAGGTTGTGCTCCAGATATGTTCTTTGGTACAAAAAAACTATGTATACCTTTGCTTGAACTCGATGAAGTAGATGTGCCTCTTTCAGTTCCTATGCATGGACCGTGAGTAGAGCCCACAATCGTTGTTGCATCATCCTCTGAATCCTCTATCATTCCAGCCCCAGGATTAACAACTTTTGCTATGGTTGCATGCACCCTTTCCCTCTCTAGTTTCTTCTTCTCCAGTTCTGCCAGCTCTTCTTTCATCTCTCTTTTTTCCTCTTCTGTAACATTGGGGCTTACCACAACGTCCTGGCAAACAATATATGCAAGAGATACTTCAGGCGATTGATGCTTCCAGAAAATGTTTTGCTGTAAAAATTGCAAGCAATGGTACGGGCGTTACCAAGAATGGTTCCTGCTAGTGATGCTGACTCAAATGCTGAACCTGATGCCATTGGTAACCTATCTGCAACAAAATGTACATTTGAAAAATTAAAAAAACATAAACTTAATTAAAATTTAAAAGATTAAAAAATATCTTTATAACCTTATTTAATCGTAATTTAATATTTAAAACTGTAAATCCTACAAACAAGAATACGTTCTAAAAAAGAAATTAAAATAACATTTACGAAATTACAACAATACATTTTGACAATTTCATTCATTAATGACGATGTCACGAATCCATGATAACAATCATGAATAAATTAATAACTATAAACGAATTTGCGAAAAGAATTAAAAAAAGCATACCTCCTGTTCCAAATGACTATTAAAAATTTAAAACTAGCAATCGTACATGAAATGTAAAATGGAAACGCCGAAGGGGATGGACCAAAGAATTAAAACTTGAGGAAGAAAAAAGAGGGAGATGATGAGGGGCGATGAAGATGGGGTTTGAGGGAGGAGAAGTGCATTGTGTTTCATTTATGGTCTCTATATTGCTCGCACTATTCACGTGAGTGCAATTTACGCTTAAAGGGGACAAACTTTAAAAAGGGGAAAATCCAAAAGCTTCCATTTTTGAGTCCCAATTGAAATACTTGTTTTTTGGATCACTTTGAATCCCTCCTTTTTAATTTAAAGATGGAATAATTGTAGGAATCAGATGATGTATCAATACGTATCGGTACTTGAGCCCCAGCATCGCTACTTGAGCGAATTTTTTAGACCGAGACTTCGTTATTAATGCGATTGCAGTTTGAGCTTAAAGCGGCCAAAATAAAAAATGGGGAAAATTGAATACGTTCCAAGGTCGAAACACAACCACATTGCTTTCTTCATGTAGCACTTTGTAGCTCCACTTTTTAGTTTCAAGATCGAGTAAATGTAGGAGTAAAATTACAAGAGGAGGTGATGCGTGAGGAATCATTGATAATTCAGCTCCTACGATTGGTCATATGAGTGATAGGTAGATTTTATCTTCCAATCGAGCTTTGCTATTTTTTAATTGTATTTCTTTTACACCATCAAGGTTTTTGAATGGACAACGTCTGATTTGTTAAAAAAGATGAAGACATCAATAAAAAGATGGAAATTAAATAGTGAGTATTAAATACCTTCATGTATCACACCTTTTCATGGCTCAAATTGTAAAACTCAATTAATATTCGTTATTTGTGCTCCACTTTATCGTCTCAATCTCGTGCGCATTATTCACATGAGTGCAATTTACGTGTAAAGGGGTCAAAATAAAAGAAAACGAGGAAAATCCAATATGTTTCAGGGTCGAAACCCAACTACGAACAACATTAAGGGTTTTGATTGTACAACGTTTGATTTGTTAGATAAGACAAACATCATCAAATTGTAACATCCAAATAATATCCACTATTAGTGTTAAACTTTATCGACTTGATCTCACTCACATTATTCACGTGAGTGCAATTTATGCCTGAAGGGGCCAAAATGAATAATGGGGATAATCCAATAGGTTCCATGTTCGAAACCCAATTGAAATGCTTGTTTCTTAGACAACTTTGTAACCCCCTTACAATTCTAAGCTTGAGTAAGTGTAGGGGGGACAAACAATGTTTGGACAATCATTGATAATTGAGTTTGTTGTTTTCATGTGAGTGTAATTTGCGATAAAGGCGCCAGAGTAAAAAAAAATGGAGAAAAAACCAATAGGTTCCATGTTCGAGACCCAACCGAAATTCTTGGTTCTTGGAGCACTTTGTAGTCCCCCTTTATAGTTATAAGCTCGAGTAGGTGTAGGGAAATAGGTGATGTACAAACAAACATCAATAATTATTCGCTATATGTGTTCCACTTTATCGTCTTGATCTCCCTCACATTATTCACATGAGTGCAATTTGTGCTTAAAGAAGCCAAAATAAAAAAAAAAAGGAAAAATCCAATAGGTTTCATGGTTGAAATCCAACCGCAACAAATGTCAAAATTTATGATTAGATATTGTTTGATTTGTTAGATAAGACAAAGACAACATTGGAAAGTTGGAAATAAAAAAGTGAAAATTAAATACATGCATGTACCGCAACTTTTTATTTAAGTAAAAAAGTGAAAATCTAGTAGGTTCCATTTTTAAAACCCAAAAAAAATTTGCTTACAAAATAATATTCGCTGATTGACTTGGTCCGTAATAACACAAACTCTAATATATTATTATTCTTATGTAAATAGAAATGAAGATACAATAGAAGTTGCCCTCTTCCTAACATAATAGTTGATTGATTCATCTTTATGAGTGTAAGAATCTTCATTCATCCTACTTTTATAACCATATAAATCCTCACTCATGATTCTTGCCCCAACTAACAAATATTTATAATAGTGAAAAAAATCAACTAACAATTATTATATTAAAAAATAGAAATACAAATAAAATAAAATAAAGCTATTTTTGAAATAAAACAAATATAAATAAAATTTAATAGAAAATAATGCTCTAAACTAAACTTATTATTATTATATTAAAAATGTAAACCCAAATAAAATTAAAATATAAACACAAATAAAATAAAATGAAACTATCTTTAAAATAATACATTAAACAAACATAACAAACTAATCAAAATCTACGGGCTCCATATATCATAAAGATTTTAATAAAAATACAATAGAAATTAATATTCTTTATAATACTTCTTTGACAGACATGCTTTGACGCCACGAGTTCCGCATAGTGAGTGTCGAATTGCGTCAGCTCTCCTGTCAATTGCTGTGAATTATGTTGTTGCTGCTGTATTATTACCGTGGTGGCAAGCTCTGGATTGGATTTCTGGTAAGAGAAGAGAGGGGAGGTGATGACGACGAGTTTATAGGCAATTGCAGCCAATATTGCTGTCCCAAACAGGGAACGGTGGGTATAGGGAATGGCAGGAACATCAGTAAGCTCTCATCATGGATAGTAAGGGACCAAAACAGATGCTACAATGTTTTCGAAGGCTACAAGCAACCAAGGAGTCCAACCGGTTCAATCTCTTCGCATTCAACGAAACAATTTAATTAACACCTGTCATTGGTTAGATGGAAAAGGGAAAGAGAAGTAGGATACTTGTCATTGATTGAATGGAGATTAATGCCAACTGCCAAAATTATTTACTACAGTTCAGATGGTCGTTGATTGGGTAGATATATATCGTTGATATTGTCAGTAGGGGGGGCTTTTTCTCATAGAGAAAATGCCTTTCTGCATAATCATTTGCAATTAAATTGAATGCATTTAAAATTACAAAACATATTCGGATACAATATGAATATATAAAATTTAAATAATATAGAATGAATTTGCGATAAGAATTAAAAAAAAAAAAACTTACCTCCGGCTCCAAATGACTATTAAAATTTAAAATCATTCACAATTAAATTGAATGCATTTAAAATTACAATATGAATATATAAAATTCTCTGTTACCAGGAAACGCCTAGGGGCCCCCCGTTTCCGTTTCGGAAACTGAAACTCCTTCGAAATATAGGGCCAAGGCAGTGGTGAGCCCAAGTGCTAATGCCCCTGCATTCAAATGGTCAGCAACACCACCAGATGGCTTTGGTACGGGTTCAACCTAGTTAGACACAAGAGCTGAACCACTGTTTAGGCTAACCCCAGAACTACAGAGTACAGACCCCGGAAAATTGGCCTTTGCATGAAGAGATTTCTGATCTGGCAGGAAATCCAATCCAGAACTATCAGGGGTGCCCCGAGGGGCAGTCTTAATGGTCCAGTGGTTCATAGAAATCCCGATTTTGGTATTCATCATCTTTTTGTCAACCAGTAGCTTGGATGGCTTACACTCAAGCACCAAAAGTTTCATATCTACAGACTTGAACTCAGATGTACTATTAATAGCAGAGATACATATAATAGTGGATTGTAGTGGCAAGGCAGTAGCATAGTGGTTTAAAGAAGTATGTTACGGGAGTTATGTTTTGTAGGTATCAGGTTTGATGTATGAATATATTTCTAAGTATGCAGACCTAGGTAGTCGATGAACTACTAGGTTTTCTTAAGTTTGTGTGATCCATGCAATTATATAAAGTGTGCTGTACATCGTATTGTAACACTCTCATCAAAAGCAGCACTCTATCTCAGAAACGCTGCTTAACAGGCAGTTTTCTGAACTTTTGATGTAATCATCAACGTATATTAATATAATTGCCTAAAGATATTTGTCAAATTGTTGTGAAAAAGAGAGAATGCTATCTTTTTACTTTTCATTGTCGCCTATAAAAATATGTTTAGCATGCTACTGCTCCATGGTAGCAATTTTATGAGAAAACTAATGCTGTAGCTGTTCTTCGCAGATATATTAGAATTACAGAAAGTGTCATTTATACCAGTTGCAAATGGTACACGGCTTGTTACAGCAAGTTCTCTTTTTGTGAGGCTTGGAGTGAACTTAGCCCCCTTTGCCTTTGAGCTCCCAAGCTTGTATCTTCCATATGTTGGGATTTTAAGGGACATTGGATTGCAGGAAGCTCCAACTTTTGACAGTGCAAGGGCCCTGCTGGTAAATATACAGCAGGGAAGTGGTTATCAGCATCTCAATCCCAATGAGCTCCGTGCTGTTATACAACTCTTACAGTTCATATGTGAAGAAGGGAAGAGATCCAAATTGGATGGTTGTGAACTCTTATTTCCAGCTCATGATGCAGTTGTTCCTGATGAAGGGTGCAGGTTGGTGCATGCAAGAGCTTGTGTCTATGTTGATGCTCATGGATCTTGTCTTTTAGGTGAAATCGATACATCCAGGTTACGATTTGTAAATCCACAACTGTCAGAAGATCTTTGCATGCAACTGGGTGTGAAAAAACTCTCAGATGTTGTTGTAGAGGTAAGATTTCGTATATGTTGCTATTGTTGGTTTCTGAACTGGTTTTATGTGATAAAGAACAAAACTACAGCTTCACGAATCTAGTGGAGTAAAGTCTTCTTATATAAATAATGTTACAAATGGCTTTTTGCTGCAGGAACTTGATCGGCAGCAGCCTTTAGAAACACTAGAAGCTTTGGGGTCACTTACCTTGAAAACAGTTATCACCAAGATCCGTAGTCCGTCATTCCATAATGCAGCATGGATGGTTATTCAGAACTTCAAAGAACATATCCCTGCATTGAGACATTTAACCAAGGATGAAGTCAAGAAAATCCTAGGATCTGCTGCTGAAAAGTTGCATTTTGTACGTTCTATTTATACTTGCTTTGTAATGCTTCCGTCCTTTGTTGATATAACTCTAAATGTCTCTATCAACAGAAAGCAATCTCTCTTTGGAGAACAGGGAAACGAATTGGGGCATCGAGTCCTCCAGTTTGTGGATCGTTCCAAGTGTATCATGTTGGTTGCAGAGCCTCCTAATGTGGTTGCTGTTTCGGATATACTTGCAGCTGTTTTAAGCAGACTCTTAGATTCACCCATGTGTTTGCCAATTAGCGCATTATTTAATGTGCCTACTGGCTCAGAAGTGCGAGCTTTGGATCTTCTTAGGTTAGCTTCTCACAGCAAAAATGGAGGCAATTTCAGAAGTTCAGTGCATGAAGGTGGGCTGCCGGGTCAAGAACTAATCCCAGCAGATGCCATGCAAGTGCAGTTTCATCCGTTGAGACCATTTTATGCTGGGGAGATCATAGCATGGCGTTCAGATAGTGAAGGAGGATCAAAGCTTAAGTATGGTAAAGTTCCAGAGGATGTCCGACCATCAGCTGGCCAGGCCATGTATAGACTGCAAGTAGAAACAGTCCCAGGAGAGGTTGAACAACTTTTGTCATCAAATGTTCTATCATTTAAAAGCATGGTAGCAGGAAGTTCTAGTAGGGCTGTTGAAAATAATGACGCTGGCTTCAGATCCAGCAGCCATGCTGTACGGAGTCTTCAAGAACTCAGAAAGCCTAACCCCCAAGATATCAAGTCCACTCAAAATCAGGTGAGCCTTCTCCTTGAGAAGTACAGCCCCCTTTTCATATTATTTTGGATTGTGTATATACCCTTATGCTAAGGTTGTTTTATGCTGTATAGGATAAACATGCTCGTATCACAAGAAGGGTGTCTACATCAGAAATTGTGCATGCTGTCGCCGATATGCTCTCTGCAGCTGGGATCCCCATGGGCCTTGATCAGCAGTCACTACTGCAGCAAACACTAACACTCAAGGACCAGATAACAACATCTCAGGCAGCCCTTGTGGTGGAGCAGGTTAGTGGCTTTACTCTCTGAAATAATCGCACATTTACAGCTCTAATAATTAAGGTTGGTGCTACACTTTGATAAGTGTTTCAGAGCATCAAAATGAAAAAGAAACAGTGAGATCCGATTTTCTCTGCTTTTACTTTTGGGCCTTATAACTTTTGAGAGGAAAGAGCACAGAGGAAGTCACACCTTAAACCGGAATGGTGTACTACTTCAAGAGTCCAGGATACTCTCTAAGAACCTAAATACTTACAAGCTCAGCTGAATATGACAGTAACAATTTCCATGTATGCTTATAATTTCATTGTTGGGAACAGTATACTTAATGCTGTGAAGATATCCTAAAACGTGTTGCATGATCATTACTTCTTTCAAAGAAGTCATATACCTTATAAAAATTACTTTCATTTGTTTTTTGTGTAAAGAAGCTTATAGTGATACATACTAAAAAATTACAGAACCTTCAATACAAGAAAGTTTGCGGAATGGAAGCACACTTCTTGAACAAAAGATGACAAACCCATAGCTCATGATAAGCGAAAAGCTCCCACTCAAGATTCTCCTGTCTTGTATCTATGCAATCGTTATATATAAGCAATGCACACAAGAGCCGCTAATATTTGGATTGACAGAGCAATACAAGCATTTTAAACTCTGCTCTTTGAGCCAATTAAGAGAGCCAATAAGGCTGCTCTTGAATTTTTTTTGCCTATGGGAAGTGGCTCACCATCATGCTTCTTGGTCTTGGTATCACCAAATGCTGACCGTCGTGGTCCATCCAGTCATCCACCACATCCGACTGATGTTGCACCTCATTGATAGCCAAAATTAACTTTGGAAACTTTTCATTATGTGGCGATGGAGAAACCACTCATTGCATGCAGATTGGGAAGGGGATCAGGATAGGCTTTGGGACCCGTGTCAGGATCTTGATGTGTGCTGATGCAGATTGAAACCAGAGTTAGCTTGCGATGACATAGCTCCTCATGCGGCCTCATTAAGCTCCTGTATTCAGTTTGGGGAGTTATTTTTTCTTTCGTTTAGTTTAGAGATCAGTTAACATATTTGTTCAGATACTTTTTATAGCTTTTCATCATTTAATGAAAGACAGTTCTTAATCTCTCATTTGTATATTTCTCTTTTATTTGTGTATTTTGTTTTGTGTTATTTTGTGTAGTGGTAAACTAGATTCTCACACACTAGCACTCAAATATACTTTTCATCTCATTATTATAATACGGTGACTGTACACTTGATATGTTGTCCCTCAAATACGTCTGTCCC
The DNA here is from genome assembly GCA_019776745.2 of Taxus chinensis. Taxonomy (NCBI): domain Eukaryota; kingdom Viridiplantae; phylum Streptophyta; class Pinopsida; order Cupressales; family Taxaceae; genus Taxus; species Taxus chinensis. The sequence continues at coordinate 862,124,848 of CM034150.1, forward strand.
CTCTTCTCGATTTCTTCCTTGTACTCAGTTGAGGAAGTTATTATATTTTCCCCTTAGTTTAGAGACCAGTTCATGTATTTGTCAGATATATTTTTAATAGCTTTTCATCATTTAATGAAAGACTGTTCTTGATCTCTTTGTTTTGTTTTATTGTGTAGTGGCAAACTATATTCTCACACACAAGCACTTAAGTATGCTTTTCATCACATTGCTATCTTTTATTGACTTTAACCTTGATAAGTTGTCCCTCAAATACATCTTCAGACTCAGATCGGTGGTGTCAGAGCACTGATTTCTATTGAACACCTATGAGATCAGTCATCAGAGTATAAGAAACATGGGATTTTGATTGACGATCTCTCTGTTTTTCTTTCTACTTGCTGTGCATGGTTCCAAATGACATCACTTGATAAAGATGTGTTCGACCCACAAGGTGGTGATGCATATCGTTGGTGTCATAAATTATTGTACTGTGGTTGGGTGCCATTAATATTTGTAATCTTTGAATGAGTAATTTTAATGGTTGAAAAAAAGGTCTTTGCTTTTTTAAAACTATATTGATTGGTAATAGTTTGAGGTGAGTGGAGGAAACATTTGTTGTACTTACATACCTCCTGCAGGGTTTTTTAATAATGAAGTTTCCTCCCGTTCTTGATGCACAGTTTATTGTGAGATGTTCTCATCATAGTTACCTACGTCTTGTGGACGGGGGGACAATGTTTATGGGACGGCGAAAAATTTCCCAAATTTTGGGGACGGTAGGGGAACGGCTCTTAAAATAATACATAAAAATTAAAATTTCAAAATTTTAACTTTTTTCAATAATATTTAGGGATTTAAACTGTATTTAATGTATTGTGGATACTTTCAAAATTATAATTTGATGTTCTTGGTAAAAATAACATCTTTTCAAGAGTAAACACATCAGAAAACTTTTGAAAGATTTAAAAAAATTGGGGACGCCCCCTCCAAGTCCCAAAACGTTTGGGACGTCATCAAAATCTAGGGGATGCATCCTGACATAGCACTGGTTCTCATAGAGTTTGATTACTGCGAAATTTTGTAGTTGTCAATTTCATGGAAAATTTCATATTTTTATAGTGAGAGGTGTTCTACAATGGCATCATGGGTGATTGTGGTGGGTTGTAATGTAGTGAGTGTGTTCACTTTTAATTCCACTCTTAAATTTGACATCCATTTGACCGTCACTTAGAAGTCTTCCTTTTTTTAAGAATGCCTATTGAAAAAGCGTAATATCTTTTATGATATGGTGGGTTTTGGAGCCCGTTTTAAATGATTTTTTTTTCAAGCCTCACACATTAGTGTATCTAGATTCACACCATTTGTCACTAGTCATGAAAAATATGTCAAAACTGAAATGAATTTAACAATAATTTTGGTATGTGAAAAGTCCAAAATAAAGATTTTGAGATTGATATTTGTCAGCGTTTTTTAGATATATTTATTTAAGATATCCATACCAGTTTAATTCATTGTCAAATAAGCCCTGCAACTCCATTTTTCAACAAAAACTGTCTATGAAGTGTGCAATTCCCACACAACGCATCTGATGGCAAATGCAATCAGGTAATGATCCAAAGTGTGGCATGGGGATAAACTCTAACTAAACATAAAAGGGATCAACTGAAAGCCGTGGTTCCTTGGGCAATGAGTAGAGCTCTCTCCAATTGTGCGAGCAGTAGCACTCATCCAATTCAGTTCAGGGAGGTTTTCTGCAATCCAATGCCAAAAATGATGCATCGTATGCATTAACATTGAAGATCTAAATGCCTGCCAGAGCAAGTTGTTTGCCTTCTATAGTGTGTGGGGTTTGAGCCCCAAATAAGGAGTTACAATGATTGGTACCTCTGATTCAAAAATCGCCAAAAATCGCTGATAAATCGCGTTCTTCTTGCAAAACGATTAAACTTACAACAAATCGCGATTTTTGAAATCTGTTAAATCGCCGATAAATCGCGGTCAAAAACCCTCGAAAATCGTTGAAAATCACGGCTAAAATCGGGGAAAAAAATGCGGCTAGGGTATAACACAAAAAAAACTAAATCGATTTGTTTTTTGTTGTTTTCTCTTTCCACGGGCTCATTTTATATGCTGCGACTTTCTTCGTGCACATCTGACTAGGTATAAATGTGAAAAACGCGAAATCTGACTTGTTTTTTCTCTTGCGTGGCTTGTTTTTCTTCCTGTGACCCGTTTCGTACCTGTTTTCCAGCAATCCGTGGTGGTTTCGTGGCACTTCGTGGTGTTTTCCGTGGCGGTTTAGTGGCATTTCCTGCCCATTTCGTGCTAGTTCGTGGCCCTAGCCCTAGTCGTATATTTCTTTTTCATTTTTTTTAAGATTTTAAAAAGTATACATTTAATAAAACGAATTTTCAGATTCATTCATTTTGTATACATTTAATATATTGTTGTTATACCAGTAATATATTAAATGTATACAAAATGAAAATAAAATAACAATAACTTTGTAATATTAATAATTTAATATATTTAGTTATAACTTATAATAGTAAAACCGTAAGGCTGTTATAATTAATTACTATATATTACCTTTATAATTATAATAATGTTATAATTAAATTATTGTTATATTACTGTTATAATTATAATAGACTAATAGTAATATAATTATATAACAGTAAAACAAATTAATATATTTAGTTATGTATTAAACGTTTACTCTGTAATATTAATATATTTAGTTATATATTAATTATATTGTATTTTTAATTCGTTTTACCATTTTATGAATATATACTATTATATTATTGTTTTTACATTTAATTTAAGTATATTTTATGAATTTAAATGTTTTTAAAAGTAGCGATAAAGTTGCCGATTAATGCCGATTTTTTGCCGATTCCCGATTTTCGATTCAAAATTTGGCCTGCCGATTAATCCCGATTTACGATTTTTTGAACTATGATTGGTACTACACCTTGTCCTTCCTAATGGGAAGAACTAAAACTTCACAACTCTTTGCATGTATTTAACAATGTCCATGAGGTCATTCTCAACCCCCCAAAAAAACAAAATCCAAGTGAAGCACATCAATTCAAAGACTCATAGATTATAGGACAGTTTATATTCTAATTAAAAAATAACTAGTGATATGCACAAATGAGAGTAAGGTTTTCTTTAAAAAAAAAATCTCCTTGGTTCCCTTGTATTTTGGGCACATTTTCCAACACTCTTTTAGCCTTACATTCAAATTGGCCATTTTTGCCTATGTTTGGAATTTTATATATTTATTTATTTCTCTTCCCCTCTTACTCTTTGCAACTTGTACACGTCATCCACCATGTTCAAAAAATCGATTTTTTTGTACATATTTTTTTTCTTCTAAATAGCACCCTTTCAGGCCTGAAAACTCTTCTATTTCTAAAGATGCATCCTCCTTGGGTAGCCCTTTCAACTTCACTTTGATCATGCTCACAGTCTTGTTTTGAAGCTTCTTGGGTTCCTCCTGAACGACATACTTTGGCCACAACACAAACTTACCTTCTTCTTTAGTCATGGATAGTTATGTTTGTAGCACCATATGGATCCCTATCTTCTTCTTTAAACATGACATGTGAAGGAGATTGTGCATTCTTCCCTTGTTTGGTATGTCCAGGGCATATGCAACTTCCCCCCACCTTCACTTGCGCTAGTACGACCCATAATACTATGGTTGTAGCTTTTGGTTCCCTTCTTGCTTCAACATCTTCTGTTTATACGGTTGCATCTATACAAACACCATGTCCTCAATCCCAAAACTCCTCTTTTCTTATGATGATTTGCTAGTTGCTTCATCTTGTCAGCACTCATTGCCAAGTTCTCTCAAGTTTGTAGAATGTTGTGCATCTCTTACACCACTTTCTTTTTCGATGGCACCTTCCCCCTGCATATGACCCAATCCAATGGTGATGTTGACTCATCCGTATAACGCCTTAAATGATGTCATTTTCATGGTCGAATGATACGTGGTGTTGTACTAGTACTCAACCAAAGTAGCCATTCAACTCACTTGCTCTGCTTATCCCCTACATACATCCTCAGACACCCTTCCAAGCACTTGTTTGCCCATCCGTTTGGGGATTGTATGTAGTGCTCATGTTAAATGTAACGCTTGTAATTTGGAACAACTACCAAAAATGACCTTGAAAAACCCAATCTTCATCATAGATGATTTTCTTAGGGATCCGATGCCCACTTAAACACATGTTGGAAATGTTAGGAAACATGGGGATAAATAATAACACAGATCTATATATCCACCAATATAAACAACCAAGGATTATAGTTTATGATTGAACAAGTTATAATGAATTACATCACCGAATGAATTAGATATTAGTTTTAGTGAATGAACATGAAGGTAAATGAACACAAGACACAAGATTTAAGTGAAAAACCTTTCGGTAAAAAATCCATTGAAAAATTGCTTATCTTTATTGAGAATATGTATTTCACCCAACACTCCCACTATTTCTGGTGAATCCTTGCAGTTACACCTTCCAAAAGGATATACAAACTGTCAACAACATTCACTCAACGTAGAGATCTAGCTCACACATTTCACTTCATGTTTCATGCATCTGCTTGCATTGCTCGCTTATTCCGCATGTGTGTGTTACTTGCCGCGACCAATCTCAAATGATATCACCTTGTTTTATACAAGGCGGGTGGCCTATTGCATGGGTCACTCTTGTTATCAAAATTTAAATATCTGCTGACGCGGTATGAGATCCACCACTGTATGTTTTAAATATAAGTTGTAAGCCAGGACCTTTAGTCTTTGGCGGGTTTCTATTAAGTCAGTTTCCCATTTAATCTTACAAACCCAACACTCCCCCTTAATGTTAAGTAGGAAAACATGCCAAAATTGCCTTTTTATACAAAAGGACTTACAATCCATAAATCAACACATGAAGATTTAGGCTAGCATGCAAATATATAAAGCTTGTTCCAAATAACACATGCCAAGTCACCTTTTTGTACAAAAGGAATTACAATCTATAAATCATGTAAGTGATTTATGCTAGCATGCAATAAAACATTTGTTTGGCAGATTTTGTAACTCCGCAGTACACTATTTCAGTGTTCCGTTGAGTTCAACAATATCCCGCGGACTTAAACAAGCTACAAACCAATGCAAGTGTTCTATGGGATTTATAAAATCGGCAGTACATTGCTTTAGTATTTTGCAGACTTCACGAAGCCGCGACACAAAGCAAGTGTTCCGCGGATTTTATAAAAACTATAGTACATTGGAACAACAAGAATTCCCAAGATAAAGTGATTACATATGAAATCTTACATAAGATTATGGAGTCTTTTATAAAACATGAATCTCTCATATCTAATGCTTTGTTGGGTATTACAAGTAAACCCACAGAAAGTGACAATTTACTTAAACAAAATGGAAATAGTATAGGGATTGTACAATTAACACAATTAAGCCGTTAAGAAGTGGCATTGCAAAAGAGGTGGCATTGTAAAAAAACATGCAAAACATGCTCATTCCTCTTTATTTCCCTTTCAAGGGCAACTCTGAAAGGCCATAGCTCATTTGATTCAAGGGGTGAAGATCAATGTCATTCACAATGATCATTTGAGTCTTGCTCATCTGATTCAGGGGGTGAAGATCAACATCATTCACATGATCATTTGAGCCAAATTCTGAAATGTCCAACATAACGCGAAATTTGCATAACTTTGTAACACAATGGCTTTGTAAAAATTTCTACAATCCGATCTTCAGTAGAACAAAACTTGAGGTCTACGTCACCATTCAGAACTTTCTCCCGAATGAAGTGCATATGAATGTCAATATGCTTGGTTCGTTGATGCTGAACTAGATTGTTTGTAAGAGCAATGCAACTTTGACTATCACATAGAAGAAGAGTACTTCCTTTGATGCCCATATGAAGTTCATCCAACAGTCTTTTCAACCACATAACTTCCTTTGTTGTTTCCATAGAACTTCTATACTTCACTTCAATAGAAGAGATAAATATTGTTGGTTGCTTCTTGCTATTCCAAGTGATTGCACCTGTACCCAACTTGAAAGCATATCAAAAACTAGATTTTCTATCCACAATATCAACAACATGGTCAGAATCACAATAACCAAATAAATTTGCATCATCACAAGAAGAATAATACAAACCATAATTGATTGTACCTTTAAATACGTTAGAATCCTTTTTTCCATTTTCCAATGGTCCTCATAAGGATCCTGATTGAGTCTATAAACAATTCCAACTGCATAGGATATATTAGGCATAGTGATAGTTAAATAAATCAAGCTACCAACAAGTTGTCTGTATAAAGTAGGATTAAGTTTATCACAAGCAGGTTTTGGATCTAATTTAATTCCAACTTCCATAGGAATAGAGACATGCTTACAATCAATCATGTTAAATCTTTTAAGAAGGTTAGAAGCATACTGTGCTTGAGATAGAACAATAGATATGTGATTTTGACAAATAACTATGCCTAAGAAATTATTTAACAATCCTAAATCAGTCATTTCAAAACGTTGTCTTAGCTTCTAAGAATTAGATTCTTATCACTATTAGTAATCAAAAGATCATCAACATATAAGACAATGATAATAATATGATTGTTTTAAGATTTTACAAAACAAATCATTGTCAACAAAACAATTTTTGAAACGAAGATCTTGAAAGAAACTTTTTATCTTAGCATACCAAGTTGTAGGCGCTTGTTTAAGACCATACAAAGATTAAATAAGCTTACACACATATAATTCCTTATAAGGTTCTTCAAACCCTCTAGGTTGATGTATATAAATTTTTTCTTTTAAATCACCATTAAGAATAACATTTTTTACATCCATTTGGTGAATCTCCCATCCATGTTGAGCAACTAAAGCTAGAAGAATTCTAACAATGCTTATTTTGGGAACAGAAGGAAGGGTTTCAACATATTCTAAACCAAGTTTTTGAGTAAACCCTCTAACAACTAATCTTGCCTTGAATTTTTCAATCTTACCACTAGAGTTATACTTAATTTTATACAGCCATCTAGATCTTACAATGCTTCTTTTATGAGGAAGATGGGCTAATTCCCAAGTTTTATTTTTTATTAGAGCATTGTATTCAACTTTCATAACATTAATCCACCTTTCATCTAGGCTAACTTCTTCAAAAGATTGAGGTTTAACCTCATATACAGTTGGCAAGGCATGATAAGAATGTTGATTGCAGGTCATCTTTCTTAGATTATTAGGCTAAGAATTAAAAATCGATTTTGAGCTCACTTAGGAATTCTAGACTGAGATAGATTGTGAAGACTCCCCCTCAATATCTACATCCATCATATGAGAAAAAGGATGATCAACCTCTTAGAAATCAGTTTCCATATTGTTTAAATAAGGATTATCAAATTGAAGAGTTTCAGACTTAGGAAACACATAGGAGGGAAGAGAGGATTCGCAAAATAGTTTCTTTAGAACATGAACATTCTTATTTTCTATAAGAATTGAACTTAAATTTAAAGTCTGATTGTTGATTAGTATTGTTATTGTTGTTTTAAAATGATTTATGATTTTGGGAGACCAATGCTTGAGAGACATTTTCTTTTGAGTCAAAGTTCTCCATTACTCTTTCTTGTTGAATGGGTATGTTGGTGAATTAATTTGTTGCATTGCAAATTATGTGTTTCCACCAACTCTTATGGGGCTACGCCCCTCCTTGTGTATGGGGAGGCTCCCATCATTGAATCCAAACTTGTTGGCATGCTGTTGCGTAAGTGTTGTCATTGATGCAAAACCTCATTAATGACAAAGGGGATGATGGAATAAGGGTCAGATGATGCTCAGAGTGATGATGACATGGAGTTTCAGGTACGATCTTGGTTGCTTATGATGATTCAGTGAGATTTGCTTGTTCTTGCAAGTCTATTTAGGTGACCTAGCCAGCCTAGGTGATAGTGCATGGTGGTATGAGCCTCGTGGCAGCTTGAGAGGCATGTTAGCATGTTGGAGAGCATGTTTTGGGAGTGCTTGGGCACTCACATGAGTTTCAGGGAGCAAATACAGGTTGGTGACTATGTTGCAGGTGCTCATTTGGAGCAGGTATGGATGTTAGGAGGTATGAGGATGAGTTATTGAGCTATATGAGTTCATGGATGCATGTAGGCAGTTGATTCATGATGTGTCAGGTATGTTAGAGCCATTTAGATTGCTTTCATGATGTGTTATGAGGTTATTTCAGTTGACTCTAGCTTCTACAGTGCAAAACCCTAAGGGGAAGCTATGCAATTGAGATAGGATAGAGAAATGGAGGGTTATCCATGGCTTGCTGATGATTGAAAATGATGCACAAGGGTGTTTTTGAGGTGTGAGCAAAATTTGGAGTCATTCTGAAGAAGTTTTTGCAAGTTATGATGTTTTTGGTGAAACGAGGTCAAGAAGTGCATTTCCATCTCGAATTGCAACTTTTGATGCTCAACCTGAATTGTGTGCTTTGCATGGGACCTTGTGGCTTTCAGGGATGTTTCTATATTGAGTTTAGAAGGTTTCACAAAAAGAATGAGGTTAGTTCATCGTCAGGTTTTATGAACGAATGTTAAGAAGGTAAACAACTATTTTTTGGGTTTGAAACCTAGCTTGAAAGTGGTTTGTGAGGTTTCCTTCGTAAGTGTCCAGAATTGCTTCTTAGTGCATGGATGATGATTGGAACATGTAGAGAACTCCTTCAGCTTTCCAGAAATGTATGGTAGAGGTTATGGTGATGAGTGGACCCCACTCAAACAGGTCAATTTTTGAAGAAGTTTAGTTTGAGACAAGGTTGTCCAAAGGATTTGCAAACTAAATGGCCATTGTGTGATGAATATGAGTTGTTCTTCATGTCTGAAGAGGTTTCAGGTGATGGTCATGCTGATAAATGGTCAAGTATGCTTCATTTAGGTTGACTGGTCAAAGGGCAGTTTTGGAGCAGTAAGAAGCAGTCTTCAGTAAATTAGACATTACAGGAGCTACATGAGGAGTTAGGAGGTGATTCAAGTTGTATTGGGAAGAGGATTCAGAGAGCTTTCTAGTGATATAAGGTTTGCCTCATGATGATAATATTCGATATAGTTTCCAGGTCAATTTGTGATCAATTTTTTTTGCTATTCAGGACAAAACTGTTTTTGCTGAAAGATTGAGTTGGTTAGTGCATGAAATGGATTGGGTAATGCTTTCTATCACCTGGAATGTGAAGAGGGATAAATTTGACATCCAATGAAATCCATTTTGAGGTTTTGAAAGTGTCAGGAAGGGTGCAAACTAGTTGGATTTTGAAAACAACTTTTTGGGCAGCTTTGTTTGGTGAAGGCAAAAGTTGTGATTTAAACTAGTGGATGTTTCATGGGTTCTAACTTGTTAAGGATTGTTGTGCAGGCTTTTCCATTTCCATAGAGTGGTCACATGCCATAGTTGAGGTTCTTGGGTGACCTTGAAGCTATAAGGTGCAGACAGGGTGCTGGAAACAGGGGTTTGGTGAAGGAATGAGCCACTGGGCCCATTAAACGAAATAATCTGATTGGTTCATTATAATTGTGACCATGTATGATGTTTAAATGTTATTTTAAACATGTGTGATGATTTTTAAAGCATGACTAAAAATAGTTTTGGGATTAGGAGATTTTTTTCATTTCAATGCATGAGATTTGAGGATTTTTGGTGCATGGATGAAGGGTTTTTGCTAGGCCGACCTATATGGGCCGATTGTGAATGTTCTAGTGATTCTTATTGGATGTTTTTAGGTTGGTGTGGTCGTGCTAATGGAGGGAAACCGACCTCTTTTGAATTTGAATCAAGGAGAGGCTACAAAGGTGATATTTTGGGTATAATGTTGATAATATTTTGGAACCTTATTTATCTTCTTTTGAAGATACCTTTGATGCAAAGCAAAACCCCCTGAGCCTAGCCCAAAACCCCTGGAATTTCATTCTAGGTCAACAACTAGTTATGTTTTCATGAGGAGGATTTGAGTGAAGCAAAGATGGAGAAGTCTCTTTGATAGCGAGTTGAAGGAGGGCAGATTTGGAGTCTTGTGTTTGGATGCTACCTTTATAGCATGTTGATGTCATTTGCAGGTTTTTGAAGTATTTGCAAATCTAATATTGAGTTGAAGTCATTTGCATAGAAGTATATCTTTTTATGTATTCATGAGACAAGGTTGATTGTCTTGGTATCTCTTGATTGTATCTTGCTGGCTATTGTTGAAGATATCAATTCATTGTGACCTGATTTGAATATCAATAAAAAGTGGTGATCTTATTTGAACATCAATAAAAGTGGTTGTGTTTATTTTATGATCCTTGTTTTGAGTTTGTTTCATGGTGAAGTATACTTGTTTGTGATCATACATTGATATATGTGTTTCATGAGGATATGTGTTTGATGTTTTGAAGTATAGAGTGAAAGTTTTATCAAGGAGTGATTCACCCCCTCTCAATTCTTGTCACTTCCAAGAAAACAATCCTAATTCTATCTAAATCCTGTAGGGGTGGCCAAATAGGTTGGGGATCACACAGACACACTGCACTGAACTTGTGGCAAAGTCCTTGTACGAGGTACACGGGAGGAAATTGCAGCGATGAGGGATAAAAGAGAGAAATTAGAAAAGGGAAGGTTATTGTTGTGAGTAGGCAATAACAAAGTTTACACCAAATAACCGGAGTAGTTCAACATTCAAGCAAAGGAAAGCAACAATGTAAGCTATTAGTGAGACTAATAAACTAGAGACACATAGTTCTTCAGATTCATCAATCAAGGATGCAAAGTTCCTTCTCGATCAGTGTGTTTGGAAAGTGCAAAAAAGAGAGAATAGAAAAAACACATAAGAAAGAGGAATGGAAGAAAATGTAGCTTTTATTTCTTGTGTTGGTGATACAAAGCTCAACACGCAAACCACAATCCACAATTGCTATCAAGAACTGAAATTTCAGGATCCTTTGGAAAAGGGAAGCCATCCCAATTTATAGCATTGTGAATTGACCTTTCATCTACCCCCCACATGACTCTTCATGTTCTCATTCAACTTGTGACTTTACATCTTCCTAGAAAATGAGAAATAAGTTCCCTTTTTATAAATCAAAAGGACTTTTACAATATAACTTTAGAAAGTCACTTAAGTGAATGAGACAAAATACCATGATTGCGTATAATGAAGAATTAGAAAGGGGGAGGGAAGGAGAGAGAGGAGGAAGGAGTTGACATATCTGATAAAAAACTCCTTATGACGAAGAACTTGTTGATTCATGATCCTTGATGAGAAGTTTCTGGAACGAGCTCCTGTCGGAATTCTTTTCTGAAATGAGATACTGCAAGTGTCAACTTATCCGCCTCTAGAATGCAAACGCAACCCAACACCTTAATCCATGACCTGGGAACCTCATTGATCTTCTTGCATTGATTGAGCCACCTTTTGTGATCTTTTGCAATTTTCAAAATGGAGTTTTTGATGTTGGCCAGGGACTCTTAAGTTATCTTCATTGAAGGAAAGAGAGTCACCTGGCTCTTTCTTGACCAACTCTTGGAAGGAAACAATGAGTTCTTCCGATGATGAATGCTCAGTGAGTGGAGAGAACTCGAGTTTCTGAACAGAGTTGTAGACCTCATTCAAGATTTCAAAAGCATGTTGTCTACAAAAGACAAGTTCAAAGGTGGCATCTGCTATCATACTGTATCTCTCATCAATGATGCGAATCCAAACCGGAGACAAGTTCTCACCAATTGATGCAAACACATTCTTACTCACATGGCTGTGAGAGTTGAAGGAGCTCATCTCGGACACTAGTGGGAACACCTCATCCCAATGGATCTTCTCTTTTTCAATCTCCTCCACTTTTTTCATTTCTAACAAGATGGCAAGAATGTACTTGATTAGAGAGATGACCTCTGGTAACATTGTCTTACCGCTCTCTATGATCTTCTCAATCTAGCTCTCGTTGGCCTTCCCCTACATCATGTAACATTGTGCTTTCTTGATCACCTCAGGATCAACACTGTTGATCGAGGAATGTCTTCTTCAGGGAGAGAAGATGTTGAATCGGGCTCCAAGAAGGGTTGAATGTGAGCACTGAGAATTTTTACGTGTTCCGCCACTTGCTCCATTGTTCTCTTGTACTCTTCATATTGAGCAAGGAGGTGGGAAGAGGATTCCTTGAATAGATGAGAATCACCCTCGTGAAAAGCTTGACGCAATGGGATGTGGATCAACTCATAATCTGACTGAGTCATCTCCTTGATAGGCTTTTCATTCTTAGGCCTAACAACTTCCACATATTGGTTGCCTGAGGTGCCACTAAAGAAACGGGAGGTTGTCTGGGCCGTCTTCCTTCGCTTGGATTTAAAAGTTTTTGAGATTGCTTCAAGGCCGGGCATGACAACTTGCTATGTTGTCCTTAGCTCACTTTCGAGCATTTCTTGAATCCATGGGAATGGCTCTTCAAGAGTTGACATGATGTTGCTAGCAAGAGTATTTTTAGGAACCTGATGCAAAATCACTTTTTGTTCATCGTGGGGAAGCTCCGCCATTGGGGAAGATATACCTAAATGCTTCTGAAGAGAAAGATGCTGCAATGGATCACTTAGATGACTTGAATACCTCTCTTGTCTTGACTAGCTCATTCAGCTCGCCTAGTTCAACTCAAATAGCTCACTGAGCTCACTCGACTAGCTCGCCGAGCTCAACTCAACAAGCTTAACTCAAATAGGTCACCGAGCTCACTTTAACTAGCTTGCTGAGGAAAGATGATGGTGGATCCAACTTGACCGATGAGTTACTATGATCAACGGAGCTCTTGACTCTTTTAGAATCTTTTCCAACTGTACAATGTTTCTAGTTTTCCCCTGTTGCACTTTGATATGCTTTGTCTGGCTCCCGGACACAATTGAGGTCAAAATGATGTTTCAAGACCTCCGCGAAGGATGAATTTCCTTGTTTGAGTTATGTAACCATCTAACACCCTTGTGAAAATGTCAAAAAGCAGCAAGAAGAGTGAAATCAGAACCAACTGCAACTTTTTGCATCCAAAACAGAGACTTTCATAGGATCCTTTTGTACAAATTTCATTTTTGGACTTGGTTAAATTTTTGAGTTTTTGGTCCCTAAACGGAGAAAGATGCTCAAATCGCACTTGGAGGAACTCAAGGAGCTATTCTCTTGATTCGGTAGTTCCACAACAGAGGCAATAAAGAGATTTCAACTTGCAAAAAGACTTATTTCACCTATGTTGTATGACACATGTGGCACACTCACGTGGAACATGAGGAACTGTTCTGAAGTTGCACATGTCCCCTGATCAAGCGATATGCATGGCTTAAAAGGGATTTGGGTCATTGAATCACGTATGGTGCAGTTGGATGAAACACTGGGAATTGTTCCTTGAGTTCCTAAATGTCGTGCCATGCACAATCTTTACCCACTCTACATCTATGTGCATCGCCCTTATCCCCTTTGTGAGGAACTCAAGAAACTGTTCCAATGGCTCCTTGGTTCTGTGATAGAGGCTACGAGGAACTTAAATTGCAAAATCCTAAGGGAGTTCCACAGGCAACACGATGGAGGGGTAAGGGTTTTTGGAGTTATATAAATGAATTTGCAAACCATTTCAATTCATTTTGAATGCTCTACCCACCATTTTATGCTCTGCCCTCAAGTTCATTGCCCTAGCTGTTGTTTTCCCTCCCTTGTTGCTATGCCCCCAAGGTTTCAAATCCTCCATTAAAATCATCTTTGTTAGTGCGACATTTTCACTGGTTTTTCGAGCATTTATGTGGGTATTTTTATTATGCACATCATTCTTCTCCATTTTTGTCCAATTGTCCACACAATTGACCTTCCTTCCCCTTCAAATTTGCAAATTTGAATTGCTGAATTGTCATTGTGAAGTTTCAATATGCAGGATATGAGCATATTTCTTCATTGGAGACCAACATTTCTGAAAAGGGCGACAATGATGTGAAGCACATGGATTTGATTGAATTTTGGGAAAAAATGCAAGATGATAAACAAACTCCATTGGTTGACCGTTGAACGCATCTTTAGTTGTGGTTTGGCTCATACAACGGGATTTTCGAACTTGGTTCAAAGCTCAAACATAGTTTTGGCTTGTGCTTGATGCTTTGATCCAGATACCAAAGAATTGAAGGACCCCCATGGACAAGTAATTGCTCAATTGGATGCTTATCACATTAACATTGATGTTGGAATCAGGGGTTTGGAGAGTGCCAAAATAATAACTTTGGACATGGCCCAAGCTGACTTTAATCTTACACCTGAGAAGTACCTGACCCTAATAGCCAAGTCCTAGCTAAATAAGAAAAAGAAAGGTCCTTCCAATTTTCTAAGAGTTCGTTCAGATCAGATTTTACAGAAGAAATCTAAGCTATAATCACTCTACTAGCTAGGGTCATGGGACTGCTTACTACCAAAGAATTCCATAATTGGATGTTTCTTTTTATCACATCATTTGTGTTGGAAAACAAGAAATCAATTGGGGAGGGACCATCAATTAGAACCTGTCAAAACAACTCTTATCAACTAAACATTGTATAAGCATAAGAAAAAGTATAAGTTTTCTAGACATAAAAAAGAAATCCCATATTGAAAGCAATATTTCAGAAAGAAGAAATACATGGGGAAGAAAAGAAAATTTATACCTACTTGCTTTATCTGTAAAGGAAAACATTATGCAAATGAATGCCCGAAGAAAGATACAGATAAAGGTAAGACAGATAAATATGCTGATAGCAAAAGCCATAAAGATCAGGATTATTGCCTAGTTTCTGATTCTGATTGTTATTCATCAGATATCTCATACATCTCTTCAAATGAGGATTTTCAAGTAAATATTACAGAGCATTCTGAGTCTGATTTAGATAGAACTGAATCCGGTTATGATTCATTTCCCTCTTTTGTAAATATGATTGCTAGTTTTCCTCATCCTTTGATGCCTGTATCTTTTGAAGTCATATTCAAGCAGTTAGAGCTAAGGCAGAGTGAATTTGAAGATTGTCCCCCATGGGACACTGCTAAGAAGACTTTTCTCTCTTAAAAGGTCAGAGAACTTGAAAAAAAAAAAATACAATTCAAGTCAAAGTTGAGAATGAAGCAAGAGAAAGAAAAGAAGAAGAAGAAAGACAAAGATGCTCTCCAGCAAAGGTCATCACCTACCTCAAGGCCTCCCATACAAGGACGTGTTCGTCAGAGACAAACTCCCTACAGGGGAAGAGGTCGTGGCAGAGGAGGAAGATGCTCTCCACCAAAAAGGAGCTTTCCATTTCTATTCCCAGAAGAAGATCTAGATAATGAATTTCAAGTAACTACTTCTAACACAGATATTATTATTCCAGTACTTGAAACAATGAGACTATGGAGAAGGAATAATATAGAGTTTTTACAGAAAGTCATTGCTAAAGCTACAAATGAATATAAGAGACTTGTTGAAGAAGAAAACGGAGAAAAGAAGGAAGCTGAAGGCGATGAACAGTTTCTTGAAGAAGCTTATTAGCAAATACTACATCAAGATTTAGAAACAACAGACCCAACAGAAGAAATGAATACAGAGGTATGCACTATAAAAGGAGCTCAAAATCCTTTTATTACTATTACTATTTGCATCCCAAATATAAAGCCTTATTCTATAGAAGCAATGATTGATACTAGAGCAGACATAAGCTTGCTCAAAACTAGAGCCATACCACCTGATTGTTGGACTGAGACATATTTGAAAATAAATTTTGATAAAAAAGAGGTTATCTCTAGATACACAGCATATGTTCCTATCAGAATAGAACGATATGAAAGAACATTACAATTTTATCAGTATGACATGCTTTCATATGATTGCTTGATAGGAGTAGATGCTCTACAAGAATGTGGTACTTTCAGTCTAAATAAGGATTTCATATCTTTATTCAATCCTGATGTTCAAATCCCTAGAAAGTATTCTTTCAGAACAATAGTTCCTTTACCAGAGAAGAAGAAAGAATGCAATCATGAATGGATTCACAAATCAATAGCCTTATGTAAAGGTAATATTGATGATATTATTGCTAAGATCAAGAGAGATCTTCGTTCAGATAATCCTCATTCTTTTGTTGAAAGAAAACAACATATTTGTTCACTAGATTTACAGCTACTAAAAGATGACAAAGAGAATGATATCATTCCTAAATTCAAGGCACATCATAAAGGCATGATTCCTTCAGAAAGAAAGGAGTGTCATGAAGAAATCAAAAAGCTGATCCAAGGTGGTTTCATCAAAGAATCTAATTCTCCTTGGGCATGTGCAGCTTTCTATGTAAACAAGAGAAGTGAACAGATCCGCCAAAAGAAAAGAATTGTTGTTGATTACAAGCCTTTGAACAAGTTCGTGAAAGCAGTCCAGCATCCTATTCCTGCTAAGGATGATTTGCTATTCAGAATCAAAGGATCTAAAGTATACAACAAGTTTGATCTAAAGAGTGGTTTTTGACAGATATTCTTAAAACCAGAGGGCAACTACAAAACAACTTTTGTAGTCTCTGGAGGACAATATGAGTGGAAAGTACTTCCCTTTGGATTGAAGACTGCTCCATCCATCTTTCAGAAGAAAATGGATTCTATCTTTGGTGAGTTAGCTGACTTTTTGGTTGTCTACATTGATGATATATTAATATTCTCTAAATCCCCCAAAGAACATATTGATCATCTAGAGAAATTCTATGAAACAGTTTTTAAGAATGGTTTGTGTTTATTTCCAACAAAAATGGAGATTTTCAAAGATGAAATGAATTTTCTAAGAATCAAAATCAAGGATGGATCAATAGAAATGCAAGCTCATATTGTGTCAAAAATTCAAGATTTCCCACACCAAATTTCAGAGAAAAATCAGTTACAAAAATTTCTGGGCTGTATTAAATTATGTTGCTAGCTTTTATAAGAATATTACAGCAGATAGAATATTGCTAAATAAAAGATTGAAGAAGAATGCACTTAGCTGGTCAGATGAGATGACACAGGTTGTGCGAAGAATAAAGGTACAAGTTCAAAAGCTCCCTGCTATGTCTTTTGCCTGGACAAGGATTAAAAATTATAGAAACAGATGCTAGTGAAAATTATTGGGGAGCTGTCTTGAAAGAAAAAATGGATAATGGAAAATAAAAGATATGCAGATACACATTTGAATCTTTTCAAGGATCAGAGCTGAAATATCATTCTGCACATAAAGAGATCTTAGCTGCTAAGAAAGCTATAAAAGCTTTCCTTATTTTTAATCCAGAATGAGCATTTTGTTCTGCGCTCTAATTTAAAGGATTTTAAAACTAGACTTAATAATGGAGATCCTACAAATAAAATTGCATTCAATAGGCTTCAGTGTTGGGGAATGTGTTTTGACAATTTCAGTTATGAAATTGAGCATATTAAAGGAAAAGATAATTCTCTTGCTGATTTTGCCAGTAGAGAATTAAATCATTCAAAGAATGTAAATGTTACACATGTCATCCATGAGTTTGTTGAATTAGTCTGGAACACTTCTACATGTCACAACTACCTTGAATCTTTAGAAAGAAATGACAATGAAATGTCATATGAAGCACAACATTTGTTGCTCTCCAGAGGAATTATTTCTGTATCACCCTATAATATGACAGAGGTAGCATCCGGATTTGTTGATCCTGGAGTTCCTACCACAGATTTTCATACTAGGCAAGAACCTATGGTTTTTTGCACTTTACAGTGGCAATGGAGACACTCAAGGATCTTCAATTTCACATTCAAAAGAGGGAAGTTCTCAAGGCAGAAATCTTTACAAACATGAAATCCTTTTCTGCGACCTCGTCAAAGAAAACTCCTCTGAACTTAACACAACAACAAATATCAAGGAGCAATTTAGAAAATTGATCAAAGAGCAACTCTTTTGCATTGATGGATTTGGTAAAAACAAGATTGATGAACTTTCCGAAATCCTTAGTGTGATAATTGAAGCCCACGTCACAAGGTTTGAGTTTGAGTTTGAGTTCGAGTTCAGGTTCAAGTCTAACAAGGACAATTTGGTTCAAGTTCACCCAATGGATAAAGTTCGAAAAAAAATTACTATTAAGTTTGACTAATAGAAAAACATAAAAAAACATATGAAATTATGTTAAACCACAATCTTAAACATGTGATACTAAGTTTTTAGACTTCATACTAACCATACTATAGTGTTAAAGGCTACTTGTTACATCAAAAATTTCCATATCATCAAAGAGGGAACATACTTTATAGCCTTACAGGTTACTTGCTACATCAAAAAGTTCCATATCATCAAAGAGTGAACATACTTTATAGCCTTATAGGCTACTTGCTACACCAAAAAGTTCCATA
Source organism: Taxus chinensis (assembly GCA_019776745.2). Lineage (NCBI taxonomy): Eukaryota > Viridiplantae > Streptophyta > Pinopsida > Cupressales > Taxaceae > Taxus > Taxus chinensis. The sequence continues at coordinate 862,143,225 of CM034150.1, forward strand.
TCAAATAAGAGCGAACATACTCTATAGCCTTATACTATTCGCTACATCAAAATTTCCATATCATCAAGAGCACTAGGGTCATCAACATTATCATCACCACAAAGGAAGTCAGGATCATCTGTATCCTCCAAGTCTACTACAACAAATTGTGAAGAAGAAGATTCTCTTTCCATATTTTTCATGCACATTCAGAAATTGTTGTGAACGTAAACAAGTTCTCCCAACTTTCCCAACAATGACCTGTTTCTTTTCTAAGATTGGATTGTGATCAAAACAACTCCAATTCCTTTAACATGTTGATGTACTTGCTCATTGACTCAAAATTCAAAGAGCAAATCATTCTAGTTCCTTTTCACGTGATCCATAATATTCCCACCATCTGTATCCCTCAAGATGTGGCCTATCCTTGGCTCCTCGCATTGAAAATACCCCTTCTTCTGCTCGAAATGCCCTTGTTTGGTGCCTAATTATACTTGCAAGTTCAAGATCTAGAACAAGCTTGGCAATGTCTTCGTAAAGCCCAATCATTACTTTAGAATCACTCTCTCTCTCTCTCTATATGAAAGGGCCTAGGCTCTATATAACAATTTGTTGAATGCAAGGGTGTGTGCATCATTTTCCATATTACATCAATGACATCCCATATTTCTTTGTAATTAGCCTCCGCATCATTGAATGCCTTTTGAATGGATTCCTTATGGTGGTCCATAGCCTCATAAACCATGCCAAGACAAGAGGTGTCACCATCAACCGTGCACAACACATCCACAATGAGGTCACAAACTTTTAGAATTTTGCTTGCACTTTCCCAAAAGTTTTTGTTTAGAATAATTTGTTCTGTAGGTTTTCCTTAGAGCTTGTTGAAAGCGCAGATCTTTCCCACTCATTGCAAAAAATCATTGATCTTATTGCTACCTTGTCTTCAACTACACTTTGACCTTATTGCTGCTTTCTCTTCAACTACACTTTTTAAAGTGCCATAAAAAGAGGCAAACTTTGTTTCACAAGGCCTCAACAACTCCTTAGATGCAAGTTGTCTATAAATGCTCAATGCAAGGCGATGGTTCCTTATTAAATTTGCAATTATTCTCCCTCTTTGAATTGCTTCATGAACCCATGAAAATTTGGCCAAGTCATGAAGTAGCAATTTAAGGCAACAAGCTGCACAATGGCTCAAATAGATTAGACAATACTTGTCTAGTATCATTTTTCCAACACCTACATAATTAGTGGCATTATCAGTGACAACTTGAACTACATTTTCCTCCCCCACTTCCTGAATTGCTTCATCCAAGATTTTGAAATTAACCTCAGAAGTTTTCTTGTGGTTCATGGTGTCAACATCTTTCAGAAAAGATATTCCTTGAGGGCAATACACCAATACATTAATTAAGGGTCGTTGACACATATCAGACCATCCATCACTCAATATACAACCTATTACACTCCAAGAGGCCTTGATACCTACCATGTTTCTAGTCACCCTCTCTTTTGACCTTTCCAAAAGAGTAGTCCTAAGCCTCTCCGAACTAGGTGGAGTATATTATTTGTCAAATTTAGATATTTTTTTAATTGCATTTTTAAAAAAAGGACAACTTGCCACATTGAATGGAATGACACTTGAATAAAACAAATTTGCTAATGCATCATTTGCATTTTGCTTTTGCACCGGCTTCAAAATGTTAAGAAGTGCTCCACTACTATGTGTATTTGATTGCATATATGATGATGACATGCTTGTGGAAAAGCTCTTTGATGTGTTTCTGGAAATAACTTCTTCAATTCGTTGTTTTTTGTGTTGCTATATGTTATCCAACAAGCGATTGTTGCTCCTCTCTCTCCAATCTGGTTATGACTTTTGGCATGACATTAGGACAAGCTTTAACACTCCCACCAGGCCCATCCGCACTGCCAAGTAGGTGGTCTACTGCCTTAATTATACTGTCAACAAAAAAATTTGTATAAGTTACATTTGATTTCATTTCTAGTCCCTATGCGCGCGACATACTTCCATCCCCCGACAATCGATTTTTGATGAAGTTTGCCATTTTAATTTATCCGAATTTTCCCATTGATCGAATTTATTTGATAAAGTTTTCCATTTTAATTTGTATTTCTTGTTAATTAAAAAACTAAAAAAAATGTTTAGAATATTATTTTTTTAGATACAAACATCCAAAACCTAAAATCAAAACAATATATATAAAAACGTTTAACTTACCTCTCCTATTTCGTTGAAAAACATAAAATCCTAGATGAGAATAAAATATCAAATCACCGCTTGCATTGACAACCATTCAATCTGTGTAATCACAGTTTGTGGTTCGCGACAATTTTCTTTCTAAGACACAAAATATCGATGTCATTGTAGGCTCTGTAACTCTTACAGGTTGCATCTAGTACAACTTTGACGACAACATGCACATTAGTTGATAGAGCAGCAATCAAAGGGCTGTTATTTAATTTTAGTTTTAGTTTTAGACTCCTAATTTTATGTAGTCTTAAATGTATTTTATTTCTTATCGTTACAATTTATAACTTATATTTTATAGTCATTTTAAATCAGTGTTACGCAGGGACATGTCCGCAAGATTTTGGTTATGTCCCGGACATTTTGGGGAGTTGGGGACATCCCCTATTTTTAAAAAATCTTATGTTTTTCCTTTGTAAAAGCTTTTATTTTTACCAAAAACATTGAATTCTAATCTTGAAAGTACCTAAAACACATTAAATATAGTTTAAATCCCTAAATTTCGTTGAATATAGTTAAAATGTATAAGTATTAAATTTTTATATTATTTTAATAGCCGTCCCCCCTATTGCGGTTCTAAAAACCCTGCCCCTCCATCCCCAAGACTTAGGTAACTATGTTTTAAATGTGTTATAAATTTATAGTTTGTAATTTTATGTCTTATTTAATTTATTTTATTTCTCACTTATAATTTATAAGTTATATTTTTATAGTTGTTTTAATTATTTATAATAAATTCATAAAATATATTACTTTTTTAAATAATAGTTTTTTTATTACTAAAATAAATCGTAGTTTATTTATTTTTTATATTATTGATTTTTCTTTCTAAATATTATTATTATTATTAATTTCCAAACTTTTTCTCCAACCAAACAACCCGAACTTTTCGAACAAGGTAACTATGACAATTAATCATAAAGTTTTATAAAACTAATGAAATTTCAAGAAAACTTTATTAAAAAAATAAATAAATCAGGTTACTCAATTTTTTTACAATGCAATAGACTCTAGTAGAACTTAGGATAAGTTTTTGTTTTTGCGGGTTATTGTAGTTCTTCAGATCTACAAGATTCTTTGCACCTACAGATCACAAACAACTAGACCTACCCTGCACAAGCATATACACCAACGCTAATACCATGTTAAGGAAACCACAGGTAGAAATAATAACACAAATTTTATTATCCACCAAAATAAATTGCTGAATATTATAGTTTATGTTTGAACAACAAATTAAGATAGATTACATCTCATAATGAATTAGATATTAAATTGCATACACAAACATGAAAGTAAATGAACACAAGACATAAGATACAAGTGGGAAAACTTTTTGGTAAAAAACTCACTGAAAAATCACTTATCTTTATTGAGAATAAACATTTCACCCAACACTCCCACTATTTCCAGCAATTACAGCTTCATGGAGGAATCACAAACCGTCACATACATTCGCTCACGAGTATATCACTCGCATTATGTATTTCTAACTCTGCTCGCATATATTGTTCGCATAAGTTTGTTACTTCGCGTGTTGCATATAGTGCTTTGTGCTGTAACCAATCTCTAATGAGATCACCTTGATTTATATCAAGGCAAGTGGCCTGTTGGGTCACTCTTATTTTAAATTTAAAACATATGCCGACTTGATATGGGAATCTGCATAAGTCTTTGGCGGGTTTCTAATTAAGCTGTTTCCCTCATAATATTACAACCCCAACATTTATTGCTTCGCGGAAAAATGGTCTTTTTTTAGGTTTGAATCCCATCACCTACTTGATATTGGTAAATTGTACCTGCAAGCAACCTAGTATAAAAAATTGTATTTGTTGCATTTTGAGCACCTTCGGCGATAAATTTTCTCCATCCCTAAAATATTTCTTGTCCTATCGTGACAATTTTATGGTATATTTTTATTCTTTTTGTATAGTAGTTTCTTTAAATTTGTGACTTATTATGACCTTGATGTAAATTTCAAAATATGAGAATGCAGACAACTTTTATTTGTTTTCTTGATGACAAAAATAATTAACTGAAATTGTGAGAAGGATGTCCACCCAAATTATTGCCCAGGGTGCACCTAACCTTTAATTTGGCTCCGCTTGCATGGGTAGGAGAATTTTAGTGCGTGAGGTTCCTTTTTATTCTTCCTTTCCTCGATTGCCTCTTTTGATTTCTCTACCTTGATACCAAATTGAGCACAAAATAATTATGTGCTTGCATTCCATTACAAATGGTGAAATATAAAATACATGTAATATGCTCAACATAGTTTCCTAAATTCTAGGTAACCAAACCTATTCTCGCCCACAGAAGTATAAACAACTTCTTATTGAAACAAACCTACGCGTGTTCTATAGTTCTACTTCTAACTATACTAGACTAGGATTAATACATTGATAATTATTAATCTATATTTAATTATTCTAACTTTAGCGTGGTAACAACACAGTGAGAAAGTAATCCCGTGTATATGATTTGTACTATGGAATGCCCATGTCGTTTAGGGATCAGGGGGCTTCCAGGGCAGTATCCGGTAATGTATTTCAGAAGGTAAGTCTGCAGACATGTTGAAAAGAACTGAATGTAATATTTGTAAAAGATACTAACATACCTGAGGGTACCATAAGAAAAACAAGGCATGCTTCATATATTGCAAATATCTTGTTCAGCAAGATTATCTATTTGATGACATTGTATTGCAGTGTTTTTACCCAGTTAGAATATCTAATATTGCATAAAAATCATCAAATTTCTTGATGAAGACGTGCTGTTGGAAATGCACGAGTCCCAACAACGGTCACTCTACCTCTTGGATTAAATCTGCAGGATTGGGTTATTTGATTTCTTTGCTGTTGAAAAACCTTAGTTTGTTCTGATGTTTTTTAATGTGGAATCCTATGCGGCTCCTTTGAGACTTTATGACTAGTTAGGTTGGTTTCAAATGTTTGTTCTGGTTTCCTTTGAGACTTTACGACTAGTTAGTTAGGTTGGTTTGGAATGTTTGTTCTGGTGTTGTTTGATGTGTAATCCTGGGTGGTTCCTTTGAGACTATATGACTAGTCAGTTAGGTTGGTTTGGCACTTTGATACTAGATAGTAAATACTATGATGTTGTAGCTTTTTGATTCAGCACAATCTTGGGGCATATAACTTCATGTATTTGCAATTTAAATATCATCATTTTTACCAGAAATGAATTCCATGTTCACCTTTTCAATCAGTAAAACATGCTCTGCCTTGAAGCAGTTCCTCGCATCTACAAACTTGTGTACCATTTTTCTTTCTTCTTAGTTCATTATTTGTAATATTTTGTGTTAATTTTTTTTTATTACATAGAATGATAAGAGTTTTAGCAAATGAATTAATCTTAGAAATTCATTTTGTCTGGTGCAGGAAAAAGCAGATTCAGCTGTGAAAGAAGCAGATATGGCAAAGACAGCTTGGTCATGTAGGGTTTGCCTGAACTCAGAAGTTGATACCATGCTTATTCCGTGTGGTCATGTACTGTGCCAAAGATGTTGTTCTGCCGTAGCACGTTGTCCATTTTGCCGTTGTCAAGTATCCAAAGCCTTGAGGATGTATCGGCCTTAATGCAGGCTCACGTTTTCCACCATTTGTGTATAAGGTTCAATAGTCTTTATCATGTTTCAAATTCTGTATATACAGCTATCAGGACATAAACAAATAGCTACCTTTCAAATACTGCTAGTTTTTGATAGCAGCAATTTGAGATTGGAAGTGCATGCTTGCAACATCTGCTTTTCCATGTGTATGTACAAGTACTGTTTTGATTTTTGAGGACAGTAGTCATATATTTTGGCATTCAATTAGTCAATTGATCAATAACTTAAGCTCTGATTGTATAGGGGCTTTAGTTCAGACCATACACATTCTTTTCCAGTTCTAGCCTTGTCGTGCGATGTAGATGGGACAGTTCCTCGATCCCATTCAGATACAAAATGTTTGGGCTTGAATGACAGGTTTATGATAGCCAAACACCATCTTGATTATTCTCTGAAGAAGGGAGATGCTTATCCAATCCTATACAGTAGTTGAGTTTGGAATGGTGGCTTTCTGATAGTGATTTTTTAAGTTGAAGATAATGTGCTTAAACTCCGGAGTGCAGATTATATGCTTCTTGGGGCACTAATGCAAGGCTGATTCTGGTTGTAAAAAATATCCTAGCCATAATTTAGAATTAATATCATTAAGTTTTGAAATTTTCTCTGAATTTGGATTGAATTCAGGTTACATTAATCTTTATTGTCAAATTCCACTTTTGTAACTGCTCTTCTACTTTGGAGTTGTCCCTCTACTTGTTTTGTGAGTGAGGCAAATAAATCTTATGTTGCAAGATGGCTTCTTGAGCTAAAAAAGATGTCAAATGGCAGTTACAATGATATTTGAAACGTTGAACCTGAAAAATGCCAAAGTTGAGCTGTGAATAATAGCAGCATCTCTTTTTGTGTTGCATATTTAAAACCTTGCTTTCTAAACAAAATGCAGATGCTGATTTAAATTTATCAAAAGCTTTCTACAATCTTCATGTAATCCCCAACGAGTCGGTAAGGTTGTAAAGCATTTAACACAAATTATATAGACACCCCAGGTAAATGTCAACACTGATTTCTGACATTTGATGATTATAGACATCTATTGTTTCTCTATTAAATTTATCAATGGCGCTCATCTTTTGTTGTATAAAATATTTTCTTACAGAATGGGGAGAAATATAGACACGGCCGTTGCTATCATTCAGGATATCACAAATAGTAACAAAATCTATGAAGGATATTACAAAAAACTAGAGAACCATATTAAGTTATTAACTTAGATTATAAACAAACACTTTTAAGTCATTAACTTATAATTAAAAAATATTATTATCTTTCATAGAAGTCGAGCTACTGCTGCGTAGAGGCTCTGAACTGATTCTATGTGCTCCCATTTCATTCAACTTATCAATCTTATATTTTAGAAGTTGTAGGCAGATGTTGATATCTGATGAACCCTAGCATGGTATCTTTCTTAAGGGTAACAGATTCTTGTGCTAGAATTGATTCTGGAGCGGCACCTTTCAAGGGCCCGACTTAACACAGATCTGGCCACCATAAACTCCTTTATGGATATTTAAAGTTTTTTACGTCTTTTTCCAAGCCCCTTCTGTATATCTATCAATTCACTTATGACGTTTATTAGAATGCTTAAAATGATTCATTTGAAGGTTATTTGAACTAAATTTTTCTTGCTGCAGTTAGTGATTGCTATCATGTGTATTGGCCAAAAAAATAACACGTTGGGTAACTAGGCCAAGATAAGATCCAACCAACCCTGCGTATGTGGGAGTTCCCTGTTTATCCCCACAGTGTTTGGCTTGTAAGGGGAGGGGCAATAAGCCACTGTACATCAACCTACAAAGGCTAGAGTTGGGTGCCAAAACAGAGAACAAAATTATAATAAGATTTGCAAAATACCAGAGCTGAAGGGCAATTGGTTTGTGAGTTCGCTTGTATAAGTGAGATCAATCCGATCCAAAAGTGAAGTCCTTGGAGTGTTCGAATTTTGAAATGGACTCATTCATGCGCTTTCAGATATCAATAAAGTAAAGCATTGATATTTCCCTCAATAATTTTTTTTTATCTTTTATAAATGTTGATGGATCGAGCCCTTCGAGTGTTTAAAATGAACCCATTTATAAAATTTCAGATATCATTAAAGCATTGATATTCCCCTCAATATTTTTTTTGCTTTTATAAGCATTGTGAATCAAGTACAAACACATATACTTCTCATGTGCTTTACTGTTTGCCCCAAGCTTTGTTGCCCTTATTTCTTGCACTAAACAGCTTTTATAAATTTTCTCATCTTTGTATGGATTATGGACAAGTAGTGTTGGCAACCCTCTTGTCTATAAGAGGCAGGTTGGTACTTGAATAGGTTTTGATGACATGAGAGTAGCTTTGCACCCGGCCTTATTTTTGAAAGTATAGGGAAAAAGCAACCTTAATATGTCACATATTCAACATGTCCCTTAATGGATTTAAACTTGGTCCACACTAGTGAAACCATTTTCAATTAGCATAATGTTGTCAACCCTATCAGGAAAGATAAAATAAAATTGTTAAATTGGCGTGAACATTAACCACTGTTTTATGAACATTATCCAATAATAAATTAAAATAACAATCTTAAAATTTGAAATTTGAATATTTTGATTCAACCCAAACATTAATCATCGTGTTATCAACTTTATCCAGCAATGCATGAAATAATTCCTCGAATTCTAATAGTCTAGTTCCGCATTCCCCTCCCGCCTCCCCCCATCCCCCCACACGCCACCACCACCGCCACCGCCACCCGCCACCCCCCCATCACCACCACCACCCCGACCCTCGAAGATGCAAAAGCTTCAATACTTTGGTTTTGTTGCTAAGATGCAAGAATTTAAATGGTACTTTGGCCAATTTCACATAATTATATCCAAATTCAACTACAAAATAGCACTTCACATCATATTTCAACAAAGCAATTTAGGATGTTCTAAAAATATGTTTTGAAAATCTATTCCTTATAACCTATGCTAAATTGATATGATACAATCATGCTTTAACACCTAATTAAACAACTATATGTCATTGTTAAACTTTTAGTCCAACTTTCATGCTATTTAAAAGTTTACACCAAAATTTTGATGGGCTTACAAAGGCCACTGATTTGATTTTTATTGAGCACATTGTCATTGACCTGTCTCTTTTTCAGGATTGAGTAGGAAGGAAACTTCATGATGGTCGTGTAGATATGATAGGATATGTGAGGCATTGTAAGATATTAGTTTTTAATTGGGTATGTGTCCTTACTAGTATTTGTTCCCTTTTGGATTTACAAGTTGCACTTTTTATCCCTTATTTTCCAATGTACTTTTACAATCCCATGGGTTGGTTTTTAGCTTTTTGTAAATGTATATTTTAGAAAAGATTAGCGGTGAGTATAAGAAAAACAAATTGCTTTCCTATGCTAATCCTTTCAACAATACCTCATGATTGAACAAAAGATTAAAGGGGAAGAGAATTAATACCTACACTTGCTAATAAAATGTAATTCCTTTGTTGTATTGAATTTTCTCAAGGGGGTATTGATTGCTTTAGATTTGAGTAGGCACTTGGGCAACACTTGCTTTTGATTTGCTTCGATTGATTGATGCTTGATGAAGGATTAATGGATAATAGATTGGATAAATGATGGATGGATTGATTGAATATGGTAGATGATAGATGGAGAATAAAATGAAAAAGATTTATTATGGAATTTCTTAGAGATATATGGATTCTTGGATTTTTCAAGATTGGCTTCCATGGAGGGTGGCATGCCAATTTATAGTTTTTGGAAGAAGAAATTGAGGGTTAGAATTTTGTCAAGTAGATGGAAGATCAATGATTAGTATTAAATGAGAAGATATAAGAATATAAATAATTCTATAATTAGAAAATTCTAGAATTATGGAGAGATATCTATTGAATTTGAAATTCAATGGAGAAGAGTAAAAAGTTACAGAGACTTTTAGAATTAGAAGCCTTTAGAAATAGAGGAGGTGGGATTAATTCTAAAATTAAAAAAATCTAGAATTATGAAGAAATGTCCATTGAATTTAAAAATTCAATGGAGAAGAGTATAAAATTAGAGAGACTTATAAAATTAGAAGCCTTTAGAAATAGAGGAGGGATTAGTTCTAGAATTATGGAGGAATATCCATTGAATTTAAAATTCAATGGAGAAGAGTAGAAACTTAGAGAGACTTTTAGAATTAGAAGTTTCTAAAAATAGAGGAAGGTGGGATTACATTAGTTTATGTTTAATTAGGAGTTATTGATGTGATTACATGGAGAGATTAGTTGTAGGGTAGGTGTAGGAATATTAAGTTCCTCGAAAATGATAATAAAGATTCAGGTGAGATAATGAGATATAAGAATAAATTAAAGAGATTAATGATGAGATAGTGATGGGATATTAGATAAATGATGAAATTAATTAGGATAAAGGGTATATGTGGCATTTTATAGGAAATAGATTAATTAGATAATGATGTTAGGATATTTGCTCGGATTATAGGAGATGAGAGAGGATTAGAAGATTAGAGTATTAGGATATATTGGATTTTGGAGTAGAGGATGCCCCAAGTTAATGATGTATGACAAGAGTGAAGATTTATGATTAGTGGATTAGAGGAGTAGGGATTAGGCGATTATGAGATATTGGATTTTGGAGTAGAGGATGCCCCAGTCAATGATATATGACAAGGGTGAAGATTTATGATTGGTGGATTAGAGGAGTAGGGAATTAAAGAATTAGGAGATATTGGATTTTGGAGTAGAATATGCCCCAGTCAAGGGGTTAGGATGGAATATTTGAGATTTAGATATGAAGATGTTAGATTTGACGATATTAGATGTGATGATGTGGGAGTTACATGTGAGGTTTGATTGATTGGATATGACGATAAGATATAGAATGTTGGATTTGGAGGATTATAAGATCGATGATGTTTGGATGAGAGAATAAGGAGTGATTTTTGGATTGAATTGGATGATAGGAAATTGACGAGGAGATGATGGGGATGATGAGTGATGAAGCGATGAGAAAGAATGTCCGAGTTTGATTAACAAGAGGATGTTAGAAGATGCCTCCAAGGGGTGAAGATTTTGGATGTGGACATTGATTGGTTGATAAACGATGGATTAAATGGGAGGGTGAGGAGGTTAGATAGTTAGATGATGATGAGGATTAGGCTAAAAGATGATGATAGAAGGGAGTGTGATACCATAAAGTGCCCACGGTTGTCATCATTAGTAGTTGTGATATGACATAAAGCAAGATGCACCAAGGTATTAAGACCATGATGACGTAATTTCCAAATGCTTGTGTCGTCACATCATTGGACAAATTAATATAAAAAAAATGGTACTCATATCATTAAACCGTGCAAAAGAACAAGAAACAAAAGGGCCTCATATTATCGACCAAATTGTAAATGCAGATAAGCAAGCAAACACATACGAGCAAAAACACACACATTGCATTTTTGTATTTTTTTGTTGGTGTTATTTTGTGATCTTTTTGTGGATTTTTTAAATGTTTGTATTTTTAGATGTTGGATGTTTAGATTATTTGATTGTGGATGTTGAGATTTTGGATTTAGGATGGCGAGAATAATATGAAAGGATTCAAGGTGGGATAACTCATGGGGGGATGGGAAGGGATGCAAGGTGGGATGCAACTTTCTCCTATAAGTCCCAAAGCATATTTGGGTAGGATGAAAGGGAATGAGTGAGGGAAATTAGATAGGTTGGATAGGATAGGGATTGGTTGATAGGTTAGGATTAAATGAGACGTGTGATGGGAGATAGATATATAGGATGAGGGATGTGGTATAGGATAAGATGAGGGATATGGAAGATGATAAGATATGCCCCCAAGTATAAGGGGGATGGATTGAGGGATAAATGTGGTGTGCCCCCAAGTGTGTAGTAGGGTGTCTTGTGTGGATGGATGGATGGGTTCAATTTTGCCCCTAGATGTAGGGTAGGATTGGAAGTAAGGGGTATCTAAAATGGATGATGCCCCCAATGGATGATAGTAAGGCTTCTCCCAATCATAATGATGACGGTTGAAAATGAACATGAGGAGGATTGGATGAAAAGGAAATGATCATTGCTTGCTCAGAAATGTTTGATCTAAGGGAAAAAAGATGTGGATGTGATGGATGGAAAGAAACTAACATCAGTGATAAACAAAAGATGAACCTAATGGCACATGTTGAAAGGCAAGAGTTGGACTAAAACAGAAGTTTGACCAAAGTCTAAACAATACCTGACAACATGTGTGCCCTATGTCCCTGTGAGATCAAAGTGTGTGTGATTGTGATGGTTAATTACCGCTTAAAGTGAAAACTTAATGGGTAGTATGTGAAGATGAACTAGACAATATATAGGGAGTGATTAAGTCAAATAGGTGGATGGAGGGTGAACGGAAGGCTAAGCCATACATTTCTCCATTGCCAGCTAGGTGTCCGTAGCCCTGATGGAGATGCATCCGATTCTTGTCACAACATTGCTCTACTGCTAGTCAAGCGTCTATCGCCCCGGTAGAGATGCTGGAAACAACCCTAGAGAGAATATTGAGGTGACTTTTATTAGATATTTTTAATTGGGTATGATTTTTTCGCTTTTTGATATTTGGATTTTTTTTACATAAAGAGGTTCCACTCTCCTGAGAAATCTCAAGGGGTTAAGAATCACTAGTGGCTTGATGGGGGGATGGAACTGAGTTTGGAGATGTTATTGGATAGAATGTCAAAAGACACACCCAAGGGTCTTTACTACACATTGATTAAGTGTGTTAAAGTGTGTGGATCTCTAGGAGGACAATTGTGTTGGAATGTTGGAAGTAATGATAGACTAAGGTTACACGGTTGTAATAGGTACTATTGTCTTACAACATGTGTGAACAAACTGATCAAGTGTTCAAATGAATGGATTGGAAAAGGATATTAATGGATTGATGATAATAATGGATTAGATGCAAAGGGATGTAGATTTTGGATGGAAGGAGGATGGGTGGGAAGGAAAGGATATCCGTTCGCAAGTGACAACTTATGTGCTCAATCTATTTTTAGGTATTTGGTATTTGTAGGGGGACTAAATTATTTGTGATTGGATTGAGTGGTTGGGATGATAGGATCAACAAGAAGAGTGGTAGAAATGGATTGTGATTGAGTAGTGGGATGGATGTTATTAGTGTTAGGTTTATACCCTATGCCTAAACAACCTAGATTTTGATGGAGGGAGATGGATTCGTGGATGCCTTGTTCATGGATACCTAAGCCTTTTCCTTGATGTTTCATATTAGCTAACATGTTTTTGGCTATAATATATGAAGTGAATGGGGAAGATGATGCCATGTGGTCATCATGAGCCTAGGGGGTTGTATTTTTGTCATTCCCTAAGAGGCCAAACTTAACAAAGGATGGGAGGTGAGATTTTTTTTGGTTTTTGGTCGGTGAGGGATGTTTGGGTGTATGATGAGATTTGAATGGATTACGATGTTTGGATGTCAAGCGAAATTTGGATGGTGGAAGATGGTTAGGAAGAAGATTGGGATGTAAAGGTGGTAGATAAAGAGGTACAAGGACAAGAAGCCCTTGGTTAATGAGATTTTGGACATAAGACCTAAATTACATGCAACGATTGGTCAAATGTCCATGGGTATGATAGAAGTCACAATAATAGTGTTACCGATACCAAGATGGTTTGGGAAGGTTTTGATTGTCTGATTTGATTGGGGAATGGATGATCATGTTGAAATTTTTTTAAGACAATGGAAAATGGTGGTCAAGGATTGTCCTAAAGGAGTGAAGTGGTTTGAGTTAATGGTTTTGAGGAAGTAGGAGGTAAAGGTGCAAGATTTGGTGGATTATGAGATGTTTTGGCTGATTTAGATTTATAAGTTGGATTAGATTGTTGTGGATTATAAGATAAAGAGGATGGATTATGCTTGGGAACCGAAGTGGATGGTTTTGGCTTGGAGGCCAAAGTAGATCTGGTTGATTTTGGATTGGTTGGAGTATATGTGGTTTTGAGGTAGATGGTTTTGGCTTAGGATTAGATTGTTTGAGATTAGTAGATGTAGAGGAAGGTGATGGGGTAGATTTAGATGAAGGGGATGGGTGTGATATGGGGGTTACATTAGATTTTGGTGATGTTGGGGATGAAGGAGATTTGGAAGATGGGTGTGGTGTAGGAACCACATTAGATTTGGTCGATTTTTGGGATGAATTAGATGAAGATGGCATAGGAGCCTCATTAGATTGAGTAAGAGATGGGGTGGGGAGAGGATTGGTATTGGATGTTTTAGGTTTGGGAGTTGGTGTCTTAAGATTCACGTTAGGTGTTTTAGGAATGGGGGATGATGGATTTGAAATGGGATTAGAGAATAGGATAGTGTTAGGTTGAGGTGATGAAGGGGTTAAGATATTATTAGCTATGGATGAAGAGGATGAAGGTGGCGTAGGAGAAACATTAGATGGTTTAGGATTGGGGGTAGAAGGGGAGGAGGGTGACTTAGGAGTCACAGTGGATGCGATAGTTTTGATAGGATTGGGATTATATGACGAAGGGGATGAAATATGATTAGAGGCTGAATTTGATGGTGGATTAAGGAATGTGGGACTATCTAGGAGAAACTCTATAGGATCAGATTGGGATGATGAAGATGATGAGGCTTGAGGATTAAGATGAGATGTGGGGGATAATAATTTTGGGTTAAGTTTTTGGGATTGTTTTGAATATGTGAATGGAACTCAATTATAGGTTTTATGATGATTGGGTTTAGGAGTTGAGATTTAGGATGGTGGTGGATTATCTGCATGAGTTTTTGATGGAAGGAAGGAGTAGGTCATGATGATTGATAGGAGATTTGGAGGTTTGAGTTTGGGATGGTTGTGTGGGTTTGGGATTGGTGCCTAGATTAGCAAGGAACAGGGTTTGAACCGCCATCCTTGCTGAAAAGAGTGCGTACAGGGATTCCGGGTATCAGACAAAGAGGTAGTGCACGGACAAGTTGCAGATGTTTCCCGTTCTTCGGAGGGGATCCGAGTTTCCTTCCGAACAGGGTGAAGAACTTCTGGCTTCGGTTAGAGACAACGCTGGTTGGGAGAAAGCTGAAATTGTGCTGTTGCAAGAGTAACTCAAAAGTGGATCATTTCACCTTGAGCTCGGCGGGACCGAGTGAAGATCCTCCTGGCCAGCTTGAACTGAAAGGAGAGATCGTATTAAAAATAAGGCAAATAGGAGTCGCCAGACACGAGAGGATAAGCTTTGTACTATGATCCGTATTTCCCCAGCGGAGTCGCCAAAAACTGTTGGTTGGATATTTTGTCAAACCAAAATATGAGGTTCAACCACAGTACATGGGATTGAATCCCTCCTCAAAGACAGGTGAGGCTGCCTGTTTATTGCTAATCTAAAACACAGTAAATAATATATACAATATTCACACTAATCTAACCATTGGGGTTGGGATGAAATCCCGAAATCCACATTCACACGATTCAAGGATATTGCTTTCGTACGTGAAAATAGGTTAGAAACTATTACAGTGAAAGAAGCACGGTAGAAAAGAAATGGGAGAAACGTATTTTCTTTCGAGTAAACACAGAGCACGAAATAATCATACGAGTTTTAGATCACAGATATAGTGTCCGAGATAATTAGAAACACTGAGATTCTATGCAAAGAATAGCTTTAAGATCATGAACATAAGAACAATATCTTAAATAAGATATATTTCACAACACAAAGTCTGCAAAACGATATCAACTTCTATTCTTCAAAATGATTGAAAGAAAACACAAAGTTTTTCTCCTTTCCAATAGCCTCTTAATGCTTCAAAAATTCTCGACCCTTTAGAATGCACAAGCATCCCTTTTTTATAACAAAAGAAGCTAGAGTTTAAACAGAACAGATCCTAAAAGTAAGCATGCTAACTAGAGTTTCAGCTTTGCATGATTCTCACGCAGGAGATCAAGTCAAAGTATGAATTAAAAATAATGACAAAAAGGAAATAAAAGATATGACATTCTAAAAATAGAAATGACATGGGACGTTGGAGCTCAATCCGAGTCATCATCTTTTGATTCTTCTCCTTTCTCTTCCTCCAGCTGAGACTGTTTGTTCCGGAACTCCTGGAACTTCCGAATAATGCCTTGCATTTCATTTTCCTCAGGTGCAGTGGAATGATCATTCCACATTTCGCAGGTCTCATGGATATCACTGGCACAGCCGGGAAGTTTCTTCAATCTTTTACTGAGCTTTTTTAAGGCCTCCAACGTATGTTCAATCCTTACAAACTGACCAATGACTTCAAGGTCGAATCCATCTACAGGTTCATGCTGAATAGTCTCTTGAACTTGTTTGAAGAGATCATCTGCTGATAGGGCACTTGAGTTCCCAACTGACACCTTTGGACAAATCTTAAGCAATTCTTCTTCCAGATCACTTTTCCCATCGATCAATTTATCTCTTGATTCTCTCAACTTGCTGCAGGCTTCGTTGAGGATCTTTACTCTGAACTTGATGGCCTTGATCAGCTGAAAGTGTTTATCTGTATGTGGAAGAACGCCTTCTTCTACCAAGAGATGTGCTGGTATTTGCTTTAGCACTTGGAGAGCTTCACAAGTCAAATCAAGCTGTCCAAGTTCTTCAGTGAATTCCTCATCCATCTTCTCTCCTTCCTTCTGAATCTCTGCCAAGGACTGATGAACTTTCACCACGTCTTGAATTACTTCCTTCCCTCGTTGGAGCAACTTTTGGATCCACTCATCAACCACCCTTCCCTTTTTAGCGATCTTCTCAATCGTAGGCACCGATGAGAAATCGAATCCGGCAGAAGCAGAAGCAGATGGTATGGATTCCAGGGGTGTTGAGAGTTTAATCAAAACCTCTGTCAACTGCTCCACTTTTTCCTTAAACTCATCTCTGCTGACCTTTGTTTCTTTCAACTTTTGGCACAGCACGTCTATGGAAGCCCGTGCATCTTGTTGCGCTCCTTCTGTTGTTACTTTCCCTAGAGCCACCTTGGTGATCTGATAATCAGCAGCTGTTACATCATCCCTAGTTTTGTCAGCTGAGGGAGTGGCAATCTCTGCGAACTTATCTCCTGAAGCATCTACCAAAACTCTTGAAACTGTTTTGGGTTTCTTGGCTGATCTCGCAGTAGAAGCCTTGAGTGAGCTGAAATCAAAGGCTGGTAGGGGTACAATCACTTTCCTCTTCCTCGGAGTTTGTTCGAGTAGCCATTGTGGTGTATCAGAGGGAAACTGCCAATGTTGTAGTAACTGGTATTCTACTCTCAAGGGGAGCAGATTCTACTATTGGAGGGGGAACAGCAGTCAACGTGGTAGTAGGTGCAATGAATAAAGGCACAGGTTGTGGGGGAGTGTTGGTGATCACTTGGGTTCCAGTAGAAAGGGGTGAGAGCCCAGAGAAAATATTGGCCATGCTTGAAGAAGTGGATGGGGAATGAGGAGGCTGAAGTGGTTGTTGAGGGGGAGGCACAGATTCAGTCTCCAAAGCCTTGACTGCCAGAGATAAGGTCTCTTCAGTTGAGCAATCAGCAAATGGTGAAGTCAAGGGCTGACTTCCTCCTTCTTCCAAATTAATTTCTCCTATTTCTGGTGGTGTTGGTGATTCTGGCACATCCACCGTTTGAGTTGGAGAGACAATTGAAGAGATTTGTCTTTCTTTCCTCTTCTTGGGAATCTTGATTTTTATAGACCCCCCAGTAGATTCCTTGTCCTTCTTCTTTTTGGAGGGCCCCGCCTCAGGAGCAGCCAATTTTGGAAACTTGTCATCTTTAAAATTCATGCCCCAAGAAGAGAGCCATTTCTTTGTACGAGCCAGAATTAGGGCTGACCTATCGGTGATAGAGGATTTTTCGCTAGCCGACCAATCAATAGGCGGGAAAACGTATCGATCTTCATTAAGCCCATCATAGGACATATCTAACACACTTTCATTGTCCCTTGTACCATCTGGCAAATCAGAAATCTCTAGCGTCTGAATCTCATCAATAGTTAATCTGCTATGATCTTTTCTGCGAACCGCAACTTCGTTACGCAGATCCACCCAGATATCCTCAATGTCGGGCCTGTGCAGATGTAGGGCTCCATAAGTTCTCAGTACTCCTCGGATGTCAAAACCATCCGAGACTTCATATGCTTCTTTAATTTCTCCTGGAGTTCACATTCGACATTTTTAGCTTTTGCCGCTGTTGAGCAAGTATATCTCCCAATAGAAATTGGGAAGGATACAGCTGCCTTATGCTTGCTCTGTTGGAATTTGTGGAAATCCAATAACTGTCTGACCAATTCTATTAGTATCAATCTATCGCCGGGATAACGAGGCAGACGGAAAGGTTCTCCGGAGTACATGACCGTTCGAAGGTAGGTAAACTTCTTGAACTGCAAGAAGATACATCCCCACTTAGATACTTCAGCCCATGCCTCGTCCGAGACCCTTGTCTTTCTCAGCCCTGGATTGAGCTGGCAGATGTTTTCGTAGAAAAAGGCGTCATTTACCCTCCTAAAGTGATCCTTGGACCCCTTCTTCGTTATTTGAGGATAATACTTATAGACTGGATTTGTGGTTCTGCTTCCTTTAGTCTCCAGCCCTGGATAGCTCCTCATCCCAGCTGCTGCATAGGCCACATATGAGAACATATAAAACTTTCCGGTTGACAGGACCGTCGTCATCTGGGAATCAATTTCATCACTGATAAGGGTTCCCCAGTCAATCCCTTGCTTGTTCTGCCTAATGGTGACCATAAATTGGTACATCCATCCATGAAATAAATTTGATTCCGGCAAGCCAAACACCCGGCTCAGTAGGGTGATAATATCGTTGATTTCTTGGATGAAATCCGATCTAGGGATAGTTCTTGGAAATCTAGATATTACTGGTTTTGCCTTAACCAAGAACTTCTTATTAACATCCTTAATGCAATTCTCCTGGTTACTGTCCCAGGCCTTCTGAGCCAATTTCATGTCTAGGGCTCCATACTCTTCAAAATTTGGTAGTTTCAGGAGATCATCCAAATAAGCCCCATCTAGTTTGATAACTACTTCACCAGCCTGATTCCTTACGGACCGAGAAGCCGAGTCGTAGCTGGATGCACACGCCAAAACAAGCTCTGGACATTGGGCAGACATGGGGAAGCCCGCTGCAAGGGGCAAGCCACTATTAGCTAAAGCCACCATCCATGGGGTTTGAGAAGAACTCTTCACCCTGTTCCAAAAATCGTCCATATCTATGTTGCCCATCTCAGTATCCCTGATATCATAATTACAGTCGATATATGACGGGGATTCTGGTTTCTTAAATTTGTATTTCATCCTGCTAGATTTTTCGGCCTTCTCCTGTGCTGAACCAGGATCCGACATGAAGAATATTGGAAGAAGAAAGGCTCGGAACTCCGGAGATGCTGTGCACACTGAAAAACCTGATTGACGGAAGGCGTTGGAAGAAGCGAAGAACCCGACACGCAGAAGAAGATATCGGAAAACTTTGAGAACCCGACAGGTCTGATATGTCGGAGTCTTGGCGAAACCTGACACTTGCTTTCAATGGCGGAAACAGGGGAAAACCCGGCACTTGCTGTTAATGACGGAACCTGAAGAAAACCCGGCGTCCACTGTGGATGGCAGAACTTAGGAGGTGCCCGACACCCACTGTTGAGGTCGGAATGTTGAAAAACCCCGTCACTGCGAGCTTCCTTTGTATTTCGGACTTTGAATCTGCAATACAAACTTCAAAATCCGGGAAACAAAAACAGAGCCTTTCCTTTGAATTTCTACATACACATCTTCCTTTCTTTTTTGTTATTCATATTCCATACATTATGCAAGTAATTGGAATTTGGAAGGAACAACACCAATTGATAATCTCAAAAAGAAAATAAACCCTAAAAACCCAAAACCCTTTCCAAAACAATACAGAACGAAGAAGGAAGAAAAACCCTCAACAACTGGCAAGAAATTGGAAAGAAAATATACGCAGTCGATCCAGAGAAATCAAGAATAAAGAAGGAACGAAAAATACCTTCGATTCGAGACAAGTAAAATCGAAAACAAACGATCCAGTCTGGTAACGCGAGTTTGCGGGTTTTGGGAGCGGAAGAGCATGCGAAAAATCCACGAATTAAAAATATGAACGGTAAAAATGACGTGGATTTTTACGTATTTATAAGAAAATTAGTAATAAATACGCTCCAGCTCAGCACGTGCCGACTCACCAACCATTCGGCATGAACGCCACGTCAGCGTGTTGGAGGAGTCCAAAAACCCGACACGAGGAGATTTAGTGCATTTCGGGTTTCGGGCTTCGGAAAACATGGAGCACAAAACATGTTTTGGTACATGAATGTTCCGATGCATTGAACTTCCGAAAACCCGATTTCAAAGGATTGTCTTAACACAAGGCGGGTTTCGGGTTTCAGAAGTCACGCGACACAAAGCATGTCTTAACACAAGTATGTTCCGATGCGTTGAATTTCCGAAAACCCGATTTCAAAGGATTTTTCAATACAAGGCGGGTTTCGGGTTTCGGAGGTCATAAGACATAAAGCATGTTAAAACTTATGTCAAGTTGTTAATAACACTCGAAAACCCGATTTGCTCTAAAAGAGATCATAATGCAAAATCACTTCAAAAATTTTGTAGGGGTTATCCGATCGTTTCGTCGTGAACTCAAAACGGGGATAACAATAATGTGTTGGATTTCATGGTCAAAGTGATATGGTTGAATTTGATGGGTGGGGGATGATGAGATGGATTTAGAAAAGAGGTAAGGGTTTGGAAAGGATGGGGATTTAGGATCAAAGGCTATGGTTTAATAAGATGTGTGGGTGATTAGATTTGGATTAGGTTGGTTGATTAAGGGTGACGATAGGATTAGGATTGTGATTGTGTGATTAAGGATGGTTGATTATGATGATGTTTGATTGTTTAAAATTTTCAGGTGATAGGATGGTTAAGATTGTTCATCGATTAAACTAAAATGGAAAGATAGTAGTCTAATATGATGCTATAAGAGTAGTAAATAAATAAATAAATGAAAGAATGAAAATAACCAAGAAAACCAAGCAATAAAATGTATAAACCCTAATATGAAAGGAGGGTTAGAGGAGCCCTAGCTGATTTGAAGATGTCGCAGGACTGTGTTGCAGTGAAGACCGACTGAACAGGAAGGGGAGACTGTCACGCAGGAGCCTTATAAAATGTAAATATGAGTGATTTGGCTGGACTAGGGAACCTATAAAAGGGATAGGGGCACCTGGGGTGCCTTGGTCTACAATCTGGATTGCTTGTTTTGTGCGGGAAGTTTGAAAACCAAATTCACATAGTTGCTAGATGATGAGAAGCCTTCACTACTTATTACGTGTATGTCGCACTTAGGTCGTTGATGTCATTGTAAACTTTTAATAAAGGAATCGCCTGCAAAACCCTAGACAAAGCATCACAATCATAAAAAATAAAGATGCATATGAAGGGGTCAGACTATCCTCAAATGCCAAATTGATGGACTTATCACTGAGTGCTACACTATATCTCAAACCCAATGTAGTTTTGTGTATGTATTTGGAATTGTGCCCTAGGTTTCTCTTATGCCAGTCACACTTTGTGAATTAGCAAGCAAGTAACTAGATGTAGAATTTAATAAATGTGTGTATGAGAAAATAAACTCCCCTCCTATGAAATGTGATGCAGATGAACTGACCTTTATACCTTGTGATGGAGCTAGATGGATGTAAATGTAGTTATAGATGCCTTTGATGGATTCAACCTTAGGTGGTGATAGCTACTGCTTAGTGCTTGGTCCCTTATTATGATCACATAAATTTATATTTATATGATTCCCTCTCTTGAACTTCGTAATTAACCCTGAAAAGACTGACTATCAAAAAGATAAGATGCTCAAATGGCTAGAAAGGACCCAAAGAGTGAGAGTAAAGTGTAAAGATGACAGGGGCACTCAAAGGGGACGATGATGCCTAGAAATGGCATCCTAGATGGGTGCTCCAGTCTATAAAAGGTGAAACTAAAGTATGAAAAGACAGACTAGGCCAATAAAGGTGCAATACCGAAAGTAGCAACACAAAATAATGAAATATGGCCAAATACATGGGTTAATTAGTACTCTTCTTGCTTAGGAACCATATGAATAGTAGTATGCAATCGAGACTAGATAATGAATCAAAGTGCATGATTTTGTGTCTACATTTACCCCCACTTTATGTTGGTGAGCATGATTCTCGGTAACATAAAGTAGATAGAGATGTGTACTTGATATTCGTGTAGATTGATGTCAATAGTGTGCTGAGGGACTAGACAAAGCGTGAAGTGATATAAAGATGGAACATGGAGACTAAAGATGTAAAAAAGTGTAAAAAGGTGATGAGAGTGAACCTAGGGTGAAAGCGTGTGTGTGAATGCCAATGTGTGTGATGTACCTACATGTTAGTGTGAAATTGTTGTTGATGTTGATTGCTTGTTTCCCATACAGACTGACCTGTAAAGGAGAATATGATGAAGTAGTCAAATACACATTTATATGTGTACAAATGTGTGTAAAGATGCATGTATGTATGTAAAAAGGATGTAATGAAAGTATAAAAAGGAACATGTACCTGATCCGTGATGAGAAAAAGGGTGTATAAAGGATCCTTTTGATGAAGTGCAAGTTTCTTGGGTGATTTCATGCCACTGGCCAAAGAAGTGTAGGGAGGAAAGTTTGATTTATCGTCCAACCTGTAACTGCTTCCTAAAATTGAAGAGATCTCTATACAACTTGGTTTTTTGGGTGATCAGATGCCAATGTAATGGAAAAAGTTCAGGGAGAAACTACTCGATGTTTTCTTCCAACCTTTAACTTTTTCCCGTTGTATAAAACACCACTGCAACTGGTGTGTACCCATGCATGTGCTAAGGACAATCTGCCTTGTAAAATCCGTTGTGTATGGAGTTCTCTAGACTATGATGAACCCACTCGTTGTGTAACCCACTATGTCATGGGCAAAAATTGAAAACTGAACTGTTTCGGTACCATGTTGTGTATTGTGTGTAAACCCAAATGATGCCCCCCTCTTTGGGGGAGCATGTAACGTCATTGTAGGAGGATGCGGCCAAAAAGAGTACCAACCACTGTAACTAAAAACTATGCCCTGCAAGGGGGGAGGGGATGTGCTTGGTAGAAACCAAGGCACATGTAAAAAAGTGGCTAGAAACAAGTGTTAGTGGGAACAACCATGCATGTAGAAGACAAGTGTAAACTACGTAGACAATGTGTAAGTAGATAATGTAAACACCCAAGAAGACAATATAGATTTCAAAGAGTAGGTTACAAAAATGGGACATCATTCATGATGTCGCAATATAGTCAAGGCCGATGAAGCCAAAATCATACAAGTGTGCACACAAGAAAAATGGAAAATCCCACAGACAAGAACAAATAATAGTAGACAATATAACAAATAAATATGGAACCAAATATCCATGCATAGAAAATGTTGCACATGAAACACTCGTTAGCTTGTTAGAAAGATTAAATGTATGTCAAAGCGTGTGTAAACCAATAAAGTAGTGTGTTATGAACAAAAATGAAACAATAACACTTGTATACGAATTTGGATTCCCGTAGTAACCAATGTAGGATAGGTAGAAGGTGAGCATTTGTACTGCGTACAAAATACCTCTACTTGTGATCACAACTAAGTAAAGGCATGAACACGCATGTATGTATGGTATAGATAAATCTAGCATGTGTAATAAAGCGGTCATATACAAGAAAATGCAAGAAAGAGTAAAAGAAACCAAGATATGCGGCATGTTGTAGATTTGTGGAATGGAATGCAAGATGAAATGATAGGATTTGTGTGCCCCCCAAAGTGAATGGAAATGTATACGGTGAGGTTCATTTGGTTTTCCCACTCAGCAATCAAGAATTAACCGTAAACGAGAGTGCATCATAGGGAAATGGTTCAATGGTGTGTGTTGTGCCTAATGCACTGCGATGAGTGTGTATGTATGTTGATATGTAACCTATAAATTATGTTTATGTGATCCTTATATCCTAAGCGTATATCACGACAAGTGTAATTGAAAGAGTGATGATATAGCCTAAGGTGTATATCACATATAAAATGAATAGAAGGAAGTGGTGATGTAGCCTAAAGTGTAAACCACTAAGATGATAGCTAGAAATAGGTGACCATTTATCCTAAAGCATATATCACTTAACGTAGTAATGTCACATGAGAAGAAGGTTGAATAAATGAATGTGTGAGTGTGATAAGGACCTTAATGATTTATAAACCCTCAATAGTCGAATATGGACCAAGGAGACTAAATTTCGTCATAGGGTGGTGAGTACAGACATAGAAAAATATGTAGTATGTGTGATGATAAGAGATGACCATGTGATGTGTATAAATGTGTAGTACGTGATGAAATGCAATGTGTGTAGGTGAGAACTAGTAATATAGAGATATGTGTTACGTAGTATGTAGTATATAGTTTGAGTAGTATATAGATGTTATACGTGTGGACCATGAGAATGGTGTATATGTATTCATGAAGACTAGTATGATGTATGATGTGTAATATGTGTAGGATATACAATGTGTAGAATGTAATACAAGTTTGGTGCTATATAGTATATAGGATGAGTGTTGTATGATGGTAGACTCATAGGAAATGGAAGCATGACTCATGTATAATGAATACTGATGTAACCTAGAATTTACCAGATAACACCCTAGACACACTGACACATCACTCAGCCTAGACTGAGCACTCACCCAAGCGTGCAAAGGTACCAGGTCCCTCTTTAGGGTTGTTGTAGCAAGATGTTAGCGTGATGAAGGAAGAAACATATAGATCCATAACTAATCCATCATTCTACAATGCATGCTACATTCAGATCTATGAAAGAACAAGCTTAAACAATAATCATGATTGAATCAATAACATGCACTACTCAATTACACACAGGAATGACACTTAGGTTTGGCCAATATCTTCCATCTATTAATAAACACAGAAGCTCCTTACAATAATGGAAATCTATACCAATGTGTGCATGGATCTGATACAGTAATCCAATCATATGTGTATATCTCTATACCTCCATACATCCATCTCTCCTCCACACATACATTATTACTATGTGATTCATATCATATATATAGGGTGGGGACTTGCCCTTCACTGCTTATCTATTCCAGAAATAGGCCGCATGCTATTAATAGCCATGCGCCATTTACAGGCATAGCCACACATGCAAGTGTGCTATCTATAGACTTCTTATAGTTAACTGAAGTGACAATCCTATTCTTAGCTCGTCTCCATGCAAAACACTTTGATATGATCCTCCAAAGATAGACAATGCATGGCGTGCACGTCTCTGCATCGTTGGTGTGTTCTACATGCCATCTTCTAAAAATAGGTCTTCATGCTCAAAATTGGCTAAGTACTGAATGCTGAACTTGCCCTCCACACGTGGGTCCTTCTTATCCCTCCATGCCCTTGATCCTGGCCTTCTCTCCACGTGCAGACTTCTTGTGTGATCTCTAACAAGTATTCTCTGATCAACATTACCCCACACTAATCTCATTGTCATCCCGACAATGGGTATCTCCAAAAATTGAAGTAAAGAATAGAAGAATGGAAAGAATAAGAATGAAAGAATGTAGATAAATAAAGAAGTTTTATGAGGCTATGAGGTAGCCTCCTCTATATCAGTTTGAAGTATCAACTCTGGATACTCCTCCTTTATTTCGGCCTCTAAGGCCTACCATTCAATGAGTGCTTGTTCTACTTTTTCTGGAATGTCCACAACAATGGACTCCAATTCATCCCTCATAATCTCCCCTTTTTCATTTTGCAGAACCAACACAACGCTGGACATTGAGGTCATTCTTCCTTCTAGAAGATCCATCTTCTGCGCAATTAGCTTCCCAAGCTCTTTCAGCTGAGTCTTGTGTGGCTCTTGTGTTGCTACTAGGGCCTCACGCTTCTATTTAACCATTGAAAATCTTTCTGCGTGGCCCAATGTCTCATCCTTCATTTCTTTTTGGACCTCATTGTTTTCTTCTAGGGTCTTTATGCTGATAAGCACCTCTGGAGCTGTGCATATGTTCAAAGCCTGGTCTGCTTTCTTCAATACTTCTTATAGTGCTTGCAGCAACCCTTCATAGGATGTAATCTTTCACATCACTAAGGATTTCTCTCATTTTTCCTCTTGCTCTGAATTCCTTGGTGCTGTCATGCACAAAGGTTCATCTTCAAGTACCAGGTCCACCAACTTTCCTACATAATGTATCACTGAGGGAAATGTCTGTGGTACCTTGGTCTCCAAGTGTGGCCTAGCTCTTATGACATTGTCCCCAATCTCCTCTATGAAGCTGATAAATACTTCGTTCTTCTTCTATGCCAAGTCCCTCTCTTGTGTTATGCATGCTATCTCTGCATCCTTTGTCTTTAGCTCCTCGTGCAATGCCCTCTATTGTTGTAGCTTTATCCATGTTTCTTCTAGCAACTTCAGCAGAAACCTTTACCAATGCGTTGCTGACCTGCTCATCTGACATGATAGTAGGATTTACTGTCATATGTCTAGCTTGGGGTGCCTTCTTCAGCCTTCTCGAAATGCATGAATCTTCACATACATCAAATTTAGGCTCATCCATGTGGGTGTGCATTGACCATGATAGTTTCTTTTGAGTGCACACAGTTACCATATCCTCATCCATTAGCTCCCAGCTGAATAAATCCTTCTGTGCTATCGTGCTCTGGAAGCGGGGCATGGACAATTTTACCTGCATCCTCTGCATACCCCATGGCTGGTGGAATGTGCTCTCCACTCATCCTCTTCGATCTAGGACCCTTGGGAATTGTAGCTTCAAGGTTAGGAGCCTGTCTTGTTACATCTTGAGCAGTCACATGCGCGGATCTAGAGGTTTCCTTTTCTTTTTCTTCTTCGTCCTTCATCTCTTCATCTTTTTTCTCTTCCTCATTCTGTGGCTCATCTTCTTGCTCGAGCGGGGTCAGGAGATGCACGCTCGCTCTCCCCTGATTCCTCCACTTCTTTATCCAACTTCAACTTTCTTCTCTTTTTTGGCTCAGCGGTCTCCTTGTGTGGAGAGAGACGAGGTGATTTATGTACCTTTTGTGGGGTTCCACTTTGAGTCCTTGTGCATCTGAACACTTTCTTAAACCTATGACTCCCCCTACTCAACCTCCGTATCTTCCTCTTCATCCTATCCTTGAGGTGGAGTGGCCACGCACTGTGACTCTTCTCTGTCATAAGGTTTCTTTCTTCTGTGCTCCAAGCCTCCACTATCTTCACGCTCCTCTTCTTCACCCTCTAAAATTCTGTGGGCCTTTGTGCTGGTATGTTTTCCATTGTGTGCTTACCCTTCAGTGGCCCTGGGAGCATGAATTCATTCTCTACATACTTATTGTTTCTCCATCTTGGGCTTCAGCTGAAGATACACCAATGCTGCCCCTACATCTACTACAACCAAACTTATTGGCTTAATATTCAACACCTCTGAAATGATCCTCTCAGTATAGGCACTTCTTCCAGGATACACATACTTCTTCCTCAATGTGTGGTAGTCATAGTCTACCTTATCTGCATTGAATACCAGTCGGTGCGTGTCTATGAATATGTGAACAGATGCTTGGAAATACCTTGCAGTGAATGCGTAAGGCAATTTACACCAAGGGCTCCAGACTCCATCTCTCATTAGGAAGTGTGCGATGCAGAAATGCTGATATACAAAAAACTAGACTTGTTTCCCTACTACTGATGGTAGGTCCTTTGGGATGTGCCACTCTTCTCCAAATGTTACACAGAGCCTGTCGTACCATTTCTCCACCCTTTGCTTGATGTCATCTGTCATGGCCCCTTTACATAGGTACTTGTTGAACCTTTCAGCTGGTGACTTATTCTCCATGGGGTATTCCCATACCTTTTCCTTTAGCCCGTCTGGTACTCCAATTTCCATGAATACTAGTGATAGTAGAACAGCCCCAAAGTTGATCTTCCCTCCTATGCGTGCTTCCTCGACTATTTGTTCTGCAATGTAGCCTGCAATATTATAGATTTCTCCTTCTGACATCTTACGTGCAATGTGTAACCACATAGTATTTACCTGTGACCACCACTCCTGATCATTCAACTTTGTAACAAGGTGTGTTGCTGCTTGCACAACCGGACAGTTCTTCAATTTGTCTATATCCATACCGCGTGGACCCTTCAGGTACCCCAACTCCTATCTGGTCTTTAAGATCATGGATTTATCTATGAGATCATTCTTTATATCCTCTCCTATGGCCTTCAAACCTATAATTGATGAGATAAGCGCAGATGAGATTCTAACTCTGTGTCCTGCAAAGTAGAAGAAGTCCTCGTGCACTCTGCTCATGAGCCACTGATACAAGGGCTCATACTTCCCAAAATATGGAAGCTCATATAATTGGTAGACCCCAATTCTCTTTAGAAGCTTCTCACCTTACATCATCATAAACTGACATGTCATCCGCCGTACGTTTGTTCATCCTAGCAGTGAGCAAGGAATCAAGATCTCTTTCTTGTTCTCTGAGGTCATGTGATTGTATTCACTTACTTTTCTCTTTCTGATGGGTGAATCCCATTCTTGGCCAATGATGACTCCTTCTGGATATTGCATTTCTGAAAAATCACTTTCGGGTGCCATCTCTTCCTCCTCGACGACCACCTTCTTCTTTCCTTTTTGCTATTGCTGCAGCTGCCTTCTTAGGTGCCATTTTTACCTTGCAAATGTCTCCTCTTTTTAACTCTGCAATTTGTGAATCAAACCCTAGCTCGATTCAATCGTGCCCTAGGTGGAAATTCATGCCCTAACTCCTCTCTGTCTCCTTGCTTCACTCAAACCCTTCACCACCGGGGACGCAAGCTTCTTTTCACATAGATCTGTTTGTCATGCTTGGTTTCACACCCTTCGCACCTTAACCCTAATGATCACTCGGCTCTTCGTACTTAGCTCTTTCCTCAAATACTCTTAGTCACAACGGTAAAAATGAATTTGCATCCCATCCTTATATATTTTTTCAAATTTTGATGCATTTATTGCTCCTTCACCTACCAAATATCCTCTCATTCATTGACCAAATTCATTTGTTCCGCATGGTACATCTTCGCACCCCAGCTATAACCTTCTAGCGTGCCTTCCTACCCTCTGGTCATAGACTTCTCTTCTGCACGCGCCCTTGCACCCGAGTACCTCGTCACTGTACCTTCTCCTGGTAGTTATCATGGCCTCTGCTTACCTCGCGTTATACTATCCTTTCATTCATCTCCATCCTTGGTCACTTTTGAGAAGCAATCTTCTTTTGACTTAAAGCACACCCGTAGCAGCTTATTCCTTTCACCTTTCAATTCCCATAGTATTTTACTTGGATAACTACAACCACCCCACACTAAAGGTATGTGCAGTCCTCTATGCATAAACATTCTTCACATAGTAATTAGCTTCATGTGTGCAAGCGCGCTTATTACACAAAAACAAAAACTAAATTGACAAAGCATAGTGACAATGAAGGAAATACACAAATTGAAAACCTAATCTAAATGGCAATACTACCTTATTACAAACACCAAGAAGACTTATTTATAGTAGGGCTTCATCCTACTCCCGTTAAAGTAACTGGGTAGCCGTGTTCCATCAAGTGCTTCTAACTGGAAAGCACCTGATTCAAGTATGTAAGTGATGACATACGACCCCAACCAATGTACTTTGAGCTTTCCTAGATGGCGCAAGAACTTTGAGTCATAAAGAAGTACCATTTTTCCAATCTCAAACTTCTTATCCCTTATGTTTCTATCATGCCATGCTTTCTGCCTGGAATTTTCCTACTTTTGACTCCAATGTGTTATGGCTCTTCGCTCATCCAGTTGAATCATTTTCTCAATACGCTCTTCTAAAGCTTGCTCATCAGCTAGACCTCTAGCGCACGCAATGCGCAAAGAAGGTAACATAAATTCTATAGGGAGAATGGCTTCTGTGCCAAACACCAATTGAAACGGTGTGGCTTTGTTCAATCTCTTGTAAGTTGTTCTATATGCCCAAAGAACATCTGACACTTTGTCATCCCAATCCTTTCTTCCAACATCACAAATTTTTGTCAAAGTCTAGCTCAAAATCTTGTTGAAATCCTCAGCAGTTCCATTTTCTTGAGGATGGTAGGGTGTAGTTTTATGGTGTGCAACCATAAACTCATCTAATAGGATCATGATTGTCTCATTCAAAAAGTGTGTACCCCTATCACTTGTCAAGCTTAAAAGACATCCATATCTTGTAAGAACATTCTCCCATAGAAACCTAGCTGATGTAGGTGTTGTACAGTCCTTCGTAGGTGCTGCTTCTGCCCACCTTGTGAGATAATTTGTGCAAGTAATGATATAACGTGACCCAGTCCTACACGCAGCTGGTGAAATAGGTCCTATAAAGTCAATGGACCATTTCTCAAATGGTTCGACACTATTAATTGGTCTCAAAGGAATCTCATCTCTTTGCCCTGGTTTTCCTAGGTGTTGACAATGATCACACACCTTACAATATTCTTTACAGTCTTTATACAATGTCTCCCACCATAATCTAGCAAGTAGGATCTTCCTGGCAGTCGCATCACCTGCATAATGGCCTCTTGCAATACCACCATGGGCTTCTTCCATAATATCCTTGCACTCATGCTCTAATACACAATGATGTAATACTTCATCTCTGCCTAACTTGTAGAGGTCACCACTGATTAACATAAATGGTGTCGCGCAGTATAGCAAGTTGTTTCTTTTCTAATGCCTTCATTCCTTCTGGTGCCACATTAGTCCGTAGAAAGACAACAATGTCTTCTAATTCTAATGGTGTGTGTTGTAACCTATATAACTGTGCATTTGGCATGGTTTCTTCAATTGTCTGTGCTTCCTCTCCTGAGTTGATTCTAGATAAATGGTCTGGTCCAGAGTTACTTTTCCCTGGCTTCACCACAACTGTGAAGTCAAACTCTTGAAATAGGAGTACCCATCTGCATATGCGCCCCTGTAAGACGGGCTTGTTTACCAAGTACTTCAATGCCATGTGATCTGTATAAAACACAAATGGTGTTGCTAACAAGTACTGTCAAAACTTGTGTAATGCATAGATCATTGACAAAGCTTCATGCTCTGTAGTTGTATAATTGTGTTCAGCAGGAGTCAACTTCCTACTAGCAAAAAAATTGGATGATCTACAATACCTTCTCCAGGTTGAGCTAACACACTGCCAATGGCCATGCCAGAGGTGTCCACATGCACATGAAATGGTTTATCCCATGAGGGAAAAGCGCAGAATGGGTGCGGTAGTAAGTTTCTCCTTTAATATCTCAAATGCGTGTTATTGCGGTTCTCCCCAATAAAATGTACCTTTTCCTTTCAGTAACTCTTCCAAGGTGTGTAACAACTTTGGCATACCCTTTGATGAATTTTCTATAATATCCTATATGACCTAAAAATCCACGCACCTCGCTTTGACTGGTAGGCACTTCCAGGCCTAGAATGACTGCAACCTTAGTTAGATCAACCAACAAACCTTCCTTGTAGATTATATGTCCTAACCATATTCCAAATGGTGTAGCAAATATGCACTTCTTGATGTTCAAAGAGATACTCAATTGTCTGCACCGTTTAAACATTAAGCGTAAATTTTCACAATGATCTTTCACAAGCCCATATAATCTCCAATCATCTAGGTAGACCTGTAAGAAGTTGTGAATAAAATATTTGAATGCCTGAACAACTATGCACGAGAATAGAACATGTGTGCATTTTTCAATCCAAAAGGCATCATAGTATAGTCAAAACTACCCCATTTAGTAGTAAAATTTGTCTTTTCTTGATCCTCTTGAGCAATCCTAACCTGATGATACCCGGAAAACCCATCTGTGAAAGAATATATTTCTCGCCATGCCACTCCTTTTAGTATTTCCTCAGTGAATGGCAGTAGGGAATGGATCTATGAAACATGCATCATTCAGCTCCCTATAGTCCACACATATTCTAATTCGTCCATCCTTCTTGATACTGATCACCATTGGACTAACCCATTCTGACTCATAAAGGGGCTTGATAATTCTAGTTTTCAACATTTTATCAATTTCTTCTTTTACCTTTTTGTGCAAATTGGGGTTCATTTTGTAAGGCCTCTTTCTAATTGGGCGTGCGCCATCCTTAAGTTTTATCTTCATTTCCCCAAGTGATTCATTCACGCCTTTAAGTTCATGATACCCTCGAGGGAATAAGTCTTGATAATCCCTGAGTAACTCAATGATCTTTGCTACCTTCGAGTCTGACCAGTAGTCTTCAATTATGTCCTCCTTAGGCTCAGCCTCCAAACCTATATTCACCTTCTTTGTCTTTGGGTTTGTGATCGTGTATCCTTGTCTGCACTGTCCAAGACCTCACACACCCCTTGTGAATGTTCAATATCTAGGTTCTCAACTTCCTCATCATCCATGATGTAAACCATATTTCCTTTCTCTTTCTCAAGGAAAGCACATTCAAGTAGTATGGAATCCATTTCTTCTTCCCTTTCAAAATGCGCTCCAGAATCTGCCTCACCAAATAACTCTTGAATATTCTCTTTTACTTTTACACTTTCTCCGATAGTTAAGCGCTTGAAAATTTTTGATGCCTCTTCTATTGGAGGTTGGGAAGAAAAGTAGTCAAAGGTTTGGATCATTCCTGCAGTCAAAATTTTCTAGCTTCCTATCTCTCGATGTAATTTTTCGTACACATACTAGGAACTTGTGCATCCTTGTAGCATAGAGTACAATCTATGCACCTAGAGTGAAGGTGGTATTGTTTCCCATCCTACTATCCATAGTCTCTCACACTTCTGAACAAGTTGATCACCATGATAAGTGTAGATATGTGTAGGTGCATTGTTCCTTACAAATCTAATAGATAAGGTGACTCCAATCTCTTCCCATTATATAAGATTATCTTTATGGACCACCCACCAACACGCTGCTATCCCGCGCAAGGTATATACTAGCATATATCTTCTCTTAATTTTATCTTTCCACTGTGTTTCCATGGCTTTCAATAATACAGGAAGATTTTCTACCCCTGTATACTAAGGTATTGTGCTACCTATTTGTCAAATCAAATGAAGTCCATTCTTGCATGCAACCACACATTTTACCTCGTGCCCTACTAGTTCATATGTACCATGAACCCAATTGCCATAAGAAATACTTGTAGTATCACTAATAGAATGAGAATCTTACCAGTATAGGATGCTTTCCTTTGATGGCTCATTGATCTCTGGGTCATGAATAACACGTACATAGATTCTGTTTAAGTCCTCCTCACTTAGAGGTTCAACATATGGTGTAGACTTCCCATCTGTCAAAGGTATCACAACCCTTTCCTCCTTGTTCTCAAAGCTGATATACCCCTTATTGAATCTCAAGTCAAAATTATTCACATAACAATAAGAGCATCCAAGAAAGGCTAGAAAATTGTCTGCTTCTGCAAGTGCTAATACATCAAAATCCCCATTGAACTTGGCCCCTTGTATGGTTACAGATGCATCCTTCAAAACTCCTATGGGAGTGGCTTTAGTCCTATTTGCCATAAACAACACATTAGATGATGGCTGTAATGGAGGCCTCCCGATTTGTACCCATGCATCTAATGTAAGCACATTTACTTCCACACCTAAATCAATTAATATGTTGCTCAACAACCATCTATCCACAACACCATTCAGAGTAATGTCCTTGTCATAGTCAATGCTATCAAGGGGAACATTTGCATGCAGAATTTGTCGTCTGGTCTCAATACTTGCACGCAGAGTGTTCCCCTTTAACCAACTTCCTAATAGTGGAATAATGTTCTCCTGACGTAACATTTTGCACACTTCTCTCAGATCATCGATATCAGTTTGGACTGTCTCTGATGCCTTCTTCTGCTTCTTTAAGTATTGTATCTCACCATGTCGATTCCTTAGCACTTCCATGGTATCTTGGTAAACTTCCTTTTGATGAGCAGGATCTGGGTACCTTGCATGAAAAACCTCCTCCTTGGTGATTGTAGGCTTCTGGTGCAATGCCTCTGTTACACGCACCACTTCAGCTTGTGTAGTAATCTTCACAGTTAATGCCTTAGGTCTTGGTGCTGTCTTGGGCATCCATTGATCTTCTACCGTGTGCTGGATTATAACCATCCTGTTGGCGAGGGAATTTTTCAGGTGGAAAAACTTTTGGATTCCTTTCCAATGCTCTGGGAATCTAAGTCCCTCTACTTAAATGGTGTAGCTTTCGTATATGCATGTGCGTGAAAAGGTGGATTTCTGTGGTGGCCTTTTGACTGGGGATCCAACAAGGGCACTCCACTGACCATTCAACAAAGCTAGCAATCTCTTGATAGGGAATAATTTGTCTGAAAGTGGGAAAAGGAGTGAGAAAAGAGGTAGGATAACTAATGTTGCAGGTTGGAAATTAGATTCCTGCACACACTAGTTAGAAAATTTGTCACATGCATTCATGAGAAGAAACAACCCTACAAATGGCAACAAGAAAAGATAAGATTGTGAACTCAAAGTTTCTAAAATCTCCTCATCAAAGAGGATACAAAATCCTTCTTCTTGTATTGCTGCATAAACAGAAGTTGTACATAGTGGAGAAATGGAGGAATTTAAGAAGAGGGGGGAAACGGAAGAAAATGGCTATCTCCTTTGCTTTCTATAAGTACAATACACTCCTGAGTTAACAAGATCAATTTACAGCCCCCGTACAATGACGTGAAGAAGCCATTAAATCTCCTCCAAGAAATAAATGCAACTTCTTCTTTGTTAGCAAGAAATGGTTTACAATTTCTTTTCAATCATTCGTGTCCATTCAGACTCTTGATTCGCAAAGAAATGCTAATGGTGAGAAAAAACTAGACTTTTCATAATGTAGCTGTTACACTTGTTTTGTAACTTTGAATTTGAACCGTTCATATTTCCTTTGAAACTTTAAACTAGAGTCGTCCACGAGGAGGATTCCTTTTACATTTTGTGACTTTATAGAGATTTGGAATTTTGGAACATCTTGGCCCACTCACCCACTTTTGATATGGTCTTGACACATGGCCTCATTTGAGTGGAGACAGAGTCGCGGGACATGTTTATAATTTTACCTTTTTTTTACTGCGGGCTCAAAAACACAAATTGCTCCGCAGACCCACCTCCCTGCTTTGACCTTCAATGCGGGCTTAATATTTGAATTTCTCCCTTATAGCATGATCGGGGTTGCAGGTAACTTTATGCCTTTTAGCCCTTTTGGAAATAATGCTGAAAAACTCAAAAGGCTCTGACGATCTGCCTCCCCACTTTGACTTTCAAATAGAGGGCCCAAGATTTGACTTTTTCCCTTTAAGCCTGATCGGGGCTGCGGGTCACTTTATGAATTTTAGCCCTTTTGGAGACAAGGCTCAAATTCTCAAATTAATCCACCGACCCACCTCTAATTAGATATGTCCATGTACCCATGGATAATTGGGACAAAATTTGACGGGGAAGAAAGCGCCCGTCATTCGCGACTGTTGAAAAATGCAGAGAAGAAGAAAACTCCACCTTTTTGTGCCCGATTTTCAAATTTCTTTTGCGAACCAAGGAATTGAAAACAATACAAGGTTTGACGATCCATGGCCATGAAAATATTGAAAATTTCATTCAAAAGAGGACAATAATAAAATTTTCACACATCAAGAAAAGAAAACAAAAAATTCATCAAAAAGTGTAGACTGGAGAGTTTAAACAACTTCAAAGCCTGAATTTCTCTATCTTTTTAGGATTCCAAATTTACTTGAACACTTCTAGAGGGTGTGAGCTCAAAATATTTGAATTTGAATTAGAAAATGATGGGGGGATTTTGATGGCGACAACAACTTTCTCTAGCTTGGGGACATGACATGGGAATCCGGAATCTCAATCTCTAGACCCTGTAATTCGTTGAACAGTGCCTTATCCTTTGGGCCTTGCAGATTCATGCATAACTTCAAGAAAGAGAGATCAGAAGAAGGAAACACACAAACACACAACGGGAAGGAAACACATGATACACAAGAGAAGGGGAAACAAAACCACACAACGAAAAGGGAAACACACCTAACAATCACATATGGTACAAGGTAGGGAACAACCCGCTTTCACTGATGATACAATTTCAAGTATTTCCCGCCCTGAGGAAATTCCAACGATGTTCCATCCAAATATGAGAGAAGAAAAGTGTTCTCTCCGTAAGCTTCATGAATCTGGAATGGGTCGAGCCATAATGAATCAAACTTTCCATGGCTGCCCTTTTGGTTCTCTTCTCTTGTCCCATAGCAGGATGAAGTCTCCAACTTTGAATTCTCTTGCCTTGGCCTTCTTATCAAAAAATATTCTTTACTTTCAATTGGTGCTCCTTAATGTGATCCACCACTTGGAGTCTATTTTCTTCCATCTTCTCAAGAAAGAGGATCCTCTTGTTAATGGAATCCTTGTATTGACCATCTTCTATTGCTTGTAGCATCTTGAGAGCTGGCATCTCGATCATAAGAGGGATTTTTACTTCAACTCCATACAACAGTTGGAATAGTGACATACCTATTGCCTTCTTAGGAGTGAGCCTATTTTCCCATAATGTGTCGTATAATATTTTGTGCCAATTCCTTTGATTCTCATCTACAAGATTGCGGAAAATGGTCATAATGTTCTTGTTGCTTGATTTGGCTTGTCTGTTTCCTTGTGGATAGTAGTCAGAAGAATGAGTTGGGGAGATTCCATAGCTGTAAAAAAACTCGGTCAATTCTCTTGAAGAGAAATAGGTAGCATTATCTGCTACAATATTTTGTGGCACTCCAAAATGGACTATGATATTCTCATTGATGAAGTTGCATACGGTTTTAGTGTTGGCTTGTTTGGCCAGAATGGATTCTACCCATTTGGTAAAGTAGTTTGTTGCTATGAGTACAAAGGTGTGCCCCGCGCTTGAGTGACGGTTTAGAACACCAATGAAATCCAACCCCCATTGGTAAAATGGTTCTTCAATAACCATAGGCCTGAGTGGTAATGCAACAAGTTGTGGTCTTCCAACAAATTGTTGGCATGCTTTGCATTTAGAAACCTGATCTCGAGTGTTTGTGAAGATGGTGGGCCAATAATACCCTTTCTCGAAGGATCTTGTGTGCAGTGAACATTGCTGAAAAATTCCCACCACATGCTTGGTCATGGTATGCTTCAAGCAAATTTTCTTGTTGCTCTTTATCTACACACCTAAGAAAACAACCATACGGGCCTCTTTTGTAAAGTGCATGATTGAAGATTACAAATTTAGTTGCCTTCAGATTTAGTGTTCTCCTTTTCTTGTAATCAAGATGGGAAGGGAATTCTCCATAAGTTAGGTAATAGGAAATATCAGCATACCACTCATCAGTAGTGGTGACAAAGAGAACCTGTGGGTTGTCTTCTGAATAAGTTGAGTAAGCACCGTTTTCTTCACCATGTTGAACTTTGAGTGTTTCATCTTCAGCAATCAACTTGCACAAGCCATTTCCCCTTACCAGTTTGGAGGTTCAAATCTCCAAGTCATATTCTTGAGTCTTTGAAATCCAATTTCCTCTCTTAGCTTTGGGATCTTGCTGTGTCAAGATGAATTTGATTGTACTACCAAGAACCATCACCACTGTATGGGAATTGAGGATGTAAAACATGAAATTTTTTATAGCCTTGACCACTGAAAAGGCATGGTTCTCCAATTGGTTGTATTTTAGTTCATGCTTTTTTCAAAGGACAACTCATGAAAGCAATAGGTGCTTCCATGCCTTCATCATTTTTTGGAATGAGGATGGAAGAGAGTGTATGTTCTAATCCATAACAATACATGATGAATTATTTGTTAAAATATGAAGATACAAGATTCAGAGCCTTGGAAATGGATCTCTTGATCTCTTCAAATGATGCCTTTCCTTCATTGTTTCATTTGAATTTTTCTTGTGGTTTCATCATAGAAGTGATGTGCTTTGTCAACTCAGTAAACTCAGGCA
This sequence comes from Taxus chinensis, assembly GCA_019776745.2. Taxonomy (NCBI): domain Eukaryota; kingdom Viridiplantae; phylum Streptophyta; class Pinopsida; order Cupressales; family Taxaceae; genus Taxus; species Taxus chinensis. Next base: position 862,181,180 of record CM034150.1, read on the forward strand.
CAAAATGATGAAGAAAGTCTACCTTTCTGAAGAATGAATGAACTCCTTTCTTGCTTGTGGGCAAGGCTAATGCTTGAATGGATCTAACCCTCTTAGGATCAATGTGTGCTCCATGTTTTTTCACAATGTGCCCCAATAACTTGCCTTTTGTGACTCCAAAAATGTAATTTTTTGGATTTAGTGATATGCCATGTTTCCTACACCTTGCAAGTACATGTTCCAAGTGATAGATATGATCTCCCCTCTTCTTTGAAAATACTGTGAGATCATCAAGATATATGAAAATGTAATGCTTGAGATATTTGAAGGCCAAATCCATTACCCTTTGGAATGTAGTTCCTACACCGATTAGGTCAAAAGGCATTCTCCTGTAGGAAAAAGTGCCCCAAGGTGTTGTAAAGGCTATCTTGGTGCAGTCCTCTATTTCTTTGATTTGATTATATCCTGAGAATCCATCAAGTAATGAAAGCATTTCAGATCCTGTGACTTCTTACAGGATACGGTCCATGATAGGAAGAGGATAATTGTCCTTTAGTGATGACTGGTTTAGGTTACGAAAATCTACACATATCCTTATTTCACCATTCTTCTTCCACACTGACACAATGTTAGCCACCCATGTTGAATGGAGTTTTTAAAAGATGATCCTTACATTGAGCATCTTCATTACCTCCTCCTTGATGGTATAAAAAATCTTTAGGTTGTACGACCTTTGTTTCTTCCTAAAGGGCTTAACACCTTGCTTCAAAGGAATTGAGTGATGCATTTTCTTTGGTTGGAAGGATTTGAGTTCATCATAATAGTAGGCCAAGACATCTAATTATTTCTTGAGTAATGCAACAAACCTTATTTTTTCTTTAGGTGAGCAACATTTTCCAATATTGACCATCCTTGGCTCCTCCGGGGTACCCATTTTTTCTTTATAAAAATCAGCTGGGTACCGAGAAGATTACTTTTCTTTCTCTTGAATGAATCTTTCATGTTTGTCAAAGAGGTTTTCTAATGAGACTAGGCCTTTGGGAATTTTGTTCCCTTTCAATTTGATTACTCCCTCATCATAAATCCCTTCAATTCCTTCTTTATCTTCTTTGGGGACTACTTCTTGGTGTGGATTTTCACCTCCTTCGAAGAAGAGATTATTGAAATTATCCCTTTGCTCTAAAAAGGCTAGAATTTGGTTATCATCATTGAAGACTTGCCAATGATTTAAATTGTATGGAACACTAGGCCTGAATACCATTTCAATGGTCACTTTATCTTTACCAAAAGAAGGATGAGGTGTCACTAGGGAAGCTGACACTGCAAGAGAATCAACCTTTTTCATTTTGTTCCCTTGGAATAGCTTCAATGAAAAATGCATCAAAAGATTCAATGCAGTCCCACAATCTGTTTCTGTAATGTTGGAGTCTTGGATTCTTCACCTAATATTGTTGATGGACCTACTTTACTACAACCTCTACATCACCTTGGCATCTCAATTTCTTGATTCCCATGTCCTTTGCTACACTGATGCCTAAGAGTAGTGCTTCATACTCTGTAGTGTTATTTGTATTATCAAATTGCATCTTTTAGGCAAATGGGTACAACTCATTCGAAGGAGAGTTCAATAATACACCAGCTTCCGAGCCTGCAATGGAATGAATACCATCAAATTCCATTTTCCAAATTTGATCTTCCTCTTCCTCCATGAGAAGTGGCAAGTTATCATATTTTTCTGACGGGAGGAAGTAGTTTCCTAGCCGACAATCTTGAAATAGAATGTTTGCTTTCAGATCGTTAGAATTTCATACTATGAACTTCATCTTTCTTACTGGTAGCAACTTATTCATCTTGACTTTTACTAGGATAGTTATAGATGACCAATCTATTTTTATCTCTCCACCCAGGTCTCTACAAAAACTCCTACTCAATAGCATACCAAAGGATGCTGGGATGTCTGCTACCAGTATGGTTAGGAGCATCTTCTTGTCTGGAAAATTAGCTAGTGCTACCTGTGCATCTTTGATTTTTCCTACCAATGGTAATTTTTTGGATTCCATTGAGTAGCAAGTGCCATTTACCCGAGTCAAGGTGAGTCCTATAGCATTTGCAACTTTGGAAGGCATCACATTGTCTGAGGCTCCAAAATCTATGATACAATTTTTTAGTTGGAAGCCTTTAATGAGGAGTGACAGGTATAAAGGTTCAACCCTGTTGGTTTTGAAGGTATTGAGGGCTAGCATGTTTTAGGAAGGTGGTGTGGATGGTGTGGGAAGTAATCCTTTAGAATTAGGGCTCGAGGATATAGGGTTACCACCAAGAACTATATTAATGAACTTGTCAAACTGGGTAGGGTGTGTTTATAGGTAATCTATTTTTGAGAGCTGGACTTTGGTTTTGATTGCAGGTTCCACAAAGTCAAATGGGGTTATGGTGAGTGAGAAAGAGGTTCCAGAAATAGAGGAAGAATTATATGGTAGAGGCTTTGCTACTTTTGGTGTTGAATTCTCCTTTTTGGGTGTAGCAATTGGCTTGGAAGGGGGTGAGGGTGTAGCTTTTGATTGAACCTTAGATGTTTTTGTGGGAAAAAAATTTAAAGGAGAATTGTTCTTAGCAACTTTTGAGCTGGGAGAAGAATTAGAAGACTTACTTGGCATAATAGCATGATCCCTGACAACTAGTGAGTCTAATTTTTCTCTGGCCGACTCCATAGAAGGTGGTAATGGTGATCCTCTGTTGATGATTTTATTTTGTGTGACCTCTGGAGGAGAATATTCTTTATTATTCTTGAACTTTACCACAATATTTGAGGATGAAACACCTTTCCTGGGTTGTGCACGAGTGAAAAAAACACATGAGAAACTTAGAGCTTCTTCATCATCAATGTACTCAATTAGGCCATTGTGCATATCAACTTCCTCAACATCAAGATAGTTTTCATAGTCTTCCATATTTTCTTCTTCAATTTCATCAATTTCTGCTTCCTCCTCTAGCTCTTTGGTGTCACAAATGGCATTGACTAGTGGTTCTTCAAGAGAAATCTGACGAGGAGGTAGAGAAAGCCTTGGCCTATCTGGAGGGTTTGGTCTCCTTAAAGCATTCCACATTGTGATCTGAGATAGCTGCTTCTTCAAGGCAACCAAGTCATTTGCCATTGTTTGGAACATCAGATCTATGGTGACAAAATTTTGAATTCTGAACCTTTTTTTCCCATTGGGGCCTTTCACCTTTCCAGAAAGGATAAGATCATCATCAGTTTCTATTGCAAAGTCCTGGGCTTGCCTCAATGTTCTTGGTTGCGCTCTTCTGAGGAAGAAACCTACTTCTGATGGCAGAGCACTAATAAAAAACCTCTTCAAATTATTTTTAGGAGGCACCACATCTTCAGGGATCCTTCTTATCACTCTATCATATCTTGCTACAAAGTCCCTCATCGACTCGGAGGTTTATTTCTTCATTTGTACCAATTGGACCAAAAGATCATGACAATATTTTGTGCTCTTGAACCCATGTTTGAATGCACTTCTTATATCATCCCAATAGGTGACTGACCTTGGGGGTAGCATGTAGAACTATTCAACATCCTTTTCTTGAAGTGACTCCAAAAAGAGTCAGACTGACATGTCTTCATCCTTAACTCCCAACACACTGCAAGCTGTGATAAATGCTATTACATGCTCTTTAGGGAGTTGAGAACCATCCCATTTGAATTTTGGGAAGTTTTTCCTCGAGCCTCTCGGTAGCTCATGGAGTGGTTGAGAAAGATCCAGTGGAATGGTGTTTCCTCCCCATGGTACATTAGGCCTACAAGCCTCATGATCACATTCATGCTCACAATCTCCCATTCTATTTCTATTTCCATCTTCCAACCTTGCTAAGGTTGCGGCTTTTGCAAAAGCTCTTTCATCTACCTCGGCTTGAAGTTTCTCGATTTCTTCGAGTTGAGATCTTATTTCTTCATCGGATCTCAGCTCTTTCTCTAGCTTCTTCTTCGGTCTCTACGTCAGTGAAATATTCAAGGTTCTCGTTGATGTATGAAAATTCACCGTCCAAAGGATTGACAACACTCAAGTTCCCAATGTGACTGGTTGCTTGAGAAGGAGGCCTCTGGATTTCGAGTAGCTCTTGTCTCCTTTGAAGTTCCTCAAAAATGGGATCATTTTTTCCTCCTTGTCTTGGTTTTCAGGTTTATCTTCTATCTGCCAGCTTGAAAATCTATGCTCTTCTTTACGGTGCTGGAATTTGTCTTTGCCTCTCCAATTCAGCAGCATGTTATTTTTCAAGGTCCAAAATTCTCGTGGCAATGAAGTAGTGGTTGGCACTTTGTATATTATTCCAGATAGCTTCCCTCAAATATGAAGCAACGTCTTCTTGGATGTGGAAAAGTAATTCAAGTCTTTCAACAGGAGGGTTTTCTGAAATATCCATGATTTTAATCCATGTGGCTCATATAGCCATTTAAATTCTAGAAATTTTTCTCTTTTTTGAATTTTTAATTTTCTGACCTTACGGTCGCATTCAGGTGTAGATGCTACTAAATCTGCCCCATGGTGGGCACTAAAAACTCTTGGCAAGGGAATTTTTCAGGTGGAAAAACTTGTGGATTCCTTGCTAATGCTTTGGGAATCTAATTCCCTCTACTTAAATGGTGTAACTACCATATATGAATGCGAGTGAAAATTTGGATTTCTATGGTGAACTTTCAACCAGGGATCCAATAGGGGCACTCCACTGATCCTACGGAAAAGCTAGCAATCTCTTGCTAGGGAATACTTTGTCTGAAATTGGGAAATGGAGTGAGAAGGTAGGGGAACTAATGTTGTAGGTAGGAAATTAGATTCCTACACACACTAGTTAGAAAATTCGTCACATGCATTCATGAGAAGAAACAACCCTGTAAATGGCAACAAAACAAGATAAGATTATGAACTCAAAAATCCTTCTTCTTGTATTGCTTCTTAAACAAAAAATGTACATAGTGGAGAAATGGAGGAATTTGAGAAGAGGGGGGGAAACAGAAGAAAATGGATATCTCCTTTATTTTCTCTAAGTATAATACACTCCTGAGTTTACAAGATCAATTGCCATCCCCCATACAATGACGTGAAGAAGCCATTAAATCTCCTCCAAGAAAAGGTTACAACTTCTTCTTTGTTAGCAAGAAACGGTTTACAATTTCTTTTCAATCATTTGCGTCCATTTAGATTCTTGATTCGTGAAGAAACACCAATGGCGAGAAAAACCAGACTTTTCATAATGCAGCCGTTACACTCATTTTGTAACTTTGAATTTGAACCATTCATCTTGCCTTTGAAACTTTAAACTAGAGTCGTCCACTTGGGAGAAATTTACTGGAGCGGGTGTGGAGGATTCCTTTTGCATTTTGTGACTTTATAGAGATTTGGCATTATGGAAGATTTTGGCTCGCTCACCCGCTTTTGATATGGTCTTGACATGTGGCATCATTTGAGTGAAGAAAGAGTTGCACACCACTTTTATAATTTTACTTTTTTTTTACTGTGGGCTCAAAAACACAAATTGCTTCGTAGGTCCACCTCCCTGCTTTGACTTTCGATGCGGGCTTAATATTTGACTTTCTCCCTTACAGCATGATTGAGGCTATGGGTCACTTTATGCCTTTTAGCCCTTTTGGAAACAAGGCTAAAAAACGTAAAGGGATCTGACGATCCACCTCCCCGCTTTGACTTTCCAATGGTGGGCCCAAGATTTGACTTTTTCCCTTTAAGCTTGATCAGGGCTGCGGGTCACTTTATGACTGTTAGCCCTTTTGGAAACAAGGCTCAAATTCTCAAATTACTCTACCGGCTAGCCTCCAATTAGATATGTCCACTTACCTATGGATAATTGGGCCAAAAATTGATGGGGAAGAAAGTGCCCGTCATTCGCAACTATTGAAAAATGTAGAGAAGAAGAAAACTCCACCATTTTGTGCCCGATTTTAAAATTTCTTTTGCGAACCAAGGAATTGAAAAAAATACAAGGTTTGATGATACATGACAATGAAAATATTGACAATTTCACTCAAAGGAGGAAAACAATAAAATTTTCACCCATCCAGATAAGAAAATGGAAAATTCATCAAAAAGTGCAGAGTGGAGAGTTTAAACAACTTCAAAGCATGAATTTCTCTATCTTTTTAGGATTCCAACTTTACTTGAACACTTCTAGAGGGTGTGAGCTCAAAATATTTGAATTTGAATTTGAAAATGAGGGGGGATTTTGAGGGCAAAAACACATCCCGACGCCTTTATTTTCTTTCTTATGCTGTTTACTCGGATGCTCATATAAGTTCGGGCACTCTTCATAGCTATTGTTCTTTCCACAGAAATAACATGTAATATTCTGATGACATTCACACCTATAGTGGTCAAGAGATTAAAATGTATAACATGTTCCATAAGGAAACTCACCTCTTCCTCCACCATGTCCTTGTCCTCCATATCCACCATGATATCCATGTTCTAATCCATGACCTCCTTCAAAACGCCCCTCATTCTTGTCATAGCACATTTGATTATGATCCCGATCCTGGTGCTCATTCTTACCCTAAGAATTATCTGTTACACTTGTTTTTCATACCCCAATGTATATAGCATCCTTGATCTGACCAATCAACTAAAAATCCTCAATATCATGGGTCGTAGACCTACAATTTTGCAAAAGTAGGATACATTCTTCCTTATCACGTGTTGTAACAAAGGACAATGACTATCATCATGATTCAAATGATAGATCTCACAATCCAACAGTAATGAGCATACAGATCTGTGAGGGAAACTATCCTTAGTGTGACCTTCCACTTCTCAATCTGTAAACGAAATTCCTGAGTGCATTTCATGGGTTGAATTTCCTAATAGCTTCTCTAACTGCTTTGCCATAGCTGCAATCTATGCCTCTAAGAATGGAATAATGCTAGTTTCAATGCTTCCAACTTCCTTAGCATGCAAAGCTACTTCTATTGCATCACACATATCAGTGTATGTCTTATGTGACAGTGCTCTTCTGAATGGTGTAATCAATCTGCCAACAAACCATTGTGCATGTTGGCTTGCATGAATATCATAAGATATATTAGATAGAATTGTCTTAAAACAAGCATCATACTCATGTACACTCTCAGTAGTGCCTTTCTTGATATCCTTGAGTGCATTAATACTCTTCTGCTCAAACTCAGGTATATGAAACTCTTTTAATAAAGCATCCTTCAATTTTACATAATCCACACAAGTTTGATTAGGGTTAAACTTCCTATACTAGCTGTGGTGTTGATCCTGCTTCTTCGGGTTTTGTGTCCTTTCCTTGTTACCTTGGATTTTCTTAGATTGTGACACTCTTGATTTTGTGTCCTTGCCTTGTTGCTTTAGTTATTGTTCTTGGATCATGACACACCTATTTGCAACAGTTGATCAAATTATGTTTGGTGTTTTTTTCACTTTCGACATGACTCCGTTGACAGTCTCCTTGTATAGAGCTATTCTGGTGAAGCCCAGTGTAAGTTGTTTTTGAGTTTTATGATTGAGAAGTGGATTCAGACCACAGTGCACACCAAAATTCTTCAATAATGTATGATTTTTTTGATCCGAGCTTCTTGGGACACCTTGGAGCTGGTTTTTTACTCTCTTTACTTTGTTGCTACTAGTTTTGGGTACCTTGCGGTGTCCCTTTTCCCCAGTTATTGTACATGAGTACCTCATCAGGCATAGTTACCGGGACTCATAATATTGACATGCCAATTCTATGTTTGCCCCTATCTTCACTTGAGGGGGGGGGGTGTTAGAGTAGGTATTTACCTTAGCTCATGTTCACCTAGGTATTTTATTTACTTTTATTGTATTTATCCTCACCCATTTATGTGTGTGGATATTTCTTTTATCTTATTTAAATATTAGGAGATATTATCTAGTTGTTAGGTATAGTTCTTTCCTTGATCTATGGTATTGACTAGTTCTTTCCTAGATCTATGGTATTGACTAGATCCTTGATGTCTAGTTCTCTCATAAATCTATGGACTTGACTAGTTCTTTGATGACTAGTTCTTTCCATGATTTATGGATTGATCTATGACCTTGATTGGTTCTTAGATTGTCATTCCTTGCATATATATGCAAGGCCCATTCTCATTGTATTTCATTGAGTTCCATAATAATATATGATATTGTTGCTTATTTGTTTGTAAAGGTTTATGTAAAGTTATTCTGGTAAATTAATTTCATCTTATTGATCGTGGTGTTTGATTAGCATATATGTTCTTGGCTTGGTATGATTTGGTTATCATTCCTTTCATGGTATCAGAGCTATAGATGATGTTGACATCTGTCTGAAAGTTTTATTTTGTAAATGAACTCTTTGTATATTCATATATTTGGGATTTGGTCGTATTTTGTTGCTATGTGTGGCTTTATGCAAAGCAGAGGCTTCCATTGGATCCAGAAGGCATGAAAACCCTAAGATCGACTGTAAACTAGGCCATTTATGGAGGTAGTCATTTTTTTGGTTTTTTATTATTGCAGAGAAGCATAAAGGTTCACCTCGGGATTCATGTTAGGTAGAAAAAAAACATGGAAATATTTTTCTGGGTTTGTTGGATTTCTTGAGATCTACACTGGGTTTTGTTCTGGTGTAGCAGATTTTTTTTGGGTTGCTTGCAGAAGAATTTTGGATAATTTTGGATCTTTCCTTTTTTGGCAGGGGTGCAAGGATGCTACACATGTTTTTAACTAATTCCTTAGCCTCTGGTCATATGGTATGGTATGGTCATATGAGGGCTTAAAGCTTGTGATTCCTACTAGTAGGTTCTTAACTCCAACCCCCTTTAATTTTACTTGTGTGGTGAAGGTAAAAGCATTTTATTTTGTTTTAGTGGCAACTAAAATAAATAGCAGAGCATAATATTGAAAATTTTGTATCTTTTAATTGGTAACTCAGTTTTGAGTGCTGATTTATGTAAAAGTGCTTGCTATTTTCGTGCTCTTTCCATTGGAAATATTTATTTTGAGACTTGCACTATAATTATAAAGTGCCAAATACAGAGGAGTGTTGTAATCAATTGTGGATGCAATTTCGGCTGAGCCTGACGTCCTAAAATTTTGGGAGTTACATTCTTCTCTATTATGAATTTTGTGAACAATATAAGTATGTGGATTTCAAGAGGATATTGTAAAATTTTTGGAAGAAAATAGATTTCTCAAGAAGTGAAATTCTCTTCTATAATCACTCATTCATGATAAGGATACAATAATCCACTCCCTGCAGCAACAACTTGCTAGCCTACAACATCACCATGATATTGTGGACAACCATAGCCATGCTCCTAGTCCACTTGTAGCTATTGATCTTGTACCCACTGACATTGATATGTTAGTCTTTGAGCGTGTTCTTGCTCTTGATGATTCTAGACCTATGAGGCGTGTTACTACATGCTCTTCCACATCTGTGCCTATTACAATACCACATGTTGTGTATCCTATTTCTTCTCAACTGCATGGAATTTTTGAGAAGCGTACCACTGCCTTCAGTTCTCACATGATCTGTTTCATAGCTTTCACTAACAAAGGTATTGGAAGACACTCACAGGGTATTGTTTCCCCTCTTCCACATGTTAAGTGGAATTCTCACAATGACATTGGTTTTCGTGTAGATAGTTCATTGGGATCACACATTGACAAAGCTCCTTTGTTTTTTCACTCGACTCTTTTTGAGGATCATGAGCAACACATGAATTCTACATCTGCACTCAGGCTTGATAAACCTAAGATTTCAGCTGTCAGACATGATCAACCTGACTCACATTCTGATGTTCTTTTGCATGCACCTATTGTGCATTTCGTATCAAGTCATATGCATGTATATTCTTCATCCATCATTGTTGATTTGGGGTGGATATCTGATCACTCGTGGTGGTGACATAGGAATTCATTGGGAGGAATCTACAGGTGTGGCTCCTCCACCATTCAGTCTCTTGCTCCACTTTCTATACCTTCTACATTGTGATGCTTCTTGTTTTGAGTATTTTTCTTTGGCAGGTGTAGTGTATCTCTCTTATTTGTTAAGAGATTTTTATCTGTATTTTTGACACTTTTGGCATGTTGACAGTATCTCTTGGGGGATTTATTCTAGTGCAGTCCAGTGTTAGTTTGTCAATGTTAGAGTAGTTGTTTTGACAACTCATACAGATTTGTAGCATCCCTCCACCCATTCAACAATATGGGAGGGTGTGGTGTTGATCCTTATTCTTCGGTTTTTATGTCCTTACCTTGTTACCTTGGATTTTCTTGGATTGTGACACTCTTGATTTTGTGTACTTGCCTTGTTGCTTTGGTTATTGTTCTTGGATTGTGACACACCTATTTGCAGCAGTTGATCAAATTATGCTTGGTGTTTTTTACACTTTCGACATCACTCCATTGACAGTCTCCTTGTATGGAGCTATTCTGGTGAAACTTAGTGTCAGTTGTTTGATTAACTCTGATGCCATGAAATGAATGATAAGAAGATTGTTCCAAGCCACGATCTCAGATGATAATAGAAATCTCCAGCTCTGATACCATAAAAGGAACGATAACAAAATTGTACCAAGCCAAGAACACATATGCTAATCAAACATCGTGATAAATAAGATGAAAGTAATTCGTAAAAATAACTTTACATAAACCTTTGCAAACAAATAAGTAAAAATATCATATATTATTATGGAACTCAATGAAATACAATGAGAATGGGCCTTTCTTATATAGGCAAGGAATAACAATCTAAGAACTAGTCAAGGTCATAGATCAAGCCATAAATCACAGAAAGAACTAGTCATCAAAGAACTAGTCAAGTCCATAGATTTATGAGAGAACTAGACATCAAGAATCTAGTCAATACCATAGATCAAAGAAACAACTATACCTAAAAACTAGATAATATCTCCTAATATCTAAATAAATAAAAAGAAATACCCACACACATAAGTGGGTGAGGATAAATACAATAAAAGTAAATAAAATACCTAGGTGAACATGAGCTAAGGTAAATACCTACTCTAACACCAGCTGTGTGCATGTCCCTGTAATGTAGTAGTAAATTGACTTGCCTTTCACTTAGAAGCCATGATCCCTTTAGTGCACCACAAGATTTCACACATATGCACACGTTCGACAACATCCTCTATACCTCTATACTCTGGGAGATGAAGAGACATATCCATATAGATATTTTGTGGTTGCTGTGGACCTTGAACACCTGATCCAGAACCTCCTATGTTCCCTCTACCTCCAGAACCACCAGATCCACCAGAACTAGAACCACCTATACCTCCTGATCCTCCACCTATAGCTGGAATAGGACATGTAGATTTACTCCCCTGTGCTCCGACAGTAGTACTATACTAAACCCCTACAGTCTGTGAGGTAGTTCCACTTCCAGAGGTGAATCCAACATTCTATGAGCTCATGTTTTTTGTGGATGATGTGGTTAAGAATGTTCCTCTAAATATCATTGAAGGCGTCAATCCTGCCATTGATGTGCTTGGTCCCTAACTTACTCCTGCTCTGTTACTTCCCAAGTTAGCTTGTTGGTTACTTATCATACTAGATAATAGAAAACCAAGTGCAAGGGCTAGGTCACCAGGTGGATTAAGATGCGCACCCGCAGACTAGGTAGTCTCTGCTGGCACACTTTTGTGTGAGGTCAAGAGGGGATCTCTATCATGTTTTCCAAGATTGGGGAGTTCTTGATGCTCTAGCTCCACGTCTTCTATGTGAGCTGTAAATCCTTCACAAGCCATCTCTCTCCTCAATGCCATACTTTTTGCAACAAAATGCTGCTTCTCTATCTCCCTCTTGTGCACCTCATTATACTTAAGCCGATTCTTTTCTCTCTGACTTTTTTCCACTAGGACTTCCATATTTCACCATACCTGTTCCTACCCTCGTGCGTGGTGAATTTTAGTTATCCATCGGTTTACTCTCCAGGTCCACAGTTACCATCAAGATCTTAATCGCCAGTGGAATACCTTGAAAATATACTCCTCTTGGATACCCAAAAACTAGAATTCAACTACCTCTGAGAAAGAGTACATCAAAATTGAATATTCCATAATATAACTATTTGAGAACACCATGAAACCACGTATCCATAGTGCGAGTCCAGATCAGATCAACATCATAAAGGGCTTGAAATTCTTCATGTGTCTAGACAAGTGCGCGATACCTCAAATTTTTTTGAGATGCATAAGCAATAAGCCACTCATATAATTCTACTAGAAAGATAGTGAAAAAGATCTCATATAGGTTGTCATACAAATTTTGTTCTACCCAAGTGCGTGCGTTAAACTCAGATCCTCTAATGAACTGCCATGCATATTATTCCTCCAGATTGTGTATCCACTCCTCAATACTTTCTAAAGTTAACTAGGACGTCTTCATTGCGAACCATCCCAAAAAAAACTGAAAAAGATGTCCTGGAAATGGAACCAATGATGCAGCCTAGAATTTACTAGATAACACCCTAGACGTGTTGGCACATCACTCAGCCTAGACCGAGCAGTCACCCGAAGTGTGTAAAGGTACCAAGTCCCTCTTTAGGGTTGCTGTAGTAGGATGTTAGTGTGATGAAGGAAGAAACATATAGATTCATAGCTAATGCATCTTTATATAATACATACTACATTTAGATCTATGAAAAAACAAGTTTAAATAGTAAACATGATTGAATCAATAACATGCACTACTCAATTACACACAGAAATGGTGATTAGATTCAGCCAATATCTTCCATCTATCAATAAACACATAAGCTCCTTATAATAATGGTAATCCATCCCAATGCGCGCATGGATCTGATACAATAATTCAGTCATATGCATAAATATCTATACCTCCATACATCCATCTGTCCACCATATATATATTAATATTATGTGATTCATATCATATATATAGGGTGGATACTTTCCCTTCACTACTTATCTATTCTAGAATAGGCCGCATTCTATTAATAGCCACACACCATTTATAGGCATAGCCACACATGCAAGTGTGTTATCTATAGAGTTCTTAAAATTAAATAAAGTGACAATCCCATTCTTAGCTTATCTCCATACAAAACTCTTCGATCTGATCCTCCAAAGATAAACTATGTGTGGTGCGCACATCTCTACATTGTTGGTGTGTTGCACACACCATCTTATAAAAATAGGTCTTCATGCTCAAAATCGGCTGAAGTACTAAAAGTTGAACTTTCCCTCCACGTGTGGGTTCTTCCTGTCCCTCAGCGCCCTTGATCTTGGCCTTCTCTCCCATGCATGGACTTCTTATGTGATATCTAACAAGTATTCTCTAATCAACACATAGGTAAATTCCCTCAACATTCAAAGTGTGAATTGAAGCACATAGAGTGTGTCATTTAAAGTAATGTGATGAGACCAAAATATGCTTCGCATTATAAGACCGTGATAACAATTTCAATCAATCTCAATATGTGGAAGAGAGAATGATAGTCATTTTATTATGCCATGCCATCATGTGAAAAAATATATAATATATTTAAGGTAGAATATAAGATTTATCTAATGACGTAGAGGTTTAGTAATGGTGATCTTACACGCAGTATAGATTGCAAAGTTCTCTAGGAATAATTGTGCTAATGTTGGAATGCAATAGTGTGTAGAAATAATGAATTCATGAGGAATACCATCTACTACCAAGTTCGTAGATTGTAGGTACCGAAATTCTTCAACGACATAGGGAATGCACAGACTCATAAGGTATTGACCATGGGAAAAGATCTTCATGTAGCTGTATTGAAAGGCACCAATTAGTGAATGTATGTTGTGGTTTCCTCCAAAGCTAATTGAAATTAGCACCAAACTGTTTAGCCCACTCTTTTCTTCCACATCATCAACCAAGGATACAAGGCTTAACATGTGGCAATCCAAAGTCATCCATGCATGTGGTTTGTTTCAAATTTATTCATATGAGAAGGTGGTTTTGGATCCCAACGTAGCTAGCTTCAAGTTTCTCTCCATGTCTACTCAATAAGGCATGAGATGAGAGTGGATTAGTATGTATGTGAATGTTGAATAATTTGAAGGATCCAGATTGTGGTATCCTATGAGGTAGATGGGTTAGAGTTACGTATAAGGTTGATATGTCTTTATGATGAGTAGACCGTTTGTAGTCAAGTTTGGTTAGGATTTATTGCTTTGAATATAAGTGAATGGGTTGAGATATAGGTTGTTAGTTGAGAGATAGGGATGTGGTAAGATTTAAGGGATTGTGTCGGTTAGATTCAAGAATTCTAATTGGGACATTCCAGGTTGTTTTGGTATAGTAATGAGTTACCAATCAATGGGTAATGAGTGGTTGAGATGTTTCTATCCAGATTGAATAAGAAGTATGTAACGAAAAGAATATTGAAGAGGAAGCATGATGGGTTTTATTTTATTTAGAAGGAATGGGGTTGTGAAGTGATCACATTTGCAATGAAGATGGGATCTGTGTATTTGAGTTTTTAAGGGGTAATAATTCATGTTTATGTTTATTTCATTCTCGGGTGGAGGATCAATCAAATGTATTGTTTTTCTCTTGTGATGATTGGATAGGAGCACTCATTAACCATTTAGTTGGATGAGGAGATGATGGGGAAAGAATAGTTTTATTTGAGTAGTGTTAATGTCCAATTCAAAAATTAGGGGGATTTAGGCACCAGCGTGAATTAAGTGATCTAGTGATTGTGATTTCTTTTATACAAGTGTGATTTTGAATATTGGTGAGTGATGCAAACCCATGTTGCATCAAGTGTGAAATTTCATTCATAGATCTAGGAAATAATATGGTGAGTTGTGATGTGAAGGAATTGAGTGAATTCAGGATGGGAATGATAAGCATAAATTTCTCCTATGGATATAGGGGTCCATCGAAGAGGTAGCCCTGGTAGACTTGTGAAAAAGGTAATCATGAAGAGAAATTGTTAGCACTCAACACAAGTAACTTGATACAAATGTACGCACATGCATGTGACGGATGGTAGGAGGCCCAGATGTGATCTGTTTAAGATAGAAGATAACCGATGATGCTATGAGATGGGGGGAGTAAGTACAATGTCCCCCCAAGTGTTTGGTGATGAATATGTTAGGTGATGAATGTATTTTATGATAAGTGATGAGATATTATATTGTATGCTTGAGTAACTATAGATGGTGATAGATGCATGTGTGTAGGAATGAGTATGAGTGTACAATGCGCCGGTGAAATGGGGTTATTATCGTAAGAGATCCCTCAAAATTCATGTAAGAACCATAAGAACACAAGTGTGTCATCAAGGGGCAAGGTGAAAAAATTCACCTACTAAAGAACAAGTTAATGTGAAGCAAGTGAAGCATGTGCGGAAAAAGCAGCAACATGACCATACGATGGTGGCAGAAATGTGTCTTGGCTATTAGTAGGAAGAGCAATTAATTTGAAAAAATGAATTGGAAATGATAGTAGTGTGGGGATGGGAAGAAATATTGAATGGTGGTAGCTTTGGTGAAATGGATGACGCTGTAGAAGACCTGATAGGAGAAGAAGGTTGATTGATTTTTAGAGGTGGTTGTGTACTTTGACTTGGCAATGTTGTAGATGTCTTGAGAGGAGGAGGTTCTATATTGATTTTGAGAGGTGATTGCCTAGGTGGTGCTTGAATTTCTGTAGAACAACCATTAGAAGTGATGGTGTGGTGCACATTAGACATAGACGAATCAGATTTAGGAACCCATTGGGATGTAACAAGTGTAGACATGCATGCAACGGAATGTTGTGCAGTGATTGAGATAAATCATTGATGCTCAAGATGTTTGATTGTCCATTGTAAAATGTAGTAATCATTGTCATTATGTCCATTGATTTGATGATGATTGTAATATGGGTGACCTTGATATTTTGTTAGTTGATAAGGAGGATAGAAATGAGTAGGTGGTAAAGTGATCAATTGATGACTAAGGAGCTTAGTAAGAATGTCATGTGGCTTAGTATTGCGATCAAAGGTGAGAGGCTTGCTAATATGAGTACATATAGAAGAGAAAATGAATGTGAGATGTAGAAGGAGAACAAACATGAGCCTGAGAAATGTCCTTAAGATGTCAGATTTCAGATTTGAGAGATGTTATTGTGGATTACATAGCTTGAAATGTTTCTTGAAATAAATATTGCAAAGCTTGAATTTACTCCAACATGGGTTTATTAAATGGAGGGTCATGAAGAATAGGGTCATCAAATAAATGATAAAAAATGGTACTTAATTGATGTAGAGGCATATCTTAGGGAAGATACATGGTGTCTAGGGTCTTCTTAAGAAAAACTTGGCAATTAGGATGCATTTGAAGTAAATCAGAAAAGGAAAATTGAGGAATTTTAGGAGCCATGATAGAGAATATGATATGCCAAATAAGGATTCAAAATATCGATCATGAGTGGGGTTCACCAAAATGATTAAGATAAAATGGAAACATAGTAGTCTAATCTGATGATATAGAAGCAGTAAATAAATAAATAAATGCAATACTAAAAATACCCAAGAAAACTAAGAAATAAAATGTATAAACCCTAATGTGAAAAGAGGGTTAGAAGAGCCTTAGATGATTTGAAGATGTCGCAAGACTGTGTTGTAGTGAAAATTGATTTAAACATGAATGGGAGACTGTCGCACACGATCTTGAGAAAATGCAAATTCAAGTGATTTCGATGGACATGGATGCCTGGGGCACCTTGGTCTGTAATATGGATGCCTTGGTATGTGCGGGAATTCCAAAAACCAAATTCACAGAGTCACCATATGATGCAAAGCCTTCGTTTCTTCTTGCATGTATATCACCCTTAGGCTGCTAATGTCGTTGTACACCTGTAATAAAGGAATCACATGAAAAACCCCAGATAAAGCATCAAAAACCTAAAAAATAAAGATGTATATGAAGGATTCAGACTGTCCTTAGATACTAATTTGATGGAATTATCACTAAGCACTACACTATATCTCAGACCCAATGTAGTTCTGTGTATGTGTGTAGATTTGTGCCCTAGATTGCTCTTGTGCTAGTGACACTTTGTGAAGTAGCGAACAAGTAACTTGATGTAGAATGTAATAAATGTGTGCATGGAAACAATAGACTCCCCTCGTATGAAGTGTGATGTAGATGAACTATCCTTTGTGCCTTGTGATAGAGCTAGATGGATGTAAATATAGCTATAGATGAATTTGATGGATGCAACCTTAGGTGGTGATAGCTAGTGCTTGGTGATTAGTCCCTTATTATGATCACATAACTTTATATTTATATGATTCCATCACTTGAATTTTGTAATTAACCCCAAAAACATTGACTACCAAAAAGATAAGATGCTCAAATGACTAGAAAGGACTCAAAAAGTGAGAGTAAATTTAAAAAAGAACAGGGGCACCCAGAGGGTGAGGGCGCCTGATGTTGGCGTCTTGGATAAAACCTCTTGTCCAGAAAAGGTGAAAATGAAGTATGAAAAGAAAAAAATAGGCCAATAAAGGTGAAAAAATGAAAGCAAAAATAGAAAACAACGAAAGATGGCCAAAGACATGGGTTAATCAATGCTCTTCTTACTTAGGAACCATTTGAATAGTAGTAGTAATCGAGACTAGATAATGACTCAAAGTGCGTGATTTTGTGTCTACATTCACAAATAAGCAATAAACATGTAACAAACACCCTAACTATTCAAGTGGGACTACAATAAAAATATCTAGCCCAATTTTAATACAACACACTGACGATGGTGCCACAAACTGGCTCTCTGCCCATGTGTCAATGTGGGGTTAGATAACAAGTAGTCTTAGGGAGTGCGGCCTCCTTGAACTATAGTTTGATTGCGGCTAAAAGGTTGCCTAGTCTATAATATACGAGATCACTAGGGGGCATCCTTGATATACCTTGCAGTACGTGGGGCCCAGTTCCATGTTGCAAGGATGTTGGCCTGGGTATTGGGATGTGGAAACCCATCACTTCACATAGCTCTTAAAAAATAAGAGCATAGCCAATAACAACAACTATCCAAGGGATTTATATACCCCATCAGAACACAGGTTGTGTCTATGTGCGTGGAGGTGAATCCCATGGTCACGAGACTCCTATGACTATGGTAAGTGTGTGGATATCACTTCTACATCACATTACCCCTATAAGAGGAAAAAGGCAACGCTAGCCAATTTTGATCCTCAAGATCCTCCTAGGATGCGAGAGGAGAGCATATGCGGTTTTACCTTCGGGATATAATAAACACAAAAGGGGGGTTATATAAAAGCAAACAAAAACAAAATATAAGATGATATATAAAAAAATATTAAATATTTTGGGTCTTCAAAACAGTGGGTTGCCAGAAATGTATATGTTAGAAAAGATTAGTGGTGAGTATAAGAGAGCAAACAAAACACTTTCCTATGATAATCCTTTCAACAATACCTCATGATTGAGAAAGATATGTAAAGGGGGAGAGAATTAATACATGCACTTACCAATAAAATGCAATACTCCACCTTTGGTGTATTGGATTTTCTCAAGGATGTATTGATTGCTTCAGATTTGACTAGGCACTTGGGAAACACCTACTTTTGATTTTCTTGGATTGATTGATGCTTGATGGAGGATTAATGGATGATAGATTGGATAAATGATGGATTGAATATTGTGGATGAAAAATGGAGCATAAAATGACATAGATTTTTATGGAATTTTTGAGAAATATGCAGATTATTGGATTTTTCAATATTGGCTTCCATGGAGGGTGGCATGCCAATTTATAGTTTTTTGAAGAAGAAATGGAGGGCTAGGATATTTCCAAGTAGATGGAAGATCAATGGTTAGTAATAAATGGGAATATATAAGAGTATATATAATTCTATAATTATGAAGAAATATCCATTAAATTTAAAATTCAATGGAGAAGAGATGGAATATCAATGGTTAGTATTGAATGAGAAGACATAAGAATATAGATAATTCAAGAACTAGAAAATTATAGAATTAGAAAATTCTAGAATTATGGAGAGATATCCATTGAATTTAAAATTCAATGGAGAATATTAGAAAGTTAGAGAGACTTATAAAATTAGAAGCCTCTAAAAATAGAGGAGGTGAGATTAATTCTAGAATTATGTATAAATATACATTGAATTTAAAATTCAATGGAGAAGAGTAGAAAGTTAGAGAGACTTATAGAATTAGAAGCCTCTAGAAATAGAGGAGGTGGGATTAATTCTAGAATTATGGAGGAATATCCATTGAATTTAAAATTCAATGGAGAAGAGTAGAAAATTAGAGAGACTTATAGAATTAGAAGCCTCTCGAAATATAGGAGGTGGGATTAATTCTAGAATTAGAAAATTTTAGAATTATGGAGGAATATCTATTGAATTTAAAATTCAATGGAGAAGAGTAGAAATTTAGAGAGGCTCCTAGAATTAGAAGCTTCTAAAAATAAAGGAAGGTGGGAATAATTAATTTAGGTTTAATTAGGAGTTAAATATATGATTGCATATAGAGGCTAGTTGTACGGTAGGTGTAGAGTAGGTGGGTCAGTAGCTATAGAGATATTAAGTTCCTAGAAAATGATAATAACAATTAAGGTGGGATAATGAGATATAATAATGAATTAAAGGGATAAATGATGAGAAAATGATGGTATATTAGGTAAATGATGAAATTAATTAGGATAAAGGGTATATGTGGTATAAGAAAGGGATTAATTAGATAGTGATGTTAGGATATTTGCAGAAAAAATTAATTAAAATTAATTATGTCGACATTCTAGATGGCTACAGTAAACATTACTCTTAGAAAAATCTTTAACTTATTGACATCATGCATTGTGTACTTAAAGGACCTTCCATTTCTTCCTTTCTTATTGTAGATCAACATACTATAATTAGTAACACATTACAAAATGGTCTAATTAGTTATAACTCTAACTCATACCTAGTTTCATAAATTGATATTCTAAGACCATATGAAACAACAATAATTGAAAAACTTGAAGAAAATAGGGTTTTAGATTACTACAATGTTTTTTCGCAATTCATGAGACATTTGTCTAGAATTCCAACTTATTTCTTAATATCTCCTTTTAGTTACAAATTAATGAGGTTAATAGAGTCAACTAACTTCTTATCAATGATGTCACAAATATGTATGCTAAGACACCTATTTTTGGTACATGACTAGTTATTGACATAATGCTACTCCATTTATGTGATTATGATGATTGGTTTAGATTAGGATATTTTTAGTGTGATTTCCTTGTGCTTGTTCATCTTTTATCTTATTCTTTTTATTTTCCACTTGTTGCTTCTCTACTCTCTAGTCTGTTACTATTTCCTTCCCCTTCCTCTTCTTTCTCTCTCCTCTCTAGTTTTTGTTTTCAATCCTTATTTCCCTATATTTTTGGACATTTTCCCAAAACCCTAACATGATTCTAGTTTTTCTAGAATTGTACCACTACATTTATAGCTGAAATTTTTTTGGGCCCCTTTGACTCTTGTTTTGAGTATAAGTAGAACTGCATGATCATGAGTTCTTTTTGGTGGTAGAAAGTGGATTCTGAATTCCCTCCTAAAGCATAAAACAACTAATCATAAAGTCTATTCTTTCTAGTAAGTTTTGCATACTGAGATCTTAATATGGTAAGTTAATAGAGAGTGGTAGAGAATCCAACAACACATAAAAGAGATGTAAACTAAAATGTTGATTATAATAACCTTCCGCATGTTTTTAAATATATAGAACACCATATATATAGACTTTGGAGTAATAATAGATATATTATAGGCAATAGGGTTGAAAAGAAGCGAGTAATTCAAATTTTGCAAAGAAAAAGAATTTTTTTATATACAAATGTAATGTCTTTGAGTTTGTTGGTGAAATAATTTGTCGTGTTGCAGATTATGTGTTTCCACCGACACTCACGGGGCTACACACCTCCATATTGTGTATGGGGAGGCTCATATGATTGAATATAAACTATACTATATTTGTGGGGTGGCAACATAAGTCAGGGATCACACACGAATACTTCATTGAACCTGTGACAAAGTGTTTTTATGAGGTACAAACAAGGAATTTACAATGATGAGGGGTAAATGAGATAAATCAGGAAAAAGATGGGTATTGTTGTGAGTAGGCACTAGTAGCATTCACACACAATAACCAGAGTATTTCAACATTCAATTAGAGAAAAACAACAATGTAAACATTTAGAAATACTAGAAAACTAGAGACACACCATTATTTAGGTTCATTAATCAAGGACACCAAGTTCCTTCTTGGTTATTCAAGATCACCATGATTTAAAATTTGTAGAAAAAAATAGAATAGAGGAAAACATAATAAAAGGAAACGGAAGAAATGTATCTTTTATTTCTTGTGTACTAGTGATACCAAGCTCAATAACTTACAACAATCCATAATTGCTATAAAAAGATAAAATTTCAAGATACTTTAGAATATAGTAGCCATTCTAATTTATATCATTGCAGATTTCCTTCTCATCTACCCCATGTGAATCTTCATGTTCCTATTCCACTTGTGGCATTTTTTTTTAATTTCCCTTAGAAGAGAAAAATTAATTACCTCTCTTATAATTTCGAGAGAGTACATTTACAAGTTACAAATATTTTTTTGTCACTTAAGTGAATAGGACAAAATAAAAAAAGTACATTTTCAATTGAAAATTAGAATATGGAGAGAGAGAAGGGAGAAATGGAAGGGATTGATTGATCTATTTCCAATGAAGAACTTGTTGATACAAGGAATGGTGATCACAGTCTCCTTCTTTTGCAAGATACATAGACACCTTAGAATGTTGAATGAGTGTTTAGGAACGATATTGTGAGTCCTTCTGATGTGAGCTTAAGATGAACACAAGACTCACTTATGATGGTTCCTTCCTAATCTCATTGTGAGATTAGGGGTCACTTTCTTGTTCCTTAGGATTTCACAATTGGCTCTTGATCCTGATAGACAACTCACGGTGCTTAAGTTTCTTGATGTTTTACTTCACTTACTAAAAATATGCCTTCACATTATGGATGAAAGGGATGAACCTTGAATGGATTATTTGAGAAGTGGTCACAGGTTGGAATGATCTCAATATTCATGTGTCTCCTCACAGAAAAAGGATGAGCTCTTGACTAGCTCACTTGACTTGGCTAGCTTAATTATCTCACCCAACTCAACCAACTCAACTCAAACAACTCACTGAAGAGATGATGGTGGATCAAGACCTGATGATTCTTTAGATTAGGTTTCGATGGAGTCCTTGGATTTCTTTGAACTCTTTATCAACTACACAATGCCTCTGACTTTCAATTGTTGTGCCTTAATATACCCTACCTTGATCCTTGACACATGATTAACTAAAAATGTGGATAAATGGTAGTTAATATAAATAAGAACAAAAGTAAATAAAAATGAATAAATACAATGAATCAATATAGAAATTTACTCAAACATCTAAACTAATGAAAATGTGAAACCCTAATTGACGAGTAGGGTTGGAAGGAGCTTAGCTCATTTGAAGGTTGATTTGGATTGTGTCATAGAATAAAATGAATATTCCTGAGGAAGGAGAAAACACGCAGAGGTAATGAAAAGGATGGATCTGAGATTTATGAAGGGACTGGGGTGCTTGGGAGAGGATCATGGTTCATGTAGGTTCCCTAATCTAGATTATGGGTGGACTAGTCTATGCAAGATGTCCAAAAACCAGCTCTAGAGGGTCAAAATATGTTTTGAATCCTTCGTTCCTTGTCATGTGTAACTCGCTACTCTATGTTAGATGTCACCAATGATGAGTGATGAAAGAAATACCTGTAATACCCCAAAACAAGCATCAAACCCTAAAAAAAGAATAATTCAAATGAAGGGGTCAGACTTTCCTCAGCGGCCACAATGACAGACTTACTAACTAAGCATTGCATTACATCTCAGACCCAATATAGTTTTATGTGTGTGTGTGTGTGATCAATCCCTAGGATGCTCTTGTGCTAGTCACACTTTATGAAATTAGTGAGCAATAACTATGTGTATGTTGTCATGCAAATGTGCAACAAGAAAATTCCCAATTGTTAACATGACAACGATACCCATATGTGAAAATTTTCAAATTTTACATTTCCAAGACCCCCTAAATCTACTTGTTCTCAACACTGGCCTTACCCTGTCACTCCAATGATCTCCCACATTGGATGTCAACTCAGTCCCCTAGGTGAATTAGGAAAGTCGAGTCAATCCCCCTAGGTGATTTTAGGAGTTCTTGAAGAATGCCAATTTTGGTCAGTCTTGGGAAGGGCTACCACTGGCCTTCTCGAGACTAGTGCAACCCCCTGGAGTGGAAAAAAGGAGAAAAATTAAAAATGGATATAAATTGAAGTTCTGAGAACATTGAGGAATATATTTTGGAATATTTGGAGGTTTTGGGGAAAATTCATTAGAAATAGGGTTCTCAGGCCTAGGAAGGGCATAGGGAAAAGAAATCTACTAAGGTTTGGGAAGTCATTCTGAGAGCTCTGGAAGGAATTAGGAGCTAAAAAATAAATCTTTAGAAAGGTAATTCAGATCTCAATAGGATGAAGGAATCAATTTTTTCACAAAACCTAGGAGAAATATGTTTATTTCCAGTTTTTCTCATGCTCAATCATGGAGCTATAACAAAAATCTGATTTTCAGTGTCTAAATGGAGTAATCAAGAGTTGATATCCCCACCATTTGATTCATAAGTACATTTTCAGTCAAATTCATATAAAATTTTGTTAAAAAACTCCAATCAGGAGCTCAAGTTATTGCCGTCACAAGTTGGCTCAAGGTGAGTGTTCCATACTTAACCAATTCTTGAAGTAAACACACCTCACCTCTAGGATCCTTGAAAATTTTTGACATCCCTTTAATCTCTTTAGAAAATGGAAATAGGGGACAAAAAATCCCCCCATCTCACTTGATCTTTGAGGTTCCTCATGTGCCCGAAAGTCAGCTCCTAAATGCTTTATCCTAGTCTCCCTCTCATTCTCAACTGCAAATAACTTCATTCTCCTCCATCACCACCTCTATGATATCTGAAGATTGAAGAATCCATTAATGGATGCCATGAAGAAAAAAAATGAAAAAGGTAGAGAACTACCTGTTCACTCCTCAAGGTTCCAGTGGTTGAAATCGCGTGAAAATTGGAGGGAATGATCATTGAACAATCTAGTTTCGCATGAACTAGTTTTCACACCACAAAGTTCCTATTTTTTAGGGATATAGAGTACTGAGTTTACATAAAAATTATACCATGTCACATGAAGAATAATAGTGAAAAATATAGTGAAATAATTCTTCAATTTTAAAGGTTCCAGTGAGTGAAATCGCACAAAAATTGGAGGGAATGATCATTGAAAAATCTAGTTTCGCGTAAACTAGTTTTCGCGCCACGAAGTCCCTATTTTTTAGGGATATGGAGGGATGTGTTTTTTATTAGTATTGTTCCCCCACCAATGAAAATATCATTTTACCACTTATTTAGACAAATAAATTACCAAAAAATTGGAGCACGGAACCTCAGAGTAAAACCCAAAATTTCAAGACTTGTTTTGTCGCGATCTGAAGCCCATAGTGCACTTACTAAAAATAGAATGTGTCCATGGTGAGGCATACTAAAAATAGAAAGTGGATAAAAATGGAAATTCATCATCAATAAATGATAATTTAAATGTTCCAAAGGGTTGTAAGGCACCAAGATCAATTTGGTAGAGCTTTTTTGGAGTCAATTCAGTAAAAGTGGGTTTTCGGGCCTAAAGGAGCATACACCACGAAGGAGTTCCTAAGATTTAGGAAAGGATTCTATGAGATTTTTAAATATTCAAGAGAAAAAAAAAGTACCTATGTAAGGTATTTTCCATGCCATGAATGGTGGAAAAAATGAGACCTCTCGAAACATCATACACTTCCCTAGGCAACTCATTCTTCCAGCGTACAATTGGAAATCCCAAGAAAAAGGGGGAATTTTAAGGTGATGTAGTCATAATTCGAGTTCCAAACCATCATAATTTAATTCAATAAGTATTTTTCAGTCAATATCATATAAATTTTTTCCTTCGAACTCATCTGGGAGCCCGCGTTATCACCGTCAGAAGTTGGTTGAAGGAATGCATTCAACACTTAGCTAGATTTTCAAGAGGACACATGTCAGCTCCAGGAGCTTGAAATTTTTTTATGTCCCTTTCATTCCTTTATAAAATTGACATAGGGGATGGTAAAATTCACCCAACCCTTTTTAGCCCCCTGATCACTTATATGACCCTTCGTATTGCCAATTTAGCCCCCAGGAGCTTATCAAAGCCTTCTCCTCAGTGCATGGATGACCGCCAAGTGTCACAACCTGGCGCGATGTGAAAATTGATGTCACTTTCATCCCTTTAGATAAAGGGACATAGGGGACACAAAAATGTGTCCAACTCTAGCTTCAAAATATGTAAAAAATTCTAACTCCTTTGCTACTTTTAGAGCTACTTGCACAGACGCCTGTGAAAGCTCAAACACTAGATTCCTCTTCACCCCGCCATTTTTGTACTCTATCAGCTCCTTAAAGTTTTATTCAAATTGAAAATTCAGATATCTTAGAAGAAAAAAAGGATCGAAATAATTAAGAAAGGAGAGAAAACACATATTTTTTTCCATATAACCACAAAGTCTTCCAATCAAAAAATATTCATATTATAGACACCAGAATCAGGTCACACTCCCCTTTGGTCCCTCATCAAATAAACACATTGAAAACATTCACCTAACCATGGCCGCTTTCACCCTACTATAATATTAATTAATTATTTAAATTAAATTAATTAATTATCCTCACAATATTTATTATTTAAATATCCTAATTTAGATAATCCCCACATATCCACCTCATCTAGCCACCTCACCCTAAGACCTATTCTTAGTAAGTTGCCATAACTAACTAAGACGTACCCAAACCCTAAAAATCAATGCCTACATTCCCTCTAACCACATTCCCACATGCTTAAAATAAACATCCATCCTAATCCATGAGGCAAACACACAAGATCCTAGAAAATCAAGGGGATCTACCCAGTTTCGTAAACCTAGGAAATCTTGACCTAACCGACGCCGATTACCCTTAACCGCCGCCGGTTAAGCTGGAACCACCATCAGTCACCTTTTTACCCCCAAAACAGCCTTATTTTGAGGTTGGAATATTCCTGAGAGATATCACATATTTTGAGAACAATTTTTAGAGAGAACACACATGCAAAGAAGGAGATCAAGTATTTTCTCTTGTGCAGATAGCCAACATTCACCCAAAAACCATCCAACACTCACCCCAACACAAATTTCATTCAATTAGGAAAGAAGGATAGCACATGAAACCCATGCAAGAGCTCCCCAACATTTGGTGATCCTCTGCAACATTCAACCTCTTGTCAACACCTTCATTCCTCACTCACAGACGTCCATAATCAAATTCCAAGTAAGTAGAACATTTTACTCCTCTGGCTCACTCATTTTCATCACTGTATTTTCATCCTTTGTTCTCCTAGCCACCCACTAACCTCCATTAATACTCACCCCTCAATATCCCTATTAAAACCTAGCCAAATCCCATCCAAACAACTTAATACCTCATTCCGACCAGCCTAGTCCTTTGTGCAGTCATAAAGGAGATCTAAAGCTCATTCTGTGACATTCTTAGAACCCCACAGTAACTGGCACCGGTTCTCCCCAACTGGCATCAGTCACCCTTAACCGGTATTGGTCTCTGTTTCTATCAATACATCCTAGAACAGTAACCTACCCACCTATTCCCGCATCACCCTTAATCACCTGTGGCCTACCTAAGACCTCTGTCAAACCTGTAGAGACCCAGAACCAGTTACTTGACCTTCGTATCTTAATTTAACTTAGCATGTTAGATTAGATCTTTCTTATTTTGTTTTAAATGAGATACCTAAATCAATTTAACTACAATAGGATTTACTTTATTACCAACATTAAATTGTTTTAAATAGTGGATTGATAGCCATCAAGGAAGTATCACACTTACCAGATCTAGCACACACTAGGCAGTCCACTGCATATACTGTTTAACTCTTTCTGATGGTCTTGCTTTCCATTTCAGGTAGTTCCTGCCAGCCAAAAGGAAGCTCTCACAATCAGATTTGGATCGAGGAGTCAACACACGTGCAACAACCTATCAACCAACATTTCAATAGGTATCCCTCCTATGCCCGCTACCCTATATGTTTCGTCATTTTGAAAGAAACATTTAAGAATCAGGTGAAACATTTTGGCATGCCCGGTGGGACCCATCTGGGGTTCCTTGCATTTTTATTCATTCCTAAGAAAATTTGTGTGTTTGTTTCCCTTCTGAAAGGCATACACATTAATTTTTCTTCCTTAGTAACCTTCTTTTTCTTTCTATTTGCTTTGAAAGAAACCTTTCTTTTGGTGTGTGTAAAAAGAACCATTTCTTCTTGGTCTCTACATTTTAGTGAAAGAGCATCCCTCTCCCTCTTCATCTATTTGTGTCATCAAATTCCATATTTTGATTTGGGCTTAAATATCCTTGCATTTCATTCTATTTTTTTGCATTAGCTCACATTAATTGAGAGAAACCTATACGTTGGAAGTCATTCCCAGCTGATGGTTGAAAAATGAATCTTAGAAAGCACATCTCTCTCTCTCTGAGTCTTACCAAATTACACAAATTCAAAACAAATACATATTCTTAAACAACATCTTTACTGGGAACGCCTATCAACGATCGCACTGATTTGAGGATTGGAAGGTACTCCCCAGCTCGCTACTCTGTCAAGTCATACTTCAGAGTGAATCCCACCCCCACCATAACATACCTGAAACCTCACCTTTTAGATATCCTTCTTTGTTGGAAGCCATCCTCACCAAAAAATTCTATTCTATAGTTCATGAGTCAGTCCTTAAATAGAATAAGATAAACAAACATAATAGAAAAGGCACTTTTAGGATCGCATTTTTCTTAGTGCTTCTGTTTGGCTTGTGTTTTGAGGTGAGAGGTCACGTTATTCATTTTTATGGTTTCTCCTTGCACGCTCCTCATCATAGTTGGTGTATTCCAGCTTCATCTGAGTGTGCTTACACCATATTCTCATCATTCTCATCATTCTAGGTTTGATTCCACATCAGATTTTAATTCATAACCACTTTTCTTTCATCACTGTTTCAATTTCACAGTGATCGGTGTTGGTCCTGCGATTTTCATCAGTTACCCCTTGACCATCATTAGTTATACCCAACCGGTGTCGGTTCTCAGTCCTTTTGGTTAATCTACCCAAAAGGACATATATTCATTTTCTTTGACTATTCTGAGTCCCTATCACTATTATCATTCTCATTGATGGTAAATCTCATCAGTATTCAGCATACCTGTCAGATTTGGCCATATACCTTGTTTTTGACCAACTGTCCATTTTCCACAATGACTGGCAGTGGTTACCTATGACCAGCATCGGTTTACCCTAATCGACACAGGTTAGCCTATGTCATTTTCCAACGGACATTTTAGCCCCAATTCACCTACCACCACCTATCTATCCTGTCACTGCTATATTTCTGTGTCATTTATAGAAAGCAATCATACCACATTAGTTCCTATTCACATAGTGCTGATGCATCGAAAAAAAAATGCCCTTATATTCCATGCCAGTTGTCAACCAATCCCACCTAGTCCTTCACCATCTTCCATTTTATCACCCACCATGGAACCTATCTAACCTATCACTATTGCTATCGAAGATGAGGAGTTCACACGACTCCTTGACCAAAACCCTTCCACCTTGCAGTTTTATCTTTCCCACTCGTCCACTTGAGATGCCTTGAGTCTGTTGATGTATGACATGCCCATATCTATCCCCCCAACACTCGCTCCTACTTCTGCTCCAGTCCCTGTTAACCCTGCATTGCCTACATCTACCTTACCCCTAGTTGTTTTGCTACTAGGTCCTATACCCACTATGACTGTCACATCTGCTACATCTGCTGCTCCTGCCACATCCACCATACCTTCGACAACCACCCAAAACACAACCTCATCCACCCCTATTGTCTTGCATATACCCATAGCTACACAACCACCTCTCGTGTCGGTGACCCCTATCCCTTTTCAAAATGTGGTCCTTTCTATTCCACAATCGTTGCTCCCCATTTCCACTAGGGTCACCACGACCCTTCCACCTCCATATATGTACTATTAGCAACCTCCTACTTCATCTAATATTCACTCTGTGTACATACCCCCTATTTCACTACCTTTTTTCTCAATCTACCTACACGACAACAACATATATTGGAATGCCACCCTTGTTACATGCCCAACACCAACCCTCTTATGCTACACGAGGCACCAAATCATCACAACCTACCAACGACCTAATCAAATTAATGATGGAAAAGATGTAGACATTGGAGGCATCCATTTCTAGCTACTGAAATACTCTCACCTATGATGAGATTTGTAATGATCCTATACACCCATCCATCCCTATTCGTCCATACCCCATGCATTGGGAAATTCCTAAATTCAACTGTTTCAATCACATGGAAGACTTGCAATAGCATTTGTGGTCTTTCAAACATGGGTGCTACCGAATTGCCCATGATGATGCTTTCTCTTAAGGACCTTTACCATGTCTCTGACTAGAATTGCGTTAGATTGGTATAGTGGGTTATCTAGATACTCTATATTTTCATTTTATTAGGTAGCCCAAGCCTTCTTGGATCACTTCTCATTTAATATCGTTAAGAAGGTTATTATGACTGACATGTACTCCATGCATCAATATGATGATGAATCTATCACATATTTCATTACTCACTGGCATATCCTGATTAATCAACTCACATTTCAATTACCACAAACCAAACTCATCAAAATCTTCATGCAGGCTTGTGCTAGACATATCTCGCCAACCTTGCAGGTCCAAACTTTTTGAACCTTCGATGAAGCATTCACCATGACATGAAATATAGAGATTCGGGCCATCAAAGAGAACAAAATCCAATTACGTAATAAAAATTTGGCATTCAAGTTGAATGATACCTCTTCTTCTTCCAAACCACAGAACAACTATTCACAGACCAAGGGGACTGCTAACGCAGTGGTACTCAAAGCTGGCCCAGCTCATCCATCAAATTAGGCTAGCCCCTCATCTAATCTCTCACCCATCCTCACTTTTCAATTCAGATGAGAACAATAGAAATACACCCCAATTGGGGAGCCTTACTCTTCTATCTTAGAAAATCTCATCAAAGCTGGGGCCATCACCCTTTCGCTGATAAAACCACACACTAGTTTTGACCCTACTCATGCCATGTTTGCATGGTATAAAGAACATGAATTCTGTAACTATCATCGAGTAAAGGGTCATAGTGATGGCAATTACATTTCTTTCAAAAATATTGTCCAAGAAATGCTTGAGAAAGGAGAGTTAACTATGGATAATCCTAACGCATCGGCCAATCAAAACCCACACATATTCAAGAAAAAATTTCTTAATCATGCCTCTTCATATGATCAAACTGGTGAGACCTCAACTCATGATAGGCATACCCGCGAGGTCCACGCTATTTTCAGTGACACACCCATTTCTTCCCAATTTCCTCATATCCCTTCCATAGATGAAATTATAGCATGAAGTCCTCCTTCTACATTGGAACCCACCTCACCTATTCCTCCACCCACAGAGGAACACCTTTCACTTCCTTCATCACTTGTGGAGGAGCCCTCCGCTAATATCAAGACTATTTAACCTTTTGCTTCTCCACCTAGAGAACTGTCACCCATGGTACTTCTTCAGTCCATGGAGGATACTTTTTTATCTCCTCTACCCACAGAGAAGCACCTGTCATCTCCTTCACCCACAGAGGAGCACCTACCATCTCCTCCACCCATAGAGGAGCACCCGTCATCTCCTCCACCTATCTAAGACCCAGTAGAGATACCTTTTCCTCTTGGTGAGCATTCTCCATCAGCTACCCAAGATCCCATAGACCTACTTTCATCTCTCTTACCCATGGAAGCCAAAGGCAACTAATTCCCTGTCTCTAAGACACATTTTATAGGAATAGCCATTAGGTCCTCATCAACTTCACCTACAGACGTGTCATTCTCACACTTGGCCGATCACTTAGATTATGTGGATAGAGCCTTACTGTGGGGAAACCTTCTGCTTCATGTCTCAAAGAAAATGTAGATGTCACTTGTTGATACTTCCACCATCTACCCAAAAATATTCCAGCCAGTTGAACTGAGCACAACCACCTCTAGCACTACTTCCATAACCCTCAGCACCGCTCAACATACACCATTACTCATAACATAACATACATCTAAATCCAAGCCCACACCTACATCATATTCCTCAACTAAAGATATCACTACCTTAGGGGTCACCCCAACCACCAACCTTACTCATCCACCTATCAAACTAGATTTAGCTACATCCTCCAAATTCAACACAAAACCTACTCTAGCACCCAAAAAGAAAACCCAAGCCCATAGAAATCATACCCCAGCTGCACCAATCATACCTGCATCACCTTCACCATTTCCATCCATCTTAGAAACTTAACCTCCCAGTGCAGTTAAGAAACCTCCACCCGTCAGTAAACCAAAAACACAATAGCCCATTTCTCCCTCGCCAACCTCTAATATACCCAAGCACCTGACATGACTTACACCTACACTTGCAACATCTTTACCACCCATACCTCCAATACCCTCAGCAATTTCTTCACTACCCACTACACTTCAGTCTCTGTCCTTCACACCCCCTGCATGACCCATGTCATATACCTTCACAACACCTCCGTTATCTCCCTGGGTAACTCACCCTCTTCCCCCATCCGCTTTTCCTTCTAGATCTTGTACACCCATATCACCTTTACCCAAGAAGGTGCAATCGAAAGACAAAAATTTTCTACCCTTCAATAAGGTAGTCAAAATAACCATACACCCTCCTACCTATTCATCTACCATACCCCTACCCAAGCAAACACGACCAACACCCAAGACCACTCCAACACCCAAAACCATGGCTCAACCCACTCCCCCTCTTGCAAGGAACGATCCTCAAAAATCAACTGCACCTACACCCTGACCCACTTTCACTTGACATTGCGATCCACTAGTAGGGTCCTATGCCAAAATATTAACCAACCTCCTTGATACTTCTGTCATCACATTACCACTGCTCAGATATTACGGCCACCTCA
The DNA here is from genome assembly GCA_019776745.2 of Taxus chinensis. NCBI lineage: Eukaryota > Viridiplantae > Streptophyta > Pinopsida > Cupressales > Taxaceae > Taxus > Taxus chinensis. Next base: position 862,213,461 of record CM034150.1, read on the forward strand.
AACCCAAGCTAAAAGGGTTTGATGACACTAAAATTTGTGCCTACCATCATGTGTCAGGGCACGATGTGGAGAACTACAAGGATTTAAAAACTATCCTTATTTAGTTGTGTCCTCCTGAAACCAAATTTGACGATGATGACCTTCTTGATGAGGAACCTACTTCATCCACACCCATTCCCATAGTCCTTCCCTCACTTCCTACTCAACAACCACGACCTCCACTCCATTAACTCTTAGAGCCACCCCCAAGATTCAAAATTAACATTGTTTGCATCAGAGAACTTGCCACACCATTACCTAAATGTCATCGCGCCAGCTCACTTCACAAGGCTTTTCTCCCCCGGTAGGTTTTTTCCTGTCATGTCGTTATACCACTCATCCTACACCTTATCCATTTGCCAACTCCCCTGAGATCAACATGATACACGTCACTACTCGTGCTTAGAAAGACAAATTCAAGGAAAATGCAATTGACTCGCCAACCAATTCTATACCCAACATACCATCTGTACCCACACCTAAAATTACTATCCGCAGTCCCACATACCCTATTTCTAATGGGGTCACACATCGCACTATGCTCAAACAACTACACCAATCCCCCCTCAAAATGTCCCTATATGAGCTCATCCAAACCTCAGAATCCCATCGTCAAGCTCTCATGGAGGTTCTTCAATCTATTGAGGTTTTACCTAATGAACCTACACCTGTAGCTTCCATTATCACACCCCATCATGTAGCCTCTCTCACCAAATTGCCACCTTTATCTGCACCTCACCCTACTCAAAAAATAGCCTCCGTTAGCTTCTCAGAGGAAGATATCACACCACACCAAATGGATGACCCAGACCCATCCCTCTTCATTTCTATCCACATCAATGATGTACGTGTACAACATGTAATGATCGATGGGGGTGCTAGGATTAACATCATTTCATCTCATGCATTCACTCAAATGTGCATATTTGACAATTGTATGCATAAACATCCTATCATGTTGTGTTCATTTAATGATGCTATCACCTCTACACTAGGCACCGTCATCCTCCATGTTCACGTGGGCCCCCGCACTGTTCCAAAGTTCTTTTACATCTTGGAGGGGGAATTTCAATATAACCTGTTGCTTGGTAGACCTTGGATTTGTGTCATGGGTTATGTCCCTTCCACTTTGCATCATTGTGTAAATTTTGAGCATGAAGGGCACACCCATACTATTCTAGCTAATCCATCACCTTTTAAAACATGCAACATGCTTTACCGACCCAATGACATGCTTATATCCATTAAGGCATCTACCTCCACGACCACTACCACTTCACCTACACGTCCTCTTACCAGTACAGTTGCTACGTCAACCTCACATGCCTCCTCCATTCCTACCGCCGCCACAACCTCCAAGGCCAACCCATCAACCTCCTAATCTATTAGCTCCACTTTTGTGTTGACCACCGACACATAATCTATTCTAGCTACCCATATACCAACCACCGATCCCTTGGAAGACATTTTTCAATGCCTCACTTTGGGGGAGTATCACCTAAATAGTGTCAACATATTTCTCACTCCATAATAGTATGGAATTCTTCACCAACACCCTCGCTATGATCACCACATAGGAGAATATCTTCTTTATTGTCCTCATCTTCATACTAGTATCACCTATGGGGGACTTGATAATACCACTTACACATCTAAACCACCGTCACAAACCCACCCATTTTCTACCGACTTCCAGTCTCTCACCAGTCACCATTTCACCCACATCTTCCTACAATGATATGTGAGGAAGGGTTTTAGTGTTGGATTTTATGAGCAAGGTCACCATACTGTTATTCCATGTACTACCCACAAACGTAATGACCGTAGTGGTATCAAATTTGCTGAACCACCTACTAAGCAAGCCTGCATTGAACACATCTAGAACATCCACCCTTCTCCACCTTCATCAACACCTTTGCTGATGGATTCGATGGATCTTGAATCTATCCCTCCTAATTTTTTTTTCATAAACACCGTTTCCTTGGGGCCTTTGACTTATCAACTTGAGGGTGAGGCCCCTTCCTCTCTTCCCTTCCTATATCCTAAAATGATTGAGGACGATACACCTTCCATTAACATCATTTAATGTCAGGATGATGAATCTATATTCACCTACCTTAGTGCAAGAGAATCATATATTCATTGGTCGTTACCTTTTAAGACACAAACCATGTTGAATGAATCAACTATCGAGATCAACATTCATACTCAGGATGACCCACACAACCTAAAGGTCAGTCCATCTTTAGATGCTACTGAATATGAAGCCACCACTTCTTTTCTCAAAGATCATAACCATGCTTTCACTTGGTCTTACGTAGACATGCCCAGTATTGACCCCACCATAGTGGTCCACAATATCGTAACCATTCCCTATGCCAAACCCATCAAACAAAAATTGAGGAAAATGCACCCTCGCATTGCCCTTCTTGTCAAATAAGAACTTCAGTGTTTTCTTTCCATTTCTTTCATATTACCCATTGATTATCCTTGTTGGATTTATAACATTTTCCCTGTCACTAAGGTGACAGGGGGACTCTGCATTTGCATGGATTTCCATGACCTCAACCTAGCTTGGCCAAAAGATGACCTCCCTATACCTGGTATTGACTAGCTGGTTGACCTTACGATTGGTCATGAGATGCTATCACTCAAGGATGGCTTCTCGGGCTATAAAAAAATCTTGCTTACCCCAGAGGATCAATATAAAACCAAATTTATAACCCCTTGGGGGACCTTCTGCTACCGAGTCATGCCTTTTTCCCTTAAAAACACTAGTGCCACATATCAGCGAGCTATGACTTATATCTTTGATGACATTATGCATCGTATATTGGAAGACTATGTGGATGATCTCCTAGCCAAATCTAAATGCTGCTAAGAGTACCTTTCCATCCTAAAAACCAATTTTGACCTCCTCATTAAATATTACATTTGCCTTCAGCCCAAGAAGTGTGTCTTTGCGGTTCTCTCAAGAAAACTCCTGGGATTTATCATTTCCTTATGTGGTATAGAAGTTGACCCTGCTAAAGTCAAGGCCATTTTGGAAATTCCTCCACCCACTAACCTTCAGTAACTTCGTATCCTATAAGGTAAGTTACAGTCTATTCACCATTTCATATCACAATTATCTATTCGATGTCAACCATTTCATCATTTGCTCAAGAAGGATTTCCCATTTAAATAGGATGATGACTATCACAAAGATTTTGAGGCCTTAAAAAAAAACCTTCTCCAACCACCCGTACTCATTCCACCTAAAGATGATCAACCTTTCTACCTATAAATCTCAGCTACCGATCACTCTTTGGGAGCCATGCTCGCTCATCATGATGAACAACACAGGGAGTAGATGGTTTATTACATAAGCCATACTATTTTGGATTACGAAACTTGATACACCCATCCTAAAAAACTTTACTTAGCCTTAGTTTATGTTTCCACAAAACTTTTCCATTACCTACTCAACCACAAAACCTATGTTGTGACCAACACTGACCCCTTACACTTCATGTATGCCAAACCTTATCAAAATCTATCAATTTTGGATCAGATTTGCACAGGTAAATCACTCAGAATAATTATATTATTTTCTATCCCCTCAAACCTGTGCAATACATTAGGCTAATATATAGCCAATATAATAGACAAACTTCTTCCTATAAAATAGGAAGTGTATCAAACAACTTACTCGTTTATAAATAGACGGGTACAACAAAACTCCATGAATAATATATTGTTGAAACAATATATTCTTTCAAACCTAATATTTATAATGTAAACATTAATAATTAATTTCCTAACATTCCCCCCCTTAATGTTTACACGGTACAACATATCTCGTTCACTGATTGTAGCCTGCCACCTCTGTGTGCTCATGATCAACTCCGCAAATGTGCAGCATTGGGATTGCACAAAACTTGAACATGTGCCAACGCACATTTCTTCCACTGATAGTTTTCTCTGGCTTCTACCAACAACCTTACCAAATTGGTTTTGCAGGTGTACCAATAACCTTTCACACTTAGTTTTGCAGGATTACCAAAAACCTTACACAACTGGTTTTTACAGGTTTACCAAAAACCTTACACAATTGGTTTTTACAGGTTTACCAAAAACCTTACATCATGATTGCTACAATAATTTTGATCAATATTACACAATGTCACTACAAAAGGAAATCATGTAGGAAATATTGCTTTCAAAACTGAACAATAAAACATAATGGAAATGGAACAATGAGACCATGTTCCCCCCCTCATTGTGAACATTTCACTTATTCAACACACAACAGGAACTCTGAAATCATACTGCACACAACAAACTGCAATTCAGAAATGAAAGAAAACTCACACACACACTGTCACCACAACTTCATGCGGCCCCGTCGTTGGTGACTGATGAGAGGTCGCTGAATGACCTCCATCCTCCTGTGCCTCCGTCCTCCATTGGTCTACTGCTAACTCAGTCGAATATGTCTTTGAAGCTCATCAAGTTTCACATTTTACTTTATTTTGTCTCTCCTCCCGCAATGTGAAACAATTTATTTCCAAACGTCGGGTAACATCGAAAATGCGTTCAAGAGGAATTTTTTTCTTTGTACAATGACACGACTCTTGACGACAATAACTTATTTTTTTTGACTTATTGACAACAAAATTATTGACACGAAATAATGATGCTTTCTACGACATTAAAATTTTTGACTCTGACACGAATATCCTAAATCACCTATTTGATTGACAATGACTTACAACTCACAATGACTATTAACATTAATGTCATAACAATGATATTTGACATTTCTACAAAATGACCACGACACTTGACACCTAATAACATAGGAATTCACAATTATTTTACTATATACATTTCAAACATGACACATGGAAATGACTATTTGTTTTGAGAATATACCATGTTAAATAACAAACGGATGATGAACTATGGACCCTTCTAAGATTATACTTCTCATGATACAACTTTAATTGACTAATAAACATGACTTTATAAGTCGACTTAACACCAATAAAATGACTACTTTTATTTTTAATAAGACGACTCAACACTTGATAACAATTAAAAAATCCTAAAATAGAACTAAACTCACCACGTGGACAGAATTATGCCAGACCATTCGGTGGAGGAGATGAGGTCAAGGCCAGTTTCAATAATAATAATTCTCCTATTGCCACGTGAAATCCTACGGATCTGCAGAACTCAAAGCGAAATCTAGAGACCTCTTCAAACAAGGAAGACGAGCTCCATCGAATTAATTTAGAGGAAGAATATACAAAAGCGACCTCAGTCCCACCGCAGCCACTATGTCATACTGAAAACACAGCTTTGATTCTCAACGACGAAGAGGTAATGACTGTTAATAATTTGAGAGTACAGAGATCTAGGAAATGATTGTTTTGACAACGTACAATGAACAACAAGAATGCAGGTTGTAGATGCAAATCAATACATGCGTCTGAGAGTAGTTTGTAGCCAACTTAGCAAAGTGTTGCCTCCACAAAGAAAACACAGCCACCGAAGATGAATCCCAAATAGCTCTAGAAAACGTAGACAAATAAAAAGAAGTTTTCTAGGGAAAGGGGTCCGATGTAAGAAAACACCAATTTGTTTATTCCCACGTACAGGCCGTCTTATCTTGAAAAAACATCTATTTACATAAGATCTGCACACCAGATCAGAGTAGCTCAATGCAAAACTCAAAGAGGCACCACCCAAATTTCTTCTGCTGTGAGGAGATCATTTGATAAATAATGATATATTCTACAACATAAAATAATGTGAATGATAGCTGTGGGCATACAAAGAAACGCCCAGATCTGTCAGAATCGTTGGAGGTAGAAACCACGATCCACTGTATGCACAGGCACATAGATATACAAATTGCCTCCAGGACGTGAAGAATTCACCTTATTTCTATGCAGCAGGTCTGCAACTGATTGATGGACAACATTTTTCAATGAGAAATGACTCTCATTTGGACACAACCTCAGACCTCTGATCGCTCTGATACCAAATATCAATTTTGGATCAGATTTGCACAGGTAAATCACTCAGAATAATTATATTATTTTATATACCCTCAAACCTGTGTAATACATTAGGCTAATATATAGCCAATATAATAGACAAACTTCTTCCTATAACATAGGAAGTGTATTAAACAACTTACCCGTTTATAAATATACGGGTACAACAAAACTCCATGAATAATATATTGTTGAAACAATATATTCTTTCAAAACTAATATTTATAATGTAAACATTAATAATTAATTTCCTAACAAAATCAGCGTGCCACACGATGGCTTATGCTCTTAGCTGACCTCGATCTTAAATTCATTCATCAAAATTCCATCAAGGGCCAAGCTATCTCCAAGCAATTGGTCGACGCACCTATTTTCGGGGATAAACCCTCTAATTTTGACTTCCCAAATGAGTCAATTGCTACCCTTTCCTTGGAAAAACCCACTTACCAAATGACAGTCTTCTTTGATGGTTCCAAGTGTCAGTGTGGGGGTGGGGCTAGTGTTATTATCATTCCACTTGATGGTGAACCAATGCCTTTGTCTTTCAAGCTTGATTTTGATTGTACAAACAATATTTCTAAATATGAAGCACTCGTATTAGGTCTCCAAGCCACCTACACCCTAGATGTCAAATCAATCAACATATTTGGTGATTCTCAATTGGTTATAAACTAAGTCAATGGTATATACCAATGTCGTAATGAGATACTTCGAAAGTATGAACATCATGTGGACATACTTTTGACCACTTTCGACCATTATGACCTATAGACCGTCCCTCGTTTAACCAATAAATTTATAGATACCATGGCCTGCTTGGCCTCTCAAATACTTGCTTCACCTGATGATTCTAAAATATTTTTCACCATACAATGACTCCAATCAACTTCTTATTTACTTCACGAAGTTTACTCCATCGAAACCGCTACCCTTGACCCAAGTGACCTTTGGTATAAACAATACTCTTACTATCTTTCTCTCTCCATCTTACCTAATAATCTCACCCATAACAGACAATGCGCCTTCCTTAAAAAGGTCTCACATTACGTCATCATGGGGGTCCTTCTCTATAAGCACGGAATTGATGGTATTCTATTATGATGCCCCATGAGTTCTAAAATTCCTTATACAATTAATGAAGTTCATGATGGCATATGTGGAGGCCACTACAGTGGCCTTACTATTACTAAGCGTATTCTTCACCTAGGCTATTACTAGCCAACCCTTAACCATGATTGTTGCGACTATGTCAAACGTTGTGTAAAATGTGAACAACATGCCAACTTTTTGCCAACAACATGCCAACCTTCATCAAACACCTAGTCACACCTTACAGGTTACCTGTGACCTTTGTCCCTTCTCTCAATGGGGTTTGGATCTTGTCAGAGAGATCAACCCCCATTCTTCCCAACGCCATCAATGGATCATTACCACTACCGAATACTACATAAAATGAGTGGAGGCTATACCACTCATCTCCACAAAATCCAAGAAAATATGTGAGTTCATCAATCATCACATTATTTGTCACTTTGGTGTTCCTCATCACCTCGTCACTGACAATGGAAAACAATTCAAAAAAAAAACATTGCAAAAACTTTGCGATGCCTTTGGCATTCAACTGAGTTTCTCATCACCTTATTACCTAAAAACCAATGACCAAGCCGAATCTACTAACAAAACCTTAAATAAAATTATCATGAAAGTGGTTAATGACACTGGGAAGGACTGACATACGCACATTCCTTTTGCCCTATGGGCATACCACACTAGTATCCGCACTTCCACTGCCACTACTCCTTTTTCTCTGGTCTATAGTATAGTGGCTGTTTTACCTCTCAAATTCCAGATCCCCTCACTCCATATTTCTCTCCATGACATGCTCAATGATGATGAATTTTGTCAAGACCATTTAGCACAACTTGAGTTATTATATGAACGTCGTCTTAACGCTCTTGACCACTTCCAAGTTTACGAAAAATGTATCAAACATGCCTACGACAAACATGTCCATAAATGAACCTTCCACGTCGGTAACGTGGTCTTGAAATAAAATCAACATGTAATCAAAGTAGAAAAAAGTAAAAGGGGAAATTTTTCTCCTAATTAGCTTGGACCATACATCATGACTTATACTTATGGATCAGGTGCTTATCATTTATCTTCCCTCAATGGTAAACCCAAGCTTGAACCCCTTAATGCCTTGCATATTTGACTATTTTACTGTTGAATTTTAGTCCTACATTACTTTTTTCCTCTTTCTATGCTCGTACCTTGATCATTATCCACTTCTTACACCTCACCAATGATTAAACCAAAATCATGTGTGTCCCGTCACTTGTTATCTTCACTTGAATATGTGTACCACGAAACTGCACATAGCATGATTCTCATGGATACTTTTCATCTACTTTTAGATGAGATCCCATGGTCATTTCACCCTGCTATCTGAACAAGAATCCTATTCCTCACCTTGGTCTTGTCCATGACTTTAAAAGACCTCACATGGGATCCAACTCCTTGATTCAAAATTCTAATAAAAAGATGACTCCCTCAAATGGACATCTTCCTCTCAGTAATCACTGTTATAAATAGACTACTCCCTCGAAGGATAGCTATGTAAAGCATTAAAAAAAAGAGAAGAAAAAAGTGAGACAATTTGAATATTCCCGCATCGATCAGCTTCATGAAGACCTCAAGGAGCTAATTTCATCATCCTATAGAGACTTCCCACATCGATCAGTCTATCTCAAATACAAGTCAAAATAGAAGACTTCTCGTCATGGACTTGCCCATTGTGACCTCAGATCTCTTTCCTAAAGAGCATGCTACCACATATCATATAAAAATTACCCACCTTTCACCCCTCTCACCATTCGCACTCCCATTTTGTACTGCCTCAAGGGACCTCTTGGAACTATGACATTTAGTGATCATGTGTCTATTATTCACCCTTAGAACTATCAATCATGCAATTCCTTCAGGGTCTAATGTTCATTACCTCCTCCAGGGTATGATCTACTCAGTATGATCCTAACCAATCAGGTGGCTTTATTGCCCCCTTGTATCTTTTAGTTGTCTTTATTTACGTTTTGATTACCTTATATAGGACTTGGTCCTCGGCACGTACCTTTGGGGTAATCTTCTTATTTTTCCATAATCGACATCACCTACACCAATTTGCCTATAATCCCACCCACACCTAACAGACCTAAACCCAAAACATGCCTAAAACCTACCAACCCATTTTCATACCTCCTCATATTCTTCCCTAGCTTATGGGAGAACTACATTGGCCTGAGGTCCCTTTTTCTCCGGGACTATGTAGGCATCACTATGAGGGCATGGGGCCCTTGGAGGTTAGCTCAGCCACTCTCTACCCTAACCAATTCATCTTTCATATTTCTCAAATCAAACTCTACCCTACTTAGTTTCCTTTTAATATCCAAAATTGGAAATTAAACCAAACAACTAACTAGTTGCTTCACATTTTTATCATCACCACACCATATATTTATTATGACTTCCATTTCTCTACCATCATCATGCATGTATTATAAACATGACCCATATCACCATTCATTGCAAAAATTAATGAATCACAACTTTGAAAGCCCATTTAGACTCGATCCATGCCTAAACTGACCTAACTTGAACCATGCCTATTACCTGAATCGATCTATGCCTAATCAAATATGACTCAATCCATGCCTAAGACCTGACTCGATCCATTCCTAAACCAACCTGACTCCATCATGCCTAACTCACCTAGTTTCCATCCATATCACAACAAAAAAATAAAATTCTTATCAAACACCAACAAATCAAGATTCTCATCCATCTCATCATATAAATAAATATGTGTGTCTCAATACAATATGCACAAATGTCCCATCATTTCCATCTCAAAAAAATCTTAGGCACACAGGCTGATACTCAATACAAAATGTCATCGGCATGCATGCCAGTCTCATATACAATAAAATAATAAAACAATAGAAAATCTCTTCGGCACACAGGCCAGTATATGCTCAAAATATATAAAAACTCTTCTACATCCTCACTCTCTTCACCATGCAAGCTGGTGTATATCAAAACCCAAAAATATGTCAAAAATAGGGAGCCATATATCAAGCTACCTCTCAGTGGACATCCTCCATATCGGTACCAGCTGTCCCCTCAGCCTCCTCGGCCCTTGTCTGACGACCTGCTAACATCTCCCCACCCATCATAGGTAGTGGCTGGGTCCCTACTAGCCCATCACCTTGAGCTGGTCTCCGTGAGCTGGTGGCCTCTCCTTGATCTTGTATCAGAGCATGATGGCCTCTTATGCTCTCTATATGTCAGTCTAGGATTTTGTCCTCTCACTCGAGGCCTGCTATGCCCTTTACTCTCCATAGGATAGGAAATCTATCATGACCACCATCAACTAATCCTAGTAGTATCTGGCCTCACCTAGGGCATTCTGTAACCTAGATATGGGTGTGGTCTGTGGTGGCCCAATAGGCCTTGGCCCCTATACTGTCCTGCGGGATCCTGTCTCGCCCCTTCTTGTGAACTGGGACCCTGTCCTAGCGCCTGTGGTGGTGACATCAGCCTCTTCCCCTGTGCATGTATCTGGGCCTGTAAAGCCCCAATCTATGCCTGAGTTATGGTCAACTAGCCTTGCAACCCTGTCACCTATGCATGTAGGGTAGCCACCTGACCATCATCTCCATCTCCGTCTCCATCCCCACCCTTGGCCATCTGGGCCTGAAGACTGACCACATGTACATGTAACTCGGCCACCTCCACCTCTGAGCTAGAAAGCTATGTCTACAGCATACCTGAATGGGTAATCAAAGTCACCACCTACCCCTGTAGGGTGTCCCTTTGCATCGTGATGGTGGATAAATCCGGCTACCCCAACCTGGGTGGTATTGCTCGTAAATGAGCCACCCACCACTATCTATATCTATCAGTGACCCTGAGATCATCAATCCACCAGTCTACTGCCTACTCCTCCTAACCTATGGGCAATGTCAGATGTGGTAGAGGTAAGGGCATCTCCATGTCATCTCTTATGTACTACAAAAAGGGCGAAGGTATGTCCTATAGTAGCAAAAACTACCACCTAACTCTGTCAACTGGGATCATCTCGTGCTCCTCTTCATGATGACCTGTATCCATCTTAGTAGCTAGAGGCTAGCTAGTTCATCACACATATGCCTATATGATGGGAAGCTCACATACGACCTCCATATGATGTCCACTACAGAAAACCCCTCCAATAAATGCCTGTAATAAGCCACGTCATGTGTAGGCCTATTTGATCTTTGCTTTCCAAGAGTAGGCACCCATCACCTATACCCCACTCGTAAAAATCCTGGCAAAAAGGCATTGGCCTGGTGTTTCACCTGATTCTTAGATCATTTCTTTAAATCATTGATGAAAAAGATAGGGTAACTAGCATAGGAGGAATACCTGTTCAAATGTTGGTTGATGGGTTGTTGTGTGCGCATGACTTCTGGATCCATAACTGATCATGAGATTTTCCTTTTGGCTAGGAGGAACTACCTGTAATGCAAAGCAAGACAACTAGAAGGAATTAAACAATATGGGCAGTGAACTGCCTAGTGTATGCTAGATCCGGGAAGTGTGATACTTCCTAGATGGCTTCTAGTCCACTGTTTTAAATAATTTAATGTTGTAAAAAAAGTAAATCCTATTGTAGTTCAAAATGATTTAGGTATCTCACTTAAAAACACAATAAGAAATAGATCTAATCTAACAGACTAAGCTAGAATATAATCCAAAGGTCAAATGATTGGTTCTGGGTTCTGCAGGTTTGACAGAGGTCACAGATAGATCACAGGTGAATGAGGGAAAGATGAAATTTTATGGGTAGGTCTCTGTTCTAGGTTGTGTGGGAAAATATAGAGACCGGTGTTGGTCAGGGGTGACCGACGATAGTTAGGTGTAACTGGTGCCGGTTATTGTGAGATCTAGAAATATCACAGAACAAGCTGTTGTCTCCTTTGTGATTGCACAAAGGACTTTGGCGGGTCAAGATGAGGTATTGGGTGACTGGAGTAGGCTTTGGCAAGGTTTTAATGGGTATACGGAGGTGAAAATGATGGAGAAGGTCAATAGGTGGAAAAGTAAACAATAGTTGATAAAATGAAATAAACCAAGAAAGTATGATGTTATACTTACTTGGATTCCATTCCTGAATGCCTGTGTGTGATGGATGGAAGTATTGATGAAGGGTTTGAAGGATGCAAGTGATCACCAACTAAAAGAATGATTTTGTATGGGTTGCATGTACACTCCTCTTTTCTTAGATAGATCAGATCATGGTTGGGATGGTTGTGCGGGAGAAGATGCTCAATCTCCTTCCTTACATGAATGTTTTTTGCTGAAATTTACTCTCTGAAGATGTGTTATCTCTCTACGATGTGTTCTTGCTTATCAACCTTCTCCTAATATTTTCCAACCTTGAGAATAAGGAAGTTTAGGGGTTAAAGGGGTAACCAATGGTAGTCTGGCTTAACTGGTGACGGTTAGGGGTAACCGACGTCGGTCAAGGTAGGATTTCCTAGGTTTACTAAACTAGGGAGATCCTCTTGATTTCCATGGATCTCATGCTATTATCCCATGGATTAGACTGGGAGCTTCTTGTGAGCATGCGGGGATGTGGTTAGAGGGAATTTAGGCATTGATTTTTAGGGTTTGGGTAAGTCTTAGTTAGTTATGGAAACTTACTAAGAATAGGTGTTAGGTCGAGTTGGTTTGATGAGGTGTCTAAGTGAAGTGTATGTGTGTATATTATTAAATTAAGATATTTAAATAATAAATATAGTGAGGATAATGAATTAATTTAATTAGATTAATTAAATTAATATTAGTGAGGTGAAGGGTGTTATGGCTAGGTAAATGTAATAAAGGGTGCTTATTTGTTGAGGGACCAAAGGGGAGTGTGACTTGATTTTAGTGTCTACATTTTACCCCTTTTTGTTGCGTAGCTTGTATTAGAAAGCAATGCTAAAAAAATTAAGATGTGGTTGCCCCATGTGTGGGTGAAGGTGATCCCCCTCAAACCAGGAACTGACGAGGTAGCAGATTAAAGCGGTGAGTGGTTTGATAAAATGTAAATATGAGGAAAAGGTAGGTGGGCTCAAGGAAAAAAAGGGTGAAAGGTCTACTTGGGAAATCTAGGTAATGGGTCAGGGTCAAAGGTAGCAACAGTCAAACACACGTACACATATAAACTACAGGATGCTATCAAGTTGAAGAGTAGGAAAACTCTACATCGTCTAAGGTCGATAGGTTTATCCAAACAAGTTTAAAGTGAATCCGGTATCCAAGGTATAGGATATGGTCAGGAAACACAACGTAGGTTAGGTGCAAGAATGTTTAGGTATGTTCCGGTACACCAAAGGTAGGGTCAGGATAAATAGTCATGACAATAGGCTAGGTAAGGGCATTAGGTCAATCAACATAGGTAATAATGCCGCAAGGTATAGTAAACATGTGAGGTGAAAGGTCACTAGCAATGGTCCAGGTCTAAATATCTAGGTCACAACATGAGTAAGGCCAAGGTATGGGTAAAATAATGAGTCCCCAAAGGAGGACAAGAGTAGGCAGGCAAGTGAGGAGGTATAGAAAGGTAAGGTAAATAGGTTGGGTATAGGTGGGGTGGGGTAAAGGATTAGGGTAAAGGGTGGGATAAAAGGGAAAAGTAAGGGAAATGTGTAGGTGAAGGTGACCGATGCCGGTCATGGATGACTAATGTCGGTATAGGGAAACTGATGTTAGTCAAGGGTAACTAACGTCGGTTAGGTCAGGCTGGTTATAATTAAAAAAATCCACATTTTTTTGTTATTCATTTGTTATTTGTGAAGTGAAGAAATGACAAAAAAGAGAGAGAAAAGAGAGAAAAAGTTTCCGGAGGAAACGGGACAGTGAAATGGCAGTTGGATTTGACCAGGGTTGGGTTGGTAACTAGCGGGTCCACAGGATCAAGGAGAGAGAGTTGATTGGTTGGAGGTTGCGAGTAGTTATTCGGTGATGGAAGAGGCTAGAGAGGGATTAGGCGGACCACCGACATAGTGGCCAAATGTGCCACTGAGATGGTGGCAGCGCAATGAGGTAAGTGCCTAACTCTAGATTGGTGATTAGATAGATTAGAGGTTTTGGTATTTGTTATTTGTAGTGTTTTGTGGGTTTTAGTTTTTTGTGGGTGGTTAAAAATAAAATGTGGGCATGGGGGGAATAATGGGGAAAAAAGAGGGAGGGGAGGGTAGTAAAATGTATAGGTGGGGTGGGTAGGGGTCTTGGGGTAGTGTAGGTCATTGTAGGTGGGGTAAAAGGGACAGGTGGGAAATTTTTAAAAAAAAGGGGGGGTTTGGGAAGTCACGAAATTTTCTACGACAGTGACCGGCGTTGGTTGGGTAGAACCGAGATTGGTAAAGATGAATCAGTAGTGGTCACCAAACAGGTAATCGATGTCGGTGTAAAGGTGACTAAAGTCAGTTAGAATAAACTGGTACCGGTCAGGATTTTATGCACAAGGGTGCAAACATGATGTAGGTTAGGTAGTTGATATGGGTAGGGTAAAAATAGGGTGGAGGGTAATGATAATTAGTGAATATGGTCATGATTAATGTTGTGCTTAGATTGGATGTAGGAGAGAGCCCAGTTACACATGCGGGATAGGGTTCCACCTCTGCTGGTGACATTGCATGGCTTAGTGATCCCTTTAGAGCTGTAGCACATGGAGGAAGTGAGATTGAGTGGGATTCGACACTACCAACATGTTTTTCGGTAGCCCAACTTGATGGTTGCGCTCATCGATAGATATGACTCTACGACCAACATGTTCCACCTTTCAACGGGTGAGATGACTATCACCCTAGAGGACGTGTTCCAGATTTTACGGTTACCCGTATTGGGTGCCCAGGTTTACTCTATCTCCTCTGAGGCCTCATAGGAGCTGATCAGGATAGTTTTTGGAGAGGGGGCGGTGGATCTAAGATTCCATAATGCTAGTTTGAGCTATAACGAGATGTACCTAGCCCATCCGAATGAGACGAGGCTAGTGGTTCTATTGATGGAGGAAGTGTGCTACTATGCACTGCCAGATGTAGAGGGTGGATGCTTTCCCTGATCATTGATGGGGGTGCTCCATGATATGATGGTAGAGGAGACTTGGTTTTCCTGGGCACCAACATTCTTAGTGCAGCTATACCGAGAGCTATGGGCATATGGGTGGTTACGCAGGTTTAGCCTGTGCTGTACATTTATACTGCACTTGGGCCTACAAGAACATAGTCTGTGTTCCACCTATAGGGATGCCCCAAGTAGATGCATTCCTAGTGAGATCTATGTGGGTTGGATACAGGAGATGTGTTCCAGTTGGAGGAGAGTGGAGATTGGATAGGCTGATATATGATGTGGCCCATTTTAGGAAGTTATTGGAGGGGTTATTTGGAGTGGACATTAGCTAGAGGCCATATGTGGGATTCCCCTCATATAGGAACATGCATGAGGAGCTAGCTGAGATCCAGCTAGAGAGGTGGATACAGGGTCGCCGTGCAAGGGAGGATGAGATGATCCTGGTAGACAGGGTCCGACGATAGTTCAGACTTTTACAGGATATGCCTCCATCCTTCCCACTATATCAGAGAGATGATGTGGAGAGGCCTCTACCTCTATCACAACCTACAGTTCCTACATGGGAGGAGGAGGAGCTAGTGGATCAGTGGATAGATGATGCCAGATGTACATACAGGTACAAACAGTGGTGGGCAGATTAGTTACAAGCCATACCATGTAGACTGGGGCAGCCAGACTTAGCTACCATCATAGTGTAGAGAGACACCCTACATGGGTAGGTAGTGACACTAATTACCCAGATAGGTATACTGTAGACACAGCTAGAGGGGTCAGAGGTAGAGGTAGCAGAGCTATGAGTACAGGTGGCTAGTCTGTAGGCCCAAATGGTGGAGGGAGAGGATGGAGGAGATGGAGATAGAGATGGTCAGGTGGCAGCCTTACTGGCTCAGGTGACAGGTTTACAGGGCCAGTTGGCCATATCCCAGACATAGATTAGGGCCTTACAGGCCCAGATATAGGCATAGGGGTAGGTGGCACCACCACAAGCATAGGGAGCTGGTCTCAGTTCATAGGTTGGCGCAGGGTAGGTCACTGTAGGGAAGGTATAGGGGCTGAGACCTATGGGACCACCACAGACCATGCTTGTATCCAGATTACGGGATGCCCTAGGTGAGGTGAGATATTATCAGGACCAGATCATGGCATCTAGGATAGATTTTGTATCTTACGAAGAGTACAGGGCACAACATGCATCCAGTGAGAGGATGAGATCCCACACGCATAGTGTGGAGAGAACAGGAGGTCAGCGAGCTCTGAGGCTTGATTAGGGAGAGGCCACCAGTGCACGATGACTAGAGCTAGGTGATGTGCTAGTAGGGACACAACAGGCTGAGGGTACTGGTGACACAGAGATGGAGGACATATGGTGAGATATATGAGATGCGGTCACCTGATTTTTGATGTATACTAGTGATTTTTGTGATATATATGCTGGCCTGCGTGCTGAAGGTAGTTGTATTTTTAATCACATACTGGCCTACGTGTCAAAGATAATGAGGATGTATGAGTTATTTTTGTATATTTTGAGCATATACCAGCCTATGTGCTGAAGAAATTTTGTATTGATTCATTCATTTTTTTGTATATATGAGACTGGCTTGTGCGCCGATGTCATTTTGTATTATATATATATCGGCTTGTGTGCCGATATTTTTGAGATGATGAACATGATGAGATAGACATGTATATTGAGATACACATTTATTGATTTGTATGATGAGATTCATGGTATTTCCTGATTAGTTGATGTGTGTATGAGACATTGGTTTATGGTTTGTGTTAGATAAGCTATGGATTTGTTACTTTGATGTGGATGGAAATCATGTGAGTTAGGCATGATGGAGTTAGGTTGGTTTAGGCATGGATCGAGTCAGGTTTGGTTAGGCCTGGATCAAGTCAAGTTTGGTTAGGCATGGATCGAGTCAGGTTTGGTTAGGCATGGATCGAGTCAGGTTATATGCATGGATCGAGTCAGGTTTTAGTTATGGATCTAGTGAAGTTTTAGTTATGATTCATTATTTTGGTGATGAATGATACTATGGTTCATATGTGAGATGTGGTATAATCTATGCATAGTGATGATAGAGAGATGGTAGGTGTAATAAACGTATGCTGTGGTAAGCAACTTGTTATGTATTTGGCTTAATTTCTAATTTTGTTAAAAAAGGGAAACTAAGTGAAATGTGATGTAAATGGTGAGTTAGGCATGGTTGATGAATTATTTTAGTGTAGAAAATGGCCGAGCTAACCTCCAAGGGCCCCATGCCCTCGAAGTGCTACCTACATAGTCCCGATGAAAAGGGACATCAGGCCGATGTAGTGCTCCCATGAGCTAGGGAAGAATATGAAAATGAGTTGGTAGGTTTTTGGGCATGTTGTGGGTTTAGGTTTAATAGGTGTGGGTAGATTATAGGTAAAAGGATGTAGGTGAAGCTGATTATGGTGAAAGGGGATGATTACCTAAAAGGTAAGCGTCAAGGACCAAGTCCTGTATAAGGTAATCAAAATGTAAACAAGGATGGTTAAAAGATAAGAGGGGGCAATAGAGCCACCTGATTGGGTAGGATCATACCGAGTAGATCATACCTTGGAGGGGGTGATGAACATAAGATCTGAAAGACATGGCATGATTAACTGTTCTACAATGAAGGTAGTCACAAGATCACCAAATGTCTGAATTCCAATATGTCCCTTGAGGCAATTGAGGAAATGAGAGTGGAAATGGTAAGGAGGGTGAAAGGTAGTTAATTTTATAATTTTTGAGTGATATGGATTCTAGGCAAGGGGTCCTAGGTCATAGTTGGCAAGTCCATGACTAATTTTTTTTTGTTTTGATAGACTGATCGATGCGGGAAGCTTCGGTTTTTCTCGTTTTTTGTTTTTCATTTTTTTTGTTAAAATCTTCACATAGCTATCCTTTGAGGGAGCAGTTTATTTATAGGAGAAATTTTGTTGAGAGGAAGATGTCATTTTGAGGGGGTCATCTTTTTATTAGAAGTTTGACTCAAGGAGTTTTGTCCCATGTAAGGTCTTTGAAATCATGGACAAGACCAAGGTGGAGGATAGGACTCTTGTTCAAAAGGAAAGATGGAACGACCATGGGATCTCATCTAAAGGTAGAAAAAAAGTATCCATGAGAATCATTCTATGTGCAGTGCCGTGGTACACATATTCAAGAGAAGATAACAAGTGATGGGTACTATAATGATTCTTGTTTAATTGTTAGGGAGGTGTATGGAGTGGGTAGTGCTCAAGGGATGAGCTTGTAAAGTGACAAAGGGTGAGGTAGGATGACGAGTCAACAATAGAATGGTCAAAGATGCAATGTGTTAAGGGGCTCAAGTTTGGGTTTACCATTAAGTGAGGATAAATGATAGGCACTTGATCCATAGGTATGAGTTATGATGTATGGTCCAAGCCAATTTCGAGTGAATTTTCCCTGTTTACTTTTTTTTGCTTTGGTTATGTGTTGGTTTTCTTTCAAGACAAGGTCACCGAGTTGGAAGGTTCATTCATGAACACGTTTTTCATAAGCATGTTTGATACATTGTTGGTAAACTTAAAGGTGATCCAAAGCATTAAGATGATGTTCATCTAATAACTCTAGTTGTGCTAAGTAGTCTTGACGAAAGTCATCATCAGTAAGCATGTCATGGAGAGAAATGTGGAGTGAGGGGATCTAGACTTTGAGAGGCAGAACAACCTCTGTACCGTAGACCAGGGAAAAGGGTGTGGCTGCAGTGGAAATGCGAATACTAGTGTGGTATGCCCACAGGGAAAAATGAATGTGTGTATGTCAATCCTTCCTAGTATCGTCAAACACTTTTATGAGAATTTTGTTGAGGGTTTTGTTAGTGGATTTAGCTTGGCCGTTGGTTTGTGGGTAATAAGGTGATGAGAAACTAAGTTGAATGCCAAAGGCATCGCAACATTTTTTCAATGTTTTGTTTTTGAATTGTTTTCCATTGTCAGTGATGAGGCAATGAGGGACACCAAAGTGGTAAATGATGTGATGGTTAATGAACTCACATATTTTCTTGGCTTTCATGGAGATGATTGGTATGGCTTCCACCTGTTTTGTGTAGTATTCGGTAGCAGTTATGATTCATTGATGGCGTTGGTAAGAATGGGGATTGATTTCTCTGACAAGATCTAAACCCCATTGAGAGAAGGGCCAAAGGTCACGAGCGACCTGTAAGGCATGACTGGGTGTATGATGAAGGTTGGAATTTTTTTGACATTTTACACAATGTTTGACATAGTTGCAATAATCATGGTTAAGGGTTGGCCAGTAATAGCCTAGGCAAAGAATACACTTAGCAATAGCAAGGCCACTAAAGTGACCTCCACATATGCCATCATGAACCTCCTTAATGGTATAAGGAATTTCAGAACTTATGAGGCATCATAAGGGAATACCATCAAAGCCATGCTTATAGAGGAGTCCCCCCAAAATGATGAAATGAGAGACCTTTTTAAGGAAGGCGCGTTGTCTGTTATGGGTGAGATCAGAAGGTAAGATGGAGAAAGAAAGGTAGTCAGAGTATTGTTTATACCAAAGGTCAATTGGGTCAGGGACGTCAGTTTTTATTGAATAAACATCATGAGGTAGATAAGAAGGTGAATGGAGGTGTTATACGATGACAAAGATTTTGGAATCGGCGGGGGAAATGGGTATTTGGGAAGCTAAGCAGGCCACGGTATCGGAAAATTTATTGGTTGAACGTGGGATGGTTTGAAGGGTGTAATGATCAAAGGTGGTCAAAAGTATGTCGACATGTTGTTTATACTTTTGAAGTATCTCGTTATGACATTGGTACATACCATTAACTTGGTTTATGACCAATTGTGAATCACCAAAGATGCTGATTGATTTGACATCTAGGGCATATGCGTGTAACATCCTCATTTTAGACAATAGAACAAGTCAATCTTTTTTTTTTTTTAATAAATGCATCCTGGTTCTAAATACATAATTTAGAACTCACAAATCAAATAACCATTCATTAACAGATAACCATATGCAGCTGTAATGACTCGGAGTACCTCTGATCTATTCATTTCATGACTCGGTTATCTACCGATCTATTCATGAGTAATATGAGTTGGCGTTATTATTTAACACTTCACTCCTGTGGTTCTCTTCCCTATTCTGGGATTTAGAATGCTCTGTCAAAGGAACCTAACTGAATAATTGTTACCATTATTCATCGGCATCTCATCCCTTAGACTAGGTGAATTAGGACAATGCAATCAGCAGCTTGCGATACTTTGGCCAAAGATTTGAAACATACTGTTTATGTCTCGTATTCCTTAACGGCATACTCGTCAATCTGGAATACGCCCTTCACCCCATTCTCATGTTATATAGAATGTCTTACACTGACTACTGTCAGTCCTTCCTTTCACAACTGAATCACTCGGAGACAGATTAACAAGGTGATAATGTTATATGGATGCCCACGAGGATTAGGGATACGGTGATATACTGGTTCAACCTAGCAGTTAAACCAGTGTGTCATGATACCCCGAATCTCCTAGGAAGCCTTATAACATGGCCACATTCCTAATTGGTCCCTGAGTAATTCATCGAGATCAAAGTGTAAATCTTAGCGATCAATGCAAAGGGTGTCGCCATAAGTCACCTGCATTGTTGTAACTTTGAGAAGATCCTAATCTTCTCAGAGGTACAACCCTGCAGTTGACTTGTGTCGTCAACCTTTAAATCCGCCTCGAAAAGATCTACTTAATAATATGCGTTAGGCACGTTGAGTTTTAAATTACTTTAAAGACTTTCCCCATAGGTTAGCCTTTCCCAATCCCTGGATTCTTCGTCTTAAGACAACCTTCCTCAATAAAACCCATTACATGGTAGAGGTATTAAGGTGAAGCTCTCATCAAAGAGTCATTAGAATACACATGATTCTAAAACAACAGAATTGGACATTATCTTATTACCTTCATATGAGATTGCCATATGAACCCCATTAGGTTTATTTCAGTTCTCTTAACTGAATTTATATCATACTTATTAGTATAAAGATATAAATGATTAAGAACCCAATTTAATATTGTCCTGTCATACTAGGACTAGGGATTAGTAATTTACCTCAGCTTGATTAGTGTTCTGTTTAGGTTCGTTTTAACCCTATCTTTTAAAAGACAATGATTTAAATTTCAATCACATTCTCTTTAAGCTTTCATTGTCAATCAAAAAATCATCCAATTACACAAAGATAACATTGCCACTCTGGTATATAAACCGAAGAAGGTCAACTATCAGAATTAAGAATACAACACATAAGTATCAATACTTATTTTTATTCCTTCAGAACTATACAATTACATTTTATGCAAGCAGCATACTTGATACAATGCTTAACGGAAAAGAAACATCTTTCCACATTTAGTACATTTAGAAAATCAAGCTGTAATTGTTATAAATCAAATTAAACAATCTGATCATCCTGTCAGATCTGCATTGCTTTTACCACTTACGGAAACCATCTGCAAAAATAGTCAACATGAGTCAGTTCGATGAACTGAGCATGATAAGCACTAACTTTTAAAACAATTTCAATCCGTCAATTGTTTTCATTAAACACCCTGTTTAAATGAGTTCCATTAGCCAAACAAGTAAACATATTCAGACTATGCCCTTGTAATACAAAATGACTACAAACGTGTAACTCTATCATTGTTACAGAATAGTCCTAAACATTTCTCAAATATTTCTTCAAGTATTAAGAATCAAAGAACGAAAGTATCCAAACAATTATCTTTAATCCAAGATCAGCAACATTGGACAGATCGTTCCATTCATCCGAAAAGGAAATATCATAACAACTCTTGAGTACATCAATATGTTAAAATAGCTCCTACTAATACAGATATCAACATGTATTAAAGTAATAGAAGAGAAGGAAATCAAACATTCACACTTCCTTCCACATAAGTTTACTACTGTACCATCTCCACATATGGAAAACATTCATCTGGTAAGTATACGAACAAGTCCGACAAGCCACAAGAAGAATCACTATTTTATTAACAAAATAGAACACAGCAATAAATCAGTCGGGACATCAACAACACACTGTATTATTTAAACCTTTAATTAAACAACTACAGTCGGTAGCCCCCATGCCAAACAATGATGTCTATCTATCAGGCAGACTCAGAGTGACCTTTCACAAGAAGCGATGGACAAGAAGATAACACAGCCGTTACCTGCTTTGGTACAGTCAACAACTCCAAATTCAAACATACACAAGAATGGATAACAATGCGAAGAAAACATATTACGTCTTCAATCCCAATAACAACCTACAGCCTGTTCAAGCCTTTCTTACTGTGTAAGGCTTTAGACCCAAGGTCAAATTCAGAGGATCTCCTTTTTTGTCACAGTCGACAAGAGGCTCGAAAACATTAAGCCATGACATTTACCCATAACTAAGCAAAGAGATCTTAAAACGAAAACCACGCACCATGTACAGTCTCGCCAAACGGAAGTAAAATCAGGATGGAAGCATAACATGGCACAACGAAGCCACTTCTGAACGCAATCAGAACTAAAAGTATGTGTTTACAACCTTCTTTATAGAAGCCATAACTCATGGCATCAAGATATTGAAGAAAGCCAACAGGGCCAAGAACATTACCCGTTCAAACTCGGGCTTATACATACAACAGTGACATGTATACCATTCGAGGATTTAAAACAAAGTCCATAAACAGTATTCACCGTTTAGCCTGTCCAAAGGCCGATATACAAAATATCCTTCCATACCCATGGTACCCAATGGTGTCAAAACAATAGTAAACCAACAGGATTAAATTGAGTCAATAACACTGTTTAAATAATAAGTTCAACAGAGTTTAAACAACAGTAAACAAACTAAAAAAAAGAAGATAATGAATCCATCCGTGCCAACAATGGCAACATTTAAATTCAGGCATAAGCCAATTCTGAATACCGAATTTCCAAACAAGGAATCCAACGGAACCCTTACCAATATTTTTCGCACAAGATGGCACAGGAAGGAAACGTAGAATTTCATCCAAATAGTATATACCACAATTTCTTGCAACACGAAGGTAAAATAACAGAGGTCATGTTACTAGTCACTCCTCGAGTACAAAATAAAATTACCCGTATTCCAATAGATATTTAAACGAAGTTTCAACAGTGATCCACAATACGAATCATTCAATGGACTCAACAGAGTCGTTTGTATACAACAATACCTATTTCCATAATGCGTACTGTCAACGGGTAAATCCTTTAACCACAACACAAGAAATACACAATTTCCACAAAGGTCGCAATGAAATACTGAAACACAACAAATCAACCGTTCATAATGAACTTAAATTACCATAGCGGTACCTTACTAGACTCTGTAACCTTCAACTACGACAACCACCACGAAATATACAAGGAAGCCCAGTAAGACTGAACATTCACACAAAAGTTCAACAGTATCTTTTCTGACAGTACCACAATAAGCATGGACGACCAAAAATCGACAAGCATTACAGTGGCCTATACCCATCACAGGAATAATCTATGGACTCTCTCCGAACAGGCTGAGCAATCATACTTTTCATATATATATCTCCCATATTTAAGCCAGAATGAAAACACGAAGAATAAAGCCACAATTCGAATTTAACAAACACCCATCAAGGGATAATTGAAAAAAATTGAACCAGAAGAGATACAGTACCAAAAATCACACAAAACCACCATAGAAAATCATTCATTTCCATAAATCATTTGAACAGAGTTGTTCTAATGAAATCACTTGAAAGACAACAAGATATTTAAAGGTTAGGGCCTAACATGCGTAGATTTTTTTGCTCAAAATTCTGAAGCAGACCACTGGAAGAGCTCAGACTTCCTTTTCCTTTTCCAAGTTAGAGCGATCAACAAAATTTTGTTATCTCCATGACATATATATTTTCCTTGCCAGAGAAAAGAGCTAGATACCCTCATACTCGCCATGCAACTCAAAGAAGACTGGTGCGAAGAACCAGTGAACAGGCAGAAGGAAAACTGAAAATCGCGATAAGCCAAACAAACCAACAACTTCCCAGTTTGCATGCCTTCACGCGAGTTCCGAGCTCGACTACCGAGCGCATTGAATGCATTTACACCAACTTTCCCACTCAAACTCCACTGCCACCGACCGCCAAAGTTGGCGACAGATAAATGAAATCTCAAGTCCATTTCCAGTTTTGGCTACCTGCCACGTCGGCTTAGGTTAGCTGTTGCTAAAACCTCCGCCATGACCTGCCCTTCATACATATCCTTAGCATTTAATCCCATAGAAAACGCCACCCATGGTTCGCACCCCTCCATAGGCCCCTTTACATTCTTGCTCATAGTTAGGTTAGTATCTTAGGTTAGAATTTAGGATAACACCTAATCTAACTTCCATAACATAGCTACTAACTTAGGACATTAGTACTTAGCCTAGGTCTAGGTTAGATTAACACTAATCTAACCCCTAGGTTAGGTTTAGTTTTAGGTTACTAACCAATAATAATTCCAGTTAGGTCTACATTTCGTACACTCAGAAAAAGACCTACATCATACGTCTTCGAACAGGTTTAGCTCCTGTTCTGCCTTAGGCTACAGAATCGTATGTAACCGAATTATTACCTGGTCCACAATCGAGACCTTCCAGATATACTTCCATATCGGGAACCAATTCATTTCACTTGATCAGCCTGAGTCATACTCCTGACTAGCTTATTAAATGCTTCTAGACCTTGCAACCTGTTCAAGGTCTGTAATTTTTAATTCCTCACGAACAGACTTAGAGCAATACTTGGATCAATTCCACTGATCCAAGATTAGATCTTAAAGATGGATAACTCTATAATTCATTCCGAGATCAAATTAAACTCAGATGCAAAATGAAATAGATAAAAGAGTCTAAACATATTCTGACTCAGTCAAAGATCTGCAAAGAAATTACAGTACATATCAAGCATGATTTCTAAATCGAGGAACACATCCTTTTACAAGAAATCACATATCAACACTTGTATGCTCAGGAGGAAGTAACAACAGTTCAGGGTGTTACATGCTTCCCTCCTAAAAAGATTCATCGTCCCGATGAATTACATATTAAATTAACCTTCAGGTCAACCAATTTATTAGTACACAAACAATGTGACTACTTCCATATTTGAATAGTTCCAGAAATCAATGTCACAACACATTTTATTCAACCTGAATAAAGTTTGCCTTATCTGGCTTTCATAAATACTTAAAAACAATAAGTTCATAAAAGTATGTTTTGTCAACAGATTTCATTCTGTTAAAAAAGAGAAGGAAAAGCAATTTTCATCTCTTCCAGATTTTCCCAAGTTGCACTTTCTTCGCTAAACTGGTCCCACTGGACCTTACATTGCTGAATATCACGATTTCTTAAATGCAATTGGCGAGTTTCCAGCACTCGTGTGGGTTTAACCACGATTATTCCTGGGTCTTGGACCTGCAAGGAATTCCAATTTAAAACATGTGACAGATCTGAAACGTATTTCTTAAGCAAAGAAATATGGAAAACATCATGCATGCGAGATAAAGCAGGTGGCAATGCTAAACGATAAGCTACAGGATTGATTATTTCGACAATTTTGAAAGGTCCCACAAATCGAGGTGACAACTTGGCAGCCTTGCCAAAAGTTATAGAACTCTTTCTGGGTTTAACACGAAGAAAAACCTTATCACCAAGTTCAAACCTTCTATCAACCCGCTTAAGGTCAGCATAGCTCTTCTATCTATCCGCTGCTTCCTTTAGTCGTTCACGAATCAGCTTAACTTGCTGTTCCATTTCTGTGAGAATCTCTGGTCCAATTACCACTCTATCCTCAACACTGTCCCAACTTACAGGGGTTCTGCACTTTCTTCCATAAAGCGCTTCAAATGGTGCCATTTTGAGAGATGAGTGATAAGTATTGTTGTATACGAACTCAACTAATGGAAGATACTCTTCCCATTTATACTGTTGATCCATGCAATACATTCGCAACATGTCCTCCAACACTTGGTTTACTCTCTCAGTTTGTCCATCCGTTTCCGGATGATATGCAGAACTGAAGTTTAGTTTCGTTCCAAGAGCTGCGTTAAGCGTTTGCCAAAACCTTGACGTCATTCTAGGATCCCTGTCAGATATAATCAATTCTGGTACACCATGCAATCTGAAAATTTCATGTACGAATCTTTTGGCTAGCACTGGTGAATCATCCTTTAGATTTCCAGCGATGAAATGAGCTACCTTGGTCAGTTTATCTACAACTACCAAGATAACATCATGTTTGTTCCTGGACATAGGTAGTCCTTGTACAAAATCCATGGTTATTACTTGCCATTTGTACTGCGGTATGCTATGAGGATATAACAGTCCAGCAGGGTGCATATGTTCTGCCTTCACCCGCTGACATTCCAGACAATGAGTCACAAAATTAATTACATCCTTTTTCATACCTTTCCAGAAGTATTGTTGTTTTAAATCAGCAAGCATTTTTGTGATGCCTGGGTGTCCAGAGAAAGGTGAATTATGAAATTCAACTAACAACTTCTTTCTCAAATCGTTCAGCATAGGTACATATACCCTGTTTTCATAACGCAAGATTCCTTCATTATCAAAATGAAAACCTTTATACCTTATATCCTTAGGTTCTGCAGCAAGCGCTGCTTTTACTTGCTGAAAGTATGCATCTGATTCTAAAACACTTTTTACCTCGTCTTTAAACTGAGTTCTTAATGTTATAAGAGCAGAAATGTGCCTCCTACGACTTAGAGCATCAGCTACTCTGTTCTCCTTCCCTTTGATATAGCTAATATCAAAGTCATATTGTGATAAAAATTCTAACCACCTTCTCTGTCTGGCATTCAGATTGGGCTGAGTAAAAATATATTTCAGTCCTAAGTGGTCAGTCTTCAACTCAAAAGGTTTCCCAAGTAAATAGTGTCTCCAGACTTGAAGTGCATGAACAATGGCAGCAAGTTCCAAATCATGAGGGGCATAGTTCAGCTCATGTAACTTAAGTTTTCTACTTTCATATGCTATGACCTGATCATTTTGTAGTAAAACACCTCCAAGGCCTTCCCCAGAAGCATCCGTTACAACAGTAAAACTCCCATTAGGGTCTGGTACAGCTAGTATAGGTGCAGAAGTCAACTGGTCTTTCAAAATTTTGAAAGCCGCTTCGCACTTATCATTCCATATGAATTTCTTATCCTTCTTCTGCAATGAAGTTATTGGTGCAGCTACTTTAGAAAAATCCTTTACAAATTTTCTATAATAACCAGCAAGACCCATGAAGCTTCTTACTTCGTGCACATTCTTTGGTGCAGGCCACTCAGTTATTGCCACTATTTTTGAAGGATCTACAGCAATTCCTTCTTTACTTATAACATGACCCAAATAGTGAACTTCTGAATCAAAGAAAGAACATTTGGATAACTTACCATACAACTTCCTCTTTCTCAAAATTCCCAAAACTATCTTCAAATGCTCATTGTGCTCCTCAACGCTTTTAGAATAAATGAGAATATCGTCCAAGAATACAAGTACAAACTTGTCCAGGTAGTCTTGAAAGATATTGTTCATTAAATTCATAAAGGCTGCGGGTGCATTAGTTAATCCAAAGGGTAGAATTGTGAATTCATAATGTCCGTACCTTGTTCAGAAAGCTGTTTTATGAATGTCTTCTTCTTTAATCCTTAACTGATGATAACCAGATCGAAGATCTATCTTAGAATAAACCGCTGCTCCACGCATCTGATCAAACAGATCATCGATCCTTGGAAGTGGATATCGGTTCTTGATTGTTGCTTTGTTCAACATCCGATAATCAATACACAGCCTTAGTGTTCCATCCTTCTTTTTCACAAATATTACAGGTGCACCCCAAGGTGAAACACTTGGTCTAATCAAACCTTTTGTCAAAAGTTCATGCAACTGTGCCTTAAGCTCGACTAACTCAGTAGTAGTCATCCGATAAGGCGCTTTGGATATAGGTTCTGTTCCTGGCTTGATTTCAATGGTGAAGTCAAATTCTCTCTTGGGTGGTAACCCTGGTAATTCTTCAGGAAAAACATCCCTGAAACTTTGTAAAAGAGGGAATCATTCCATGAAATCATCATCTTCTTCGGAATATTCAGATACCTTTACCGCATAAAGGGTACATCCTTTATTTTTAGCCTTTTTAAGCTGCATAGCTGACAGTTTTCTAACTGAAATTTCCCGTTTCACACCTTGAATCTCTGCTGATTCCAGTTGATCATCTAAACATTTTATGTTCTTTTCATAGCAATCTACCTTTGCTTTATGGTTAGCTAACCAATTGACACTGATGACAATGTCATACAATCCCAAAGGTGTAACATAGAGGTCAACTTCCGTGGAAAAGTTAGGTAAGTCAAGGACTGCCCCAAAAAGACACATACTCACTGTATGAACAGAATTATTACCATACTGTACAGTCCAAGATTTATCCATTTTTCTAGCTTTTCTTTTAAGTTTAGAAGCAAGTTTATTAGATATAAAACATTCAGTAGCTCCTGTATCAAAAAGAATAGTGACAGGTATGCTGAATAACTTACCCAAAACTTCTATAGGTGTCACTTGCTTTTTAGCTTGCTTGTCTGCTACTGCAGCATGTATCTTATGCTGCTGATTACGATCATCCTTCTTTAAAGGGCATTGATTAGCATAGTGGTCTTTGCCACAATTGTAGCAGCCTCCTACAGGTCCCTTTTTAGGCTTAGAATTACCTCCAGCCTTGTAATTGTCATGTTGTCCTCCATAGGGCTTCTGCCCATTGTTATAATTTTTAACAAAATTATCCCTTACGTTTCCAGCAGGCTTATTTACTACTGCTTTCTTATTGTTATCTCCTGGAAACTTACTCTTGTTTCCAAACTTTTTACATGGTCCTTTTCTGGGTGCAAGAGAGGTTGAAGAAGGGTTTGCAGTCTTCTTCCGCACTTCCTCCTTATGAGCAGAAATAGCCTTTAATTTTTGTTCTTGCCTAATGGCCTTTTCAACAACTCCTTCCATAGTGGTTGGACTGTGAACATTGACCTCTCCCCCTATCACGGGATTCAATCCCATGATGAATTTCCATATTCTGAACTTTTCGTCAGTTTGATACTGTGGTACATACTTAAGGAGTTTTGTAAACCGCTCCCAAAATTCAGTTACTGTTAGCTTCCCTTGAGCTAAGTTCTGAAATTCTGTCATTTTCTGATCATAGAAAAGTTGTGGCAGCCAACGTTGCCTAAAATAGCCTTTAAATTGATCCCAAGTAATATTAGTCTCATCAATGTTTAGTTCAGCTTTACGGCTATCCCACCATGAAGATGCTTCGTGGGAAAGCTGATAGGCTCCCCAAATAGCTTTGGTTTCCTCTGAGAAGTTCCTTATTGCAAAGTACTTCTCCATTTCGCTGAGCCAGTTCTCAGCTCCATCTCCCAATGTGGTGCCATCATACTTAGGTGGACTTATCCTTTTTATATCATTAGTGAGTTCTGCCGCCAATCTGGCCTTTTTGTTTTCTGGTTGGACAGGTGCATTCCCAGCATTAACATCAACACCCATGTCGGGGTTGTCCTCAGGAGGTTGCTGATTATTATTATCAGCTTCTTCATCCTCCTCATTTCCCATCACCTGCTGTTCAAGTACAGCTAAGCGATCTCTTGTGTCCAACAGGGCAGCAAGGATTTCATCAAGTTTCTGGGTTGTTGCCGCTCCTCCTTCAGGTGGAGCATTATTCGCAACGTTCCCCCTTGTTCTAACCATTTTCTGTTACAAGAAAATTCAGGTTTTTATCAGATTATGGACACAATAGGTCCAAGAGCTGCAACCTTCAGCTCTGATACCAAGATGTAACATCCTCATTTTAGACAATAGAACAAGTCAAATTTTTTTTTTTTTGATAAATGCATCCTGGTTCTAAATACATAATTTAGAACTCACAAATCAAATAACCATTCATTAACAGATAACCATATGCAGCTGTAATGACTCGGAGTACCTCCGATCTATTCATTTCATGACTCGGTTATCTACCGATCTATTCATGAGTAATATGAGTTGGCGTTATTATTTAACACTTCACTCCTGTGGTTCTCTTCCCTATTCTGGGATTCAGAATGCTCTGTCCAAGGAACCTAACTGAATAATTGTTACCATTATTCATCGGCATCTCATCCCTTAGACTAGGTGAATTAGGACAACGCAATCAGCAGCTTGCGATACTTTGGCCAAAGATTTGAAACATATTGTTTATGTCTCGTATTCCTTAACGGCATACTCGTCAATCTGGAATACGCCCTTCACCCCATTCTTATGTTATATAGAATGTCTTACACTGACTACTTTCAGTCCTTCCTTTCACAACTGAATCACTCGGAGACAGATTAGCAAGGTGATAATGTTATATGGATGCCCACGAGGATTAGGGATACGGTGACATACTGGTTCAACCCAGCAGTTAAACCAGTGTGTCATGATACCCCGAATCTCCTAGGCAGCCTTATAACATGGCCACATTCCTAATTGGTCCCTGAGTAATTCGTCGAGATCAAAGTGTAAATCTTAGCGATCAATGCAAAGGGTGTCGCCATAAGTCACCTGCATTGTTGTAACTTTGAGAAGATCCTAATCTTCTCGGAGGTACAACCCTGCAGTTGACTTGTGTCGTCAACCTTTAAATCCGCCTCGAAAAGATCTACTTAATAATATGCGTTACGCACGTTGAGTTTTAAATTACTTTAAAGACTTTCCCCATAGGTTAGCCTTTCCCAATCCCTGGATTCTTCGTCTTAAGAGGACCTTCCTCAATAAAACCCATTACATGGTAGAGGTATTAAGGTCAAGCTCTCATCAAGGAGTCATTAGAATACACATGATTCTAAAACAACAGAATTGGACATTATCTCATTACCTTCATATGAGATTGCCATCTGAACCCCATTAGGTTTATTTCAGTTCTCTTAACTAAATTTATATCATACTTATTAGTATAAAGATATAAATGATTAAGAACCCAATTTAATATTGTCCTGTCATACTAGGACTAGGGATTAGTAATTTACCTCAGCTTGATTAGTGTTCTGTTTAGGTTCGTTTTAACCCTATCTTTTAAAAGACAATGATTTAAATTTCAATCACATTCTCTTTAAGCTTTCATTGTCAATCACAAAAGCATCCAATTACACAAAGATAACATTGCCACTCTGGTATATAAACCGAAGAAGGTCAACTATCAGAATTAAGAATACAACACATAAGTATCAATACTTATTTTTATTCCTTCAGAACTATACAATTACATTTTATGCAAGCAGCATACTTGATACAATGCTTAACGGAAAAGAAACATCTTTCCACATATAGTACATTTAGAAAATCAAGCTTGTAATTCTTATAAATCAAATTAAACAATCTGATCATCCGTCAGATCTGCATTGCTTTTACCACTTACGGCAACCATCTGTAAAAATAGTCAACATGAGTCAGTTCGATGAACTGAGCATGATAAGCACTAACTTTTAAAACAATTGCAATCCGTCAATTGTTTTCATTAAACACCCTGTTTAAATGAGTTCCATTATCCAAACAAGTAAACATATTCAGACTATGCCCTTGTAATACAAAATGACTACAAACGTGTAACTCTATCATTGTTACAGAATAGTCCTAAACATTTCTCAAATATTTCTTCAAGTATTAAGAATCAAAGAACGAAAGTATCCAAACAATTATCTTTAATCCAAGATCAGCAACATTGGACAGATCGTTCCATTCATCCGAAAAGGAAATATCATAACAACTCTTGAGTACATCAATATGTTAAAATAGCTCCTACTAATACAGATATCAACATGTATTAAAGTAATAGAAGAGAAGGAAACCAAACATTCACACTTCCTTCCACATAAGTTCACTACTGTACCGTCTCCACATATGGAAAACATTCATCTGGTAAGTATATGAACAAGTCCGACAAGCCACAAGAAGAATCACTATTTTATTAACAAAATAGAACACAACAATAAATCAGTCGGGACGTCAACAGCACACTGTATTATTTAAACCTTTAATTAAACAACTACAGTCGGTAGCCCCCATGCCAAAAAATCCATTGTCTATCTATCAGGCAGACTCAGAGTGACCTTTCACAAGAAGCCAAGACGGACAAGAAGATAACTACAACCGTTACCTGCTTTGGTACAGTCAACAACTCCAAATTCAAACATACACAAGAATGGATAACAATGCGAAGAAAACATATTACGTCTTCAATCCCAATAACAACCTACAGCCTGTTCAAGCCTTTCTTACTGTGTAAGGCTTTACACGCAAGGTCAAATTCAGAGGATCTCCTTTGTTGTTACAGTCGACAAGAGGCTCGAAAACATTAAGCCATGACATTTACCCATAACTAAGCAAAGAGATCTTAAAACGAAAACCACGCACCATGTCCAGTCTGTACAGTCTCCAAACGGAAGTAAAATCAGGATGGAAGCATAACATGGGACAACGAAGCCACTTCTGAACGCAATCAGAACTGAAAGTATGTGTTTATAACCTTCTTTTACTGAAGCCATAACTCATGGCGTCAAGATATTGAAGAAAGCCAACAGGGCCAAGAACATTACCCGTTCAAACTCGGGCTTATACATACAACAGATGACATGTATACCATTCGAAGGATTTAAAAACAAAGTCCATAAACAGTATTCACCATTTAGCAAGTGTCCAAAGGCCGATATACAAAATATCCTTCCATACCCATGGTTCCCAATGGTGTCAAAACAATAGGTAAACCAACAGGCTTAAATTGAGTCAATAACACTGTTTAAATTATAAGTTCAACAGAGTTTAAACAACAGTAAACAAACTAAAAAAGAAGATAATGAATCCATCCGTGCCAACAATGGCAACATTTACAAATTCAGGCATAAGCCAATTCTGAATACCGAATTTTCCAAACAAGGAATCCAACGGAACCCTTATCAATAATTTTTCGCACAAGATGGCACAGGAAGGAAACGTAGAATTTCATCCAAATAGTATATACCACAATTTCTTGCAACACGAAGGTAAAATAACAGAGGTCGTGTTACCAGTCACTCCTCGAGTACAAAATCAAATTATCAGTATTCCAATAGATATTTAAACGAAGTTTCAACAGTGATCCACAATACGAATCATTCAATGGACTCAACAGAGTCGTTTGAATACAACAATACCTATTTCCATAATGCGTACTGTCAACGGGTAAATCCTTTAACCACAACGCAAGAAATACACAATTTCCACAAAGGTCGTAATGAAATACTGAAACACAACAAATCAACCGTTCATAATGAACTTAAATTACCATATCGATACCTTACTAGACTCTGTAACCTTCAACTATGACAACCACCACGAAATATACAAGGAAGCCCAGTAAGACTGAACATTCACACAAAAGTTCAACAGTATCTTTTCCGACAGTACCACAATAAGCATGGACGACCAAAAATCGACAAGCATTACAGTGGCCTATACCCATCACAGGAATAATATATGGACTCTCGCCGAACAGGCCGAAGCAATCATACTTTTCATATATATATCTCCCATATTTAAGCCAGAATGAAAACACGAAGAATAAAGCCACAATTCGAATTTAACAAAACACCCATCAAGGGATAATTGAAAAAAAATCGAACCAGAAGAGATACAGTACCAAAAATCACACAAAACCACCATAGAAAATCATTCATTTCCATAAATCATTTGAACAGAGTTGTTCTAATGAAATCACTTGAAAGACAACAAGATATTTAAAGGTTAGGGCCTAACATGCCTGGATTTTTGCTCAAAATTCCGAAGTAGACCACTGGAAGAGCTCAGACTTCCTTTTCCTTTTCCAAGTTAGAGCGATCAACAAAATTTTGTTATCTCCATGACATATATATTTTCCTTGCCAGAGAAAAGAGCTAGATACCCTCATACTCGCCATGCAACTCAAAGAAGACTGGTGCGAAGAACCAGTGAACAGGCAGAAGGAAAACCGAAAATCGTTGATAAGCCAAACAAACCAACAACTTCCCAGTTTTGCATGCCTTCACGCGAGTTCTGAGCTCGACTACCGAGCGCATTGAATGCATTTACACCAACTTTCCCGCTCAAACTCCACTGCCACCGACCGCCAAAGTTGGCGACAGACAAATGAAATCTCAAGTCCATTTCCAGTTTTGGCTACCTGCCACGTCGGCTTAGGTTAGCTGTTGCTAAAACCTCCGCCATGACCTGCCCTTCATACATATCCTTTGCATTTAATCCCATAGAAAACGCCGCCCATGGTTCGCACCCCTCCATAGGCCCCTTTACATTCTTGCTCATAGTTAGGTTAGTATCTTAGGTTAGAATTTAGGATAACACCTAATCTAACTTCCATAACATAGCTACTAACTTAGGACATTAGTACATAGCCTAGGTCTAGGTTAGATTAACACTAATCTAACCCCTAGGTTAGGTTTAGTTTTAGGTTACTAACCAATAATAATTCCAGTTAGGTCTACATTTCGTACACTCAGAAAAAGACCTACATCATACGTCTTCGAACAGGTTTAGCTCTGTTCTGCCTTAGGCTACAGAATCGTATGTAACCGAATTATTACCTGGTCCACAATCGAGACCTTCCAGATATACTTCCATATCGGGAACCAATTCATTTCACTTGATCAGCCTGAGTCATACTCCTGACTAGCTTATTAAATGCTTCTAGACCTTGCAACCTGTTCAAGGTCTGTAATTTTTAATTCATCACGAACAAACTTAGAGCAATACTTGGATCAATTCCACTGATCCAAGATTAGATCTTAAAGATGGATAACTCTATAATTCATTCCGAGATCAGATTAAACTCAGATGCAAAATGAAATAGATAAAAGAGTCTAAACATATTCTGACTCAGTCAAAGATCTGCAAAGAAATTACAGTACATATCAAGCATGATTTCTAAATCGAGGAACACATCCTTTTACAAGAAATCACATATCAACACTTGTATGCTCAGGAGGAAGTAACAACAGTTCAGGGTGTTACATGCTTCCCTCCTAAAAAGATTCATCGTCCCGATGAATTACATATTAAATTAACCTTCAGGTCAACCAATTTATTAGTACACAAACAATGTGACTACTTCCATATTTGAATAGTTCCAGAAATCAATGTCACAACACATTTTATTCAACCTGAATAAAGTTTTCCTTCATCTGGCTTTCATAAATACTTAAAAACAATAAGTTCATAAAAGTATCTTTTGTCAACAGATTTCATTCTGTTAAAAAAGAGAAGGAAAAGCAATTTTCATCTCTTCCAGATTTTCCCAAGTTGCACTTTCTTCGCTAAACTGGTCCCACTGGACCTTACATTGCTGAATATCATGATTTCTTAAATGCAATTAGCGAGTTTCCAGCACTCGTGGGGGTTTAACCATGATTATTCCTGGGTCTTGGACCTGCAAGGAATTCCAATTTAAAACATGTGACAGATCTGAAACATATTTCTTAAGCAAAGAAATATGGAAAACATCATACATGCGAGATAAAGCAGGTGGCAATGCTAAACGATAAGCTATAGGATTGATTATTTCGACAATTTTGAAAGGTCCCACGAATCGAGGTGACAACTTGGCATCCTTGCCAAAAGTTATAGAACTCTTTCTAGGTTTAACACGAAGAAAAACCTTATCACCAAGTTCAAACCTTCTATCAACCCGCTTAAGGTCAGTATAGCTCTTCTGTCTATCCGCTGCTTCCTTTAATCGTTCACGAATCAGCTTAACTTGCTGTTCCATTTCTGTGAGAATCTCTGGTCCAATTACCACTCTATCCTCAACACTGTCCCAACTAACAGGGGTTCTGCACTTTCTTCCATAAAGTGCTTCAAATGGTGCCATTTTAAGAGATGAGTGATAAGTGTTGTTGTATGCGAACTCAACTAATGGAAGATACTCTTCCCATTTATACTGTTGATCCATACAATACATTCGCAACAGGTCCTCCAACACTTAATTTACCCTCTCAGTTTGTCCATCCGTTTCCGGATGATATGCAGAACTGAAGTTTAGTTTCATTCCAAGAGCTGCGTTAAGCGTTTGCCAAAACCTTGACGTCATTCTAGGATCCCTGTCAGATATAATCAATTCTGGTACACCATGCAATCTGAAAATTTCGTGTACGAATCTTTTGGCTAGCACTAGTGAATCATCCTTTAGATTTCCAGCGATGAAATGAGGCTACCTTGGTCAGTTTATCTACAACTACCAAGATAACATCATGTTTGTTCCTGGACATAGGTAGTCCCTTGTATAAAATCCATGGTTATTACTTGCCATTTGTACTGCGGTATGCTATGAGGATATAATAGTCCAACAGGGTGCATATGTTCTGCCTTCACCCGCTGACATTCCAGACAATGAGTCACAAAATTAATCACATCCTTTTTTCATACCTTTCCAGAAGTATTGCTGTTTTAAATCAGGAAGCATTTTTGTGATACCTGGGTGTCCAGAGAAAGGTGAATTATGAAATTCAACTAACAACTTCTTTCTCAATTCGTTCAACATAGGTACATATACCCTGTTTTCATAACGCAAGATTCCTTCATTATCAAAATGAAAACCTTTATACCTCATATCCTTAGGTTCTGCAGCAAGCGCTTCTTTTAGTTGCTAAAAGTATGCATCTGATTCTAAGGCACTTTTTACCTCATCTTTAAACTGAGTTCTTAATGTTATAAGAGTAGAAATGTGCCTCCTACGACTTAGAGCATCAGCTACTGTATTCTCCTTCCCTTTGATATAGCTAATATCAAAGTCATATTGCGTTAAAAATAAGGCAAATACGGAGTCACTAGACACCAAGAGGAGAAGCTTTACACTATTAATCCGTATTCCCTAGCGGAGTCACCAAAAAATATTGGTTGGATATTTTGTCAATCCAAAATATGAGGTTCAACCACAGTATGTGGGATTAAATCCCTCCTCAAAGAAAGGTAAGGCTGCTTGTTTATTACTAATCTAAAACATAGTAGAAACAATATATACAATATTCACACTAATCTAACCATTGGGGTTGGGATAGAATCCTGAAATCCATATCCACACTTTGGGAAGATGTTGTTTTTAAAAATGGACTGGGTCAAAAATTATTATAATGGAAGAAACACAATGGAAAGGAAAAGAGAGGAACATATTTTCTTTCGAGTACGAACATAAGAACAATATCTTAAGAAAGATACATCTCACAACACAAAGTTTGCAAAATAGCATCAACTTCTATTCCTCAAATGATTAAAAGAAAACACAAAGTTTTTCTTCTTCACAATAGCTTTCAATATTCCAAAAATATCAACCCTTTAGAATGCACACACATCCCTTATTTATAATAAAAATAGTTGAGAGAAAATAGGACAAACCCTATTAAAACAGTCTTTTAAAAAAAAGTCCTATTTTGCTTGGCTCTCACATAGGAGACCAAGTCACAATATGATTAGAAGTGTGACGAAACAGAAATGAAAACGACATGTCAATTTCAAGATTGAAATGACACGTTGCATCAAGACTTAGTATGAATCATCATCTTTTTCTTCTTCATCTTTCTCTTCCTCCAACTGAGCTTGTTTGTTCTAAAATTCTTGGAACTTCCGGATTATACCTTGCATCTCATTTTCGTCAGGTGTAGTGGAATGATCACTCAAAACCTTCACATGTTTCATGAATGTCACTGGCACTACCGGGAAGTTTTCTCAATCTTTTGTTGAGTTTTCTTGAGGCCTCCAAAGAATGTTCAATCCTTACAAACCTGTCAATGATTTCAATGCCAAATCCGTCAGCTGATAGGATGCCCGAGTTTCCACTTGATACTTTTGCGCAAATTTTCAGTAATTCTTTTTCCAGGTCACTTTTTCCATCAATCAATTGATCTCTTGATTCTATCAATTTACCACAGGCTTCATTAAAAATCTTTACCCTGAACTTGCTGGTTTTGGTCAGCTGGAAATGCTTATCTGCATGTGGGATGATGCCTTCTTCTACCAAGATGCGTGATGGAATTTACTTTAATACCTGGAGAGCTTCGAAAGTCAAATCAAGAGGTCTAATTTCTTGGGAGAAATCATCATCCATCTTTTCTCCATCACTTTGTATATTCCCCAAATATTGATAGACTTCTACGGTGTCTTGAATCACTTCTTTCCCCTGTTGGATCAGCCTTTGGGTCCATTCATCGACCACCCTTCCTTTTCATTAATCTTCTCAATTATAGGCACTGATGAGAAATCAAACCTGATAGGGATAGAGGATGATGGTATGGATTCAAGGGGTTTTGAGAGCTTAAGAAATACCTCAGTTAACTGCTCCACCTTTCCTTTAAGCTCATCTCTGTTGTTCCTTTGTTTCCTTCAATTTCTGGCATACAATGTTTATAGCATCCCGTGCATCCTGTTGTGCTCCTTCTATTGTCACTTCTCCTAGATCCACCCTGGTTATCTGATAGTCAGAGGCCGTTATGTCCTCTTTGGTTTTGTCAGTCGCGGGAGTGGCAATCTCTGAAAACTTATGCCCCGAAGCGTCCACCAAAACCCTTGAAACTATTTTGAGTTTCTTGGCTGATTTAGCAGTAGAAGCCTTGAGTGAACTAAAATCAAAGGTTGGTATGGGTACAATCACCTTCCTCTTCCTTGATGTTTGCTCAAGTAGCCATTGGGGTGTGTCAGAGGGAGTTTCCACTATTGTAGAATTTGGTATCATACTTTCAGGGGGAGAAGGATCCACTGGTGGAGTGGGGACAATTACCAATGTGGTACTAGATTCAATAAAAAGAGGCACAGGAGGGGGCATGTTGGTAGTTATTTTGGTCCCAGCAGAGAGGGGTGAGAGTCTAGAGAAAATGCTAGCCATGACTGAAGAAGTAGATGGGGTAAGAGGAGGTAGAAGTGGTTGTGAAGGAGGAAGTGCAGATCCCTACTCCAAAGCCTGGGATGCAAGTGTTTCGCTCGGAATGTTTCAGCTTCTGGGAATAGAGTTGCTTCTATCCTTTCATTCCTTTTAGAAACAGATGAGGTTTAGGGTTAGGAGGAATACCTGTTGAATGTCGAGATGGTGTGCGCGTACCGTAAAGAAAGATCAGGCTGACTGCGAAGAACTCCTTTTTGTCTTGGAAGGACTACCTGTAAATAAGAACACAAGACCACAAGATTTTGATTAAACAATAAATGAGGAAACTGCCTTGGGCCCAGGAAATATAAAACTTCCTTTCGAAGGTGGTCAGTTCCCCTGCTAATATGAATTAACACAAAAGACTGCAAAATATCAATTAAATTGTCTCGTTGAACTGGGTAGGGGAAAGGTTGGTTTTCTGGTTTTGATCAGAGGAACCGATGCTGGTTACTGATAACCGATGCCGGTTACTGATAACCGATACCGGTGGGTTCTAGGATCTTCTTGGTAGCTATGGTGTTTGTAATGGCTGGTTTATGGATGATATTAGGAAATGGGATGATTAGAAGCAAAAGAATGACAGTTAGATGCAATGACACGTTGGGTAGTGGATTCAGAAACAGATTTAAGAGGACTGAGATTCAAGAAGCATAAGAAATGTTATAACAGAGGACATGCAAGATGTAACTTACTGGTTTTGACCAAGATGCAAGTTGATCTCCTTGGTTGTAAACACTTCTGGTTTCTTTACTCGTCTCTGCTCTGTCAAGTGAAGATCTGGACTCTGTTCCTCGCTCGCAATGCTCTCTGTTGATCCAGAAATCCTTTGACTGATCTCCCAAAATGAAATTCCGATCCATTGTTTTGGTTTGGGGAGCCCATTTACAGGGAACCGATGGCGGTTGCGTAACCGACGGCGGTCGAGTAGGAACCGGCATCGGTAAGGAAAAAGTAGGCTATTTTTTAGTAAAATAGCCCACCTTCCCTGCTTTTCTCCCGAGAGATCAGTTGCGGGCTTGGTCAAGTGGCTAGAAGGTCGGCTTTGGGTGCGAGTAAGGAGGCATTAGTTATGGATGTGAGTCTAGACCAAGTCATGGGTCTTAATTAGGTTAGTTTAGGGTTAGGGCTAGGTCATGATGAGGTGGCAAAGTGAGGTGGTGGGTAAGGTGATGTGGATTTATCAATTATAAGGTAACTAATAAATAATTGTGTAAGGTTTAGGTGATGAGGTTAGATTGCGAGAGGAGATGCGGGTCAAAAGGGGTCGTAAGACACAAATTTGGTGTCTACATTAGCCCCTTATTGTCGTGTAGCTTGTTCTGTAAAGCTACGTGGACAATAATATGAAGTGTTTTCTCGTGTTAAAGATATAGGTAATCCCCCTCAAATCTATCACCGATTGAGTGAACGGGAAATCAAGGATAGGGTTGATAAAGGGTACATGTTGTAGAGAGGATGGTAAGGTGGTGGGGTAGGTGCAAGGAAGCAGACGCATGTTGAAATGCAATAGTACGATGAGGGTACATGATTTGACAAGCAAACCAGCAATGTGTAGGCAAAGGTCAATAGTTTATCGAAACAAGGGTGATATAATCCTGGTATCCAAGGCATAGGAAGTAGCTCCAGGGTATATAACAGGTGAGGTACAGGAACGTTTAGGCATGTTTTGGCAGTACCAAATGGTTGGTTTGGTTGAGATAAACGTCACGGTCTAGGTCTAGGCAAAGTTGGTCGACAGATCAAGTCAGGACCCTAATCATGCTAAAACACGAACAGGTGAGCTCGATTGAACAAAGGTACATGATGGATGGATAAAATAAAATGTTGATTGTGGGTATGGTATTGAAGTGATACGGCCGTGGGTCGGGCCAAGTGGTGGGGGCGGTGGCCCTGGGTTAGGTCATAAGGGTAGAGTGAGGCCTTGGGTGGGGCTGGATAGGTAGTTTTGAGGCCTTGGGTCGGGCCAAATGGTTAGGGCGAGGCCTTGGGTCGGGCCGGATGGGTAGGTTGAGGCCTTGGATCGGGCCGGATAGGTAGGTTGAGGCCTTGGGTCGGGCCCTAATGGTTAGGGCGAGGTCTTGGGTCGGGGCCTAATGGGTAGGTTGAGGCCTTGGGTCGGGCCAAATGGGTAGGGCAAGGCCTTGGGTCAGGCTGAATGGGTAGGTTGAGGCCTTGGGTCGGGCCGAATGGGTAGGTTGAGGCCTTAGGTCGGGCCAAATAGGTAGGTTGAGGCCTTGGGTCGGGCCAAATGGGTAGGGTGAGGCCTTGGGTCGGCCAAATGGGTAGGGCGAGGCCTTGGGTCAGGCCAAATGGGTAGGTTGAGGCCTTGGGTTGGGACGAATGGGTAGGGCGAGGCCTTGGGTCGGGCCGAATTGGTAGGTTGAGGCCTTAGGTTGGGCCGAATAGGTAGGTTTAGGCCTTAGGTCAGGCTGGACAAGTGAACAAATGGTGTGCAGCAAAGGTGGATAGAGGCGATATTGGTGAAAAAGAGGCAAGGAGTAAATAAGGGCAAAGAATGGGGTGAAAGTTGGGTAGAGAACCGATGTCGATTCTGCATGACCGATATCGGTTAAGGGACCGATACCGGTTCCTTAGGGCAAAATGAAACCGATATCGGTGAAAGGCGAAAAACCTATAAAAAGAAAAAATACGGCTTGTCATTATCACTTTTGTTATTTGCAAACCAAATCGACTTGTCTGACGTGGAGAGTTGGGATTAGAGGCTTGATTGAGTGAGGTGGAGCTATTGTATTGGCGGAGAGAGTTGATAGTGGGCCCGATTAAGGAGGAGGCAGCAGTTGATTGGCCGGGGACCCAGCAGATCAGGATTGGAGCCATGGCACAGACAGGAGGAGCTGGAGGGGCTGGACCAGCTGGACCGCCACCACCCATCCCACCATGACGACGTGTCATCGTTCGGGTAGATTCGAAACTCTTTAATTTGGTGATTTGGTTGTATTATGCTAAATTGGGGGGGTTTAGGGTAGGAATTAACCTTTTTTAGGAAATAATGAGAAAATGGAAATGATTTGAAAAAGGGAGAGGGTAGATAGGCTAGATAGGCTAAGGTGGGTAGGTGGGTAAGTTTTTAGGGTATTTGGGTTGGTAGATGGGTAGAAATAGGTAAAAAATGGGTTTTGGGGGCCCGCGCGGGGGTTTGGCTCCGGGAGAGGATAGTGACCGATGTCGGTCACTAAGCGACTGGCATCGGTCGCACAATTTTTAGGGAAAGGGAGGGTTGTTGGTGACTGGCGTCAGTCATGTATCGGCCGGCGTCGGTTGTGGGGTAGGTGTGGGTTTGTGTAGGGGTTAGGTTGGGTTGGGGGTGGGGTGTGGGTGTGGGTTGGGGGGTGGAGAAGGGTTTTGGTGTGGGGTTAGGTTTTGGGTTTAGTTTTTGGATTTTGGGTGGTGGGTTGGGTTGGGTTTTGTGGGGGTTGGGTTTGGGGTTGGGGGTGGCGCCGGGTTTGGTGTGGGGTTTTTTTTTGGGTTTAGGTTTTTTGGTTTTTGGGTGGTGGTTTTGGGTGGAGCCGGGTTTTTGTTGTCGGGTTTGGGTTTTTTTTGTGTTTTTTGTTTGGGGTTTTGTTTTTGTTGGTTTTGGGTG
The DNA here is from genome assembly GCA_019776745.2 of Taxus chinensis. Taxonomy (NCBI): domain Eukaryota; kingdom Viridiplantae; phylum Streptophyta; class Pinopsida; order Cupressales; family Taxaceae; genus Taxus; species Taxus chinensis. Next base: position 862,256,331 of record CM034150.1, read on the forward strand.
GGCTGGTTTTGGGTTTTTTTTAGGGTGGTAGGTTGCTAGAGGGGGGGGGAGAGAGTCGGGGTATGGTCGGGGGGATAAAAAAAAAAGGTATTTAGATGATAAAGTAGATGTGTAATAAAGAGTAGGTCTAAGGATGTGGGTTGGTTTTGCAGGCACGTCAGCAGTTGACGATGCGGGATAGGATGCCCCCGCTGTTGGTGCGGATGAGGCCACACGTATCTGCGGCTCATTGGGCCATCATGCGCGAGGTGGGACTCGGTGGAGTCCAGAGGTATAGAGCGATAGAGAGAGATCACAGCCTGATGGTTGCCCTCATCGAGAGATGGGATCCGGCGACCAATGTGTTCCATCTCCCGACTGGGGAGATGACCGTCACATTGGAGGATGTGTATCGCATCCTTCGGTTACCTATCGAGGGGAGAGGTAGTCTTCCAGGTAGATTCAGAGACTGCCATGGAAGCATACTGCAGGTTTTTTGGGGATGCAGCCGCGCTACTGACCTACCATAGCGCGAGTATCGGGTACGGTGACATGTACCGTGCGCATCGACACGAGACACGACTGCTGTGTTGATGATGATGGTTGGGATCACCTGATTCGCCCCTCCCAGACTCAGAGGGAGGCCGCTTCCCACGAGCATTGATGGGGGTACTGCTGGAGATGGTGGAGGAGCACACCTATTACGCCTGGGCACCAGTATATCTGGTGCAATTATACAGGGAGCTATGGGGCTATCGCCGGAGGAGGTGATTTGGTATTTGTTCTACATTTTTGTTACATTGTTGGGCATATGAGCACATTGTATGCGTCAGGCCAGTAGGGTTACCCCAGCAGCCAGGGCCACAGGTCATATACCAATATGGCTTTAAGAGGTGGTTGGGGGTCGTGGGCCAGCCACGAGCAGTTTATGGCAGGTCGGGATGTGGCATACTATAGACATCTACTAGAGGGCCTTACAGCAGTAGACATTGTATGGAGACCCTACAGAGGTCACCATCCTGGCAGAGGAGCCCGCTTACACTTGCGCCTAATCCAGTACACATTCTGGATAGCAGGACGGAGGCCAGGAGAGTACGAGCGGATACCCCTGGAGAGGGTACACAGGTAGATGGGGCTGCGACAAGACGAGCCACCTCCCGTTCCTCAGTACAGGAGAGATGATGTAGAGGCCCTATTGCCTGCACCACAGCCTTTGGATCCAGATTGGGTAGCAGAGAGGCCAACAGGTGAGGGTGTAGATGATGCTGGGTGCACAGGAGCATACAGGGTGGTGGGTGGGCAGAGAGCAGCCAGGATAGTACCCGCTTGCATAGCCAGACTTGGCTGCAGTGATAGGAGAGAGAGATCAGCTCAGGGGTCAGGTGCAACTCTTACAGGGGCAGCTAGCTGCAGCACAGGCACAGATAGGTGTCTTACAGGGGCAGCTAGCCCAGGTTCAGGCACAGGCTGTATCACACACGGGTTCAGGCACAGGCACACACAGGCAGCACCACCACCAGCACCACAGCCACAGGTGCAGGTACAGGTACAGGCAGCAGCACAGGGTACCAGCACCACCACCAGCAGCGGTACAGCCACAGCCCCAGGCACACAGGTACAGGTACAGGTACCACAGCCACAGGCACCACCAGCGGCACCAGCACAGGCACAGGGGCACTGGTAGTAGGTGTCAGGGGACCAGCCCCAGTACCTACGGTGGCTCGAGAGCGTTACATGGAGGCTAGAGTGGAGGCCCGATACTATCAGGATATTCTTGATGGTACCGGGGCTGATTATACGCCCTATGCGGCAGATAGAGCAGAGACCTCTCGGAGCCAGAGGTCTCAGGGAGGTGCAGCCACAGCTGGTGGGTCCGTCACAGGCAGGAGGCGAGAGGCACCATAGGGACCAATGGGGAGAGGTGCCGAGGGCGGTGGGGAGAGCTGAGGGATCCCAGACATGACTTTTGTATTGATAGATGGGCACCGGTCTGCGAACCGGGTGTATTGATAGAGGCCTGCGTGCCTATGTATTATTCATGTATTCATTTATTCATTTATTGTATACCGGCCTGCGAGCCGAGTAGGGGTTGTATAGTGGATACCGGCCTGCGAGCCGAGTATATATCTATATTTTTTATACGAGGGACCGGCCTGTGAGCCAAGTCGAGATTTTTTGACAGTTATTGCGGCCTACGTGCCGGCTTTGGTGGATTATGAGATCACAGAGGCCCCGATGTAGGGCAACATTGTATTTTTAAAAAAATTTATATATATATAGAGACGATTTTTTGATCCACATGCAGTGTGTGTTCAAAATGTGTTTAAATATTTTGTTAATGGTTGGTAATATGTAATGTGTGATAAGTTTTAGTTGACATGTTGATAGATGGATGATGTTGATGTTTTTGTTTTTGCACGTATATATGAATGTCAGGTTATGTGATGAATTGGTGGTTTTTGTGACATTGTGATATATGTAACTGATGAGTTGGATCCAAATGATGTATAGATTGATAGTTTTCTTGATATCCGTAGTTGATGGTTTGTGTATTTGTATAAAATAAATGATGTTAATGAAATTGTAATGCTATGTGTGGTGGATGAACAAAATGTGGTAAATTGTGTTGTTTATGCAGGAAAAGAGGCGGGCGCGACAAAAATTTAGGTGAGAAATGAAGAAAAGAACGCTGTTGAGAAAAGATAGGTGTGTAACCGATATCGGTTAAGGAACCAATATCGGTAACTGATAGACCGATATCGGTTAAGTAACCGATACCGGTTATTTAGGTATGAGCTTTTCTAAAAATAGAAAAGCTAGGGTGGCAACTTAAGTTTTAATTTTAGAGCCATGCAAGAGGTTAAATACGCGAACGCGACGCTTTTTGACGACTGAGACAGGATATTTGCATGAGAGATTTTGAGTGATAAGGAGAAAAGAGACAGAGATTTGCATGAGATTTGTATGAGAGATTTGGGTGATAAGAAAAGAGACTGGGAAGGTGAATGCGATCTGAGATTCAGAAAGTAGAAAGGTGAATTTGAAAAGAGTGGTGATAATGGCAGGACGAGGAGAAACATCCAGCAGGCAGGGACAAGAGGGAAGACAAGGGCCACCTCAAGCTACTGCAACCCAGAGGTAAATGTTTTGGTTGTGATTTGATTTTTTGCATGTGTTATGAATAAGAGATTAAGTGGGTAGATATGAAGAAGAAAACATGATAGCAAGGGTTATAGGTGAGGTAAGTGTTACGTGGTAGGTAATCAAGGGTTTCGGGTATGTCTGTGTATACAGAGAGGAATAAACGAGCAATTTATTGTCGTAGGTGGTTGTTTTAGGCAAGATGTATGTAATTGACAGTGACTGGTATAGCGGTTAGAGAGAACCGGTATCGGTTACTCAACCGATATCGGTTATCTATAACCGATACCAGTTACTGGAGGAATTTCCAGAATGTTTGAAAAACCCTGACGGATTGAATGGTTGTTTGTTGTTTTGGTGTATGCAGGCAGAGGCAGGATTGAGGATGAATGATAGTGTGCCAGCGCTGTTTGTCACGAATCCGAGCGGATGTAATACCAGCTGAATGGACATTGATAAATCGTTTGGGGTTAAGTGGAATCCGCTATTATTCACGAATTGCACAGAACCATGCTATGTTGGAGGCATTGATTGAGAGATGGAATCCCGAGACAAATACCTTTTATCTGCCAACAGGGGAGATGACAGTAACATTGGAAGATGTGTTTCAGATTTTGAGACTCCCTATTACAGGAGAACCAGTATATCAGGCACTACCTAGCGTGGCACGGGGAGCGATAACAACAGTATTTGGTCCATATGCACGAGATTTGACACAGCGAGGTTTTATCCTTTACATATGGGGTAATGTATGTAGCACACCCTGAGGAGACAAGGTTACAGTGATATTAATGATAGCGGTAGGGTATTATGCTATTACCGAGGGCGGAAGGGGGAAGATTTCCAAAGGCATTGATGTGTGTTATCTTGGGAGATGATAGAAAGGAACGTGACTTTTGCATGGGCACCTGCATATTTGGCGGAGCTATACAGGGGTTTATGGGCTTGTAGGCGAAATCACAGGACGACACTGGATAGTTCATACTTATTACACTGTTGGGCCTATGAGCACATTGTTTGTGTGCGACCAATAGGCCGAACCATCCAGTCGGGAGAACTGGAGTGCAGAGGTTGGGATTCAGACGATGGGTCCAGACAGAACAAGAGGCCAGATCCCAGGCCGTGACGGGTGATATTGAGTATTACAGGCAGTATGGGAGAGGTGACGGTTGTGGACATCTGTTGGAGGCCATACGGAAACTATATGGTAACAGAGAACATAGCTGAGGAGTTGAGGGGTGTAGAGTGATTGAGGTGGATCGCAGGGCACAGGCCGGGTGAGTATGAGAGGATTCTATAGATCGCGTGCGGCGACAATTTGGATTTGTGCAGGATATACCCCTGGCTTATAGACCATATATGAGGATCGACGTCGAGGTAGCATTCTCACCTCCCCGGCCAACACCTCCAGAAGGGCCTGAAGAGGTAGCAGCCGATCGCAGGGTAATGGATGCGGGAACGACAGAGGCCTATAGATTATGGTGGGTAGCAGAACTGCGAGGTGTACGTGAGCGCCCTGACATAGCGGTGATTACAGCAGAGAGGGATCGTCTGCAGCGTTTGGTTCAGCAGCTCCAAACGCAGGTGAATGAGACAAGAGGATTGTTAGTGGTTGCGAGAGTCACGGGTGGAGAGACTAGAGGCTGGAGTCCTCCATGCGAGAGGGCGTATTCATATGTTACAGGAGAGATTGGCAGATCAGTGGGCGGTACCAATAGCTGTGGTACCTTTGAGGACAGAGAGGCCCGGCGAGAGGGGTCGACGATCACAATCATCACCTAGTTCGGGATGAGGCATGAGGGTCTGAGTAAATGTTAGCAAGGTATAAGAATAAATAAGATACCGACCTGCGTGTCGATGATAGAGAAGATGTATTTTGTTTAACATCTAAATAAAACGAGAATATGTATGTTAATTTGAGTTATAATAATAAGAATGTTTTCGTTTTGACTTTCGGTGTTTTGAAAAGGATAAAGAGGAATGTGATTGATAAATAGAAATACAAAAAATATTTATATTTACCACACATGATAGGTTATGGTAGGGGATGGCCGAGCTAACCTTGGGAGACCCCATGTCTCCGAAGTGCTGCCTACATAGCCCATTGCACAAAGCAAGGAGGGGCCTCAGACCGATGTAGTTCTCCCTTAGGATCAGGAGAGGCGAATTCAGGCAATTGGGTATGGTTTAGGCAATTGGTTGGTTGGTAAAAAATATTAAGATTAGTAAGGTAAGGTGGATGGTGTTGGTAATGAATTGGTGATGTTGTAAAAGGTATAAGGGAAGCGAAAGTTAACCTACCCAAGTAGAAGGGAATCATGTCCTGATTAAGATCAACACACAATCCTAGATGCGAGGCAAAGAGGAAAGAGTGCTCCGTAGATGAAGAGAGCTAAACAAACCACACCACGTAGCACAAGCTTGGAGCCCTAGGTACCGTGCATAGACGAGAAGTCAATAGGTGAAAAGAGTTGTGTGATCACAATATATCGAGCGTACATTACGTCCCTTGAGTTGAAACAAATGGTGAGGTGAGGTGGATGATATAGCTGAGGTACGGAGAACTTATTACAAAGTGAGTGTTCTGACGGAAGAGAACCTACCCTAAATAGACAAGTCCATGACTCAAAAGTTCTTTTGAATGAGGATTTTATTTTATTGAATGTAGACTGATCGATGCGGGAAGTCTACAAGGGATATTGATTGTATTATTCTTGAGGTCTTCACGAAGCTGATCAATGCGAGAAGCTTCTGATAAAGGCTGACTGTGTATAGCTGTCCTTCGAGGGAGCAGTCTATTTATAGTAGCAGATATGATTGTAATGCATACTGTCCTTCGGGGGAGCAGTCTATATATAATAGCAGCAATAGTTCGGCATATAGCTGTCCTTTGAGGGAGCAGTCTATATTTAATTTAGATGACTAGATGTTATTTGGCGTGAAGCATCTAGTTTAGTAGGAAGTTTGACACAAGAAAATCCCATAAGAATACGGCTTATTTTAATACTTTGAAGTCATGGACTAGACTAAAAAGGGGAAGGCATCATCAAGGGGGGAGGTGAGGATCAAACTATGTGAGCTTGATTGTTATTATGAGGTGTAGGAAACAGAGTGTATGTAGTGGTAAGTGAGCTCAAGGGACGAGCGGCAGGTAGATAAAAAGTGATATAACACTAATTTCAATAGTAGAATGGTCGAAGATGCAAGGCATTAAGGGGTTCAGGCTCAGGTTTACCATTAAGTGAAGCTAAACGATAAGTACCAGATCCATAGGTATGAGTGATTATATAGGCCCAATCCAATTGGGAGCAATTTTCCACGTTTGCTCTTTTCTAGTTTGGTTACATGTTGATTCTCTTTGAGAACAAGATCACCAACCTTAAAGGTACGCTCATGAAGTCGCTTATCATAAGCACGTTTAATGCGTTTTTGATAGATTTGAAGGTGATCAAGAGCTGTAAGACGACGTTCGTCAAGAAGCTCCAATTGGGCTAACCGCTCTTGGCGAAATCATCGTTGGTGAGAATATCCTGAAGAGATATTCTAAGGGAGGGTATTTGTATTTCGAGAGGCAAAACAGCCTCGGTACCGTATACCAAAGAAAAAGGTGTGGCATTAGTAGAGGTACGAATGCTAGTACGATAAGCCCAAAGGGCAAAGGGAATGTGATCGTGCCAATTTCTTCCGGATTCATTGACAACTTTCATGAGGATTTTGGTTAGTGTTTTATTAGAGGACTCGGCTTGCCCATTGGCTTGTGGATAGTAAGGTGATGAGAAACTAAGTTTGATACCAAAGTTGTCACAAAGGTCTTGCAACAACTTGTTTTTGAAAGATTTTCCATTATCTGTTATCAGGCGATGAGGAACACCAAAACGACAGATAATGTGGTGGTTAATGAACTCGACAATTTTTTCTTTTTTGATTGAAATGAGTGGAATAGCCTCCACCCATTTTGTGTAATATTCGGTCGCTGTGATTATCCAACTGTGACGTTGTGAAGAGGTCGGGTGAATCTCACCAATAAGGTCTAAACCCCATTGTGAGAAGGGCCAAAGATCTCGAGCGACCTGGAGCGGGTGGCTAGGAGTATGTTGAAGGTTGACATGTTGCTGACACATATAACACAACGCTTAACATATTTGTAGCAGTCGTTATTAAGAGTAGGCCAATAATAACCAAGGCGAATGATTCGTTTGGCCATGGCAAGGCCGCTAAAATGTCCACCACAAATACCATCATGGACCTGTTGGATGGTATGAGTGGCCTCCACGCCAGTTAGACAGCGAAGGAGGATGCCATCAAAGCCACGTTTATAGAGGAGTCCCCCCATGACAACATAACGCAAAAACACTTTTAAGAAAAGCACGTTTGCCGTTACTAGTAAGGTCAGGTGGGAGGACAGAGATTGTAAGGTAGTCGTGAAATTGGTGGTACCAGGTATCCTATGAATTAGTAGACATAGTATTTATCATACAAACTACCGGGGTTGAATAGGATGGGGCAAAAATTTGTTGGACCATGACGAATAATTCAGAGTCAGTTGGTACGGCGGGAATTTGCGAGGCTAAGCAAGCCATAGTATCCGCAAATTTGTTAGTGGAGTGGGGAATGGTTTGTATAGAATAGTGGGTAAATAAGGCTAGAAGTGAATCCACGTAGTGTTTGTATTTTTGAAGTTCCTCATTTTTGCATTGGTAGAAGACGCCCATAACTTGATTGACTACCAATTGAGAGTCGCCAAAAATGTTGATAGATTTGATACCTAAGTGTAACGCAACTTGGAGACCCAGAACAAGGCCTCGTATTCCGCTGTATTTATTAGTGCAAGGGAAATCGAGTCGGAATGAAAGAGGCATAGGTTCAGCGTTGAGAGAATGAGAACAACGCCGGCTCCTCCACCGCGCGCTGGCATTTAGATCCATCGAAGAAGAGGGTCATTGGGTACGACTCCTCCGTGAGGGAAAGAGTAGCGATGAGTTCATCGGGAAATGTGAAATTGGTAAATTGTTCCCCAGGTAAAGGAGCTTCCGCAAGTTGGTCTGCGATGGGTTTGTCCTTTGATTGATTTCTGGTGGACAAACTCAAGGTCGAGGTCGGCGAGAAGCATGAGCCATCTGCAATGCGTTGGTTCAGATGAGGTTTGGCATACATGTAATGGATGGGGTCTGTATTGGTGATGACGAAAGTCTTGTGATTTAGAAGGTAGTGTCGGAGTTTGGTGGCCACGAATGATAGGGCAAGGCATAATTTTTCTACATGTGTGTACCTAGTCTCATAGTCCACCAAAGTACGACTTATATAATAAATGGCTTGTTCGCGATTCTCAGAGTCACGATGTGCAAGCATGGCTCCTACACAGCGTGGTCAGTGGCGGAAAGGTAAAGGTAGAAAGGGCGGTCGTCTTGGGGTGGGATAAGCACGGGTGGCTGCAAGAGATAGGATTTGAGAGCTTCGAAGGCTTGGTGACATTCTTCGCTCCATTGGAATGCAATATCCTTTTTAAGGAGGTGATGGAAAGGTTGACACCGATCCGAGAGTTGGGAGATGAAACGTCGGATAGATTCAAAGCTTACCTTGTAAACTACGCAATTGTTTGAGATTTTTGGGTGGGGGCATTTCTAGGATAGATTTGACTTTAGATGGATCGACCTCAATGCCACGCAAAGAGACGATAAAGCCAAGAAGTTTTCCCGAAAGAACACCAAAGACACATTTCTTCGGTTGAAGGCGGACAAATATTGTAACAGGCGATCAAAAATAATGGTTAAAACATCGAGATGTTCACTACGATGTTTAGACTTGCCAAGAAGATCGTCGACATAGTCTTCAAGGATAGTGTGCATAATGTCATGAAAAATGTAGGTCATAGCCCGCTGATAGGTAGCACCAGCATTCTTAAGGCCAAATGGCATGACACGATAACAGAAGGTTCCCCAGGAGTTATGAAGGCAGTTTTGTGTTGATCGGCAGGGGGGCAACCAATTTACTGTATCCTGAAAAGCCATCCATGGAGGAGCATCTCCTGACCTGCAGTTTAGCATCAACAAGTTGGTCAATGCTAGGTAAGGGGAATTCCCTCCTTAGTTCAAGCGAGTTTCAGATCCTGGAAATCTGTGCATATCCGAAGTCCCCCTGTCGCTTTAGTGACAGGTACGATGTTAGAAATCCATTGAGGATAGTCAATAGGCAAGATGAAGGAAACAGAAAGGAGTCGTTGGAGCTCCTCTTTGACCAAGAGAGCAATGCGTGGATGCATTTTTCTCATTTCTGTTTGACTGGGTTTGGAAATCGGGGTTTAGGGTGATGTTATGGACGGTGATGGGTAGGATCAATTCCTTCCTGGCATGTCAGCGTAAGACCATGCGAAAGCTTGGTTGCGAACACGGAGAAAGGTAGTAAAGGCGGCTTGTTCTGATGTGTTAAGGGATTGTCCAATCTTCACAATGTGAGGATCCTCCTCCATGTGGGATATTGATTTCTATGGTAGATTCGTTCAGCATAGTTTGGGTTTCAGATGGTAAGGCTCATTGAATATAAGAATCATCCGCGCCAAGGTAAGTGAGGATGGAGTCATCATCTTGGCATTCAACAACATTAATCAAAGGCGAATCCTCTTCGATCATGTGTGGATAAAGAAGGGGCAAAGAAGATGGGTCGTCATTATCGCGTTGATAAGTGAGAGGACCTATGAAGATAGCATTTATGAAAAAAAAAGTTAGGAGGGATGGATTCAGGGTCTATAGATTCTGCGGGTGATGATGGCAAAGTGGGTGATGATGGTTTGGTAGGGCGCGACGTCTTCTTCTTCCAGGATACAGCTGATAGGAGGTGTCTCCTGTGTAGGGTGTTTCGGGAAAACTGAGACCACTGCGATCATTATGTTTACGGGTAGTCACGGGAATGAGTGTATGTCGGCCTTGTTCGTAAAGGCCAAAACCAAATCCTTTCCACGCACAGCGAGTCAAGAAGGTGAGGGCGAAACGATGATTTGTCAAGTATTGAAAATTGGATTGGAAAGGAACCACACCAAGAGGAGGTTTAGGGGTAATGGAGGATGCGTCAACACCCCCATACGTTAGGTTTAGTGCGGCAATGGGGTGGTTCGTAAGAGATTATCTCCCCCACGCGACGGTCGTAGGTGGGATGTGCATGTAATTGTCCATACCTCCTGCGGGGTAGGGAAAGAACTACGTTATATAGGTGGGTACTCCCCCAGCGTAAGGCACCTGAAAAACATCTACTAAGGGGTCGGAGGTTGGAATGTTAGCTGCGGGAAGGGAAGTGGTTTTTGCGATGGTGGTTTCATCAATTGAAGGCGTAGGCGCGGTTGAGGTGGATGGTTGAGGTACATTTGAGGAGGATGGGTTGGGTTGAATGTATGGTGTCTTGATTGGTAATAAGCACATCGTTAGGGGCGGTATAAACATATTGCAGGTTTTAAAAGGGGGGAGGGTCAGCTTTTACGGTGTAAGACTTCCCCTCGTACTCAAATTTTATGCATCTATGTAATGTTGAGGGAACGCATCCCATGGCTCGGATCCAAGGACGACCCAACAATATATTATATTGGAACTCTCCCTCAAGGACATAGAAGAGTTCGGGTAAAGTACGTGGTCCTACACGAATGTTGAGGATCACGGTGCCTAAGGTAGAAGTAATAGCGTCATTGAATGACCGCAAACATGATGGGGTTGGCACACATGCAACTAGAAGGGATGTTCATCTGTTGGAAGGCTTTGAAGAGATGATGTTTAGGCTAGCGCCCCCATCAATCATAACCTGACGTACTCGAATGTCCCGGACGTAAGCGGAGATGAAAAGGGCAGGGTCAGGGTCTTCTGTACCAAAGTCGACAATTTCATCTTCAGAGAAACTGACTGCAGCAGCTTGTTGTACAGAGACAGAAGTGGTTGGGGCAGTGGGTGTTTGGTGAGAGAAGCAACGTGATTGGGTGTTAGAATGGAGGCGACAGGCAAGGTTTCATTAGGTAAAACCTCTATCCCTTGAAGGATCTCAACGAGAGCTTGTCGATGAGATTCAGAAGTCTGAATGAGATCATACAGTGTCATTTTACGGGTGATTGGTGAAGCTGTTTAATCATATTTCGGTGGGCAATGCCATTAGAGACGGGATAGGCGGGTCCGCGAATGACCACTTTAGGTGGTGGTGCAATCGGGATGTTTGACGGAGAAAGAGATGCCGCAGGTGTGTTTTCTTTTGCTTTCCCATTGTTTTTCTGCCCTCGAGTAGCGACACTAATCATATTAATCTCGTAGACCTGAGATGAGGAAGACGGTGGGGATAACTCATGGTCTTCAAGAGGTGGGATTGTAATAATGATAGATTTTGGTGAGGCGGGGACACATGGTATAGGAGAGGGAATGAGAGCTAAAGGTCTCTCCCTTCGTAAGTTGTCTTTCTTAATCTTTCTATCCGGGAGAGGTGACTGACGAAGGATGGTTTTTAGAGCTTGGCATCCCTCCACATCATGTCCTAGTGTGCGGTGATAAGCGCAGATTTTAGACTCATCGTAACCCATAGGTCGGGGTTTAGATGGATCATAAGGTCTAAGTGGAGGTAGGGAAATCGTCGCATTCTCCACCAACATAGCAAGGATTTTGGCGTAAGATCCTTTGAGTGGGTCAAAATCAAAAGAGGATGAGGGTATTGGTTGTGTGGGTTTTGGTAATGTTTGGGCATGATTGGTTCGTGGTGGTTTAGCCGAGGGGTGTTGATACATGGTTTTTACTAAACGTGATTTCTTTGGCGCAGAAGCTATGTTGGATGATGAGGCCACAAATGACGTGGTATCAGAAAACAACCATGGGGAAATAGGAGTGACTGAAAACAAATCTTTTGATGATGGAATTTGTTTAGGGTTGATAGGTGGACAGGATACGCGGAGTGACGGTGTTGCTATACCCTAGAATTTCTGTATAGGTGCGGAAGGCGTAGGTTGTTCTGAAGAAAACGCAGGAGGTATGATATATTGATGTAAGGTAGAGGGATGGGGTCCCAATATGGAAGGTAGGTATGACGATGATGGTTTTGATTGTGATAGGGGTACGGATTGAGTTTGTCTCCTAGGTGGCAGAGCGGATTTATTTTTGGATAGATCGAGTCACTTAGGCGGGTGCATTAGACTGGGCATTGGTGAGGTCCCAAGCATAGGGGAAGATCTGGTTAAGTTGATAGAAGTGGACGGGGCATTTGATAGAGGTGAGGGGGGTGAAGGTGAGAACAGGGGCATTTTAAGCTTCTGTAAGCACTTCGGGTATATGGTGGAGACATCAGGATCAGTCATTTGCATTTGAGTAGAAAAAGGGGTACTCAAACGTTCCCATAGGGCCTGTCTATCTTCTGTGGAATGACAGTCTCTAGGTGTGATTTGTAATTTTTGTATGGAAGAAAGGTGGGTTGTAATTCCAGTCCACTGTGGGTGTGACACAGGAGGTAGATGAGGCACTGTATCAATAGATGTTAAGAGGTCAACCGGTCGTTGAAAAGATTTAGGCGATGAGGGACTAATAGGTAGGAGGGCGTGTTCGAGGGGATCTGTCACGTTTAAAGAATGTGGTGATGTTAGTGTAAGAGATTTCTCGTCTAAGGATGTCAAAAGGAGTGGCGAGCCTTCTCTTGTGTAGCAAGAGTGGTAGAAGGAGACGTTTGGGAAATAGATAAATTAGATAGCATCCGCTCACAGTCTTGTAGGGATGTGGTGTAAGAAGACTCGTTGATGAGAAGAGAAGTCCGGGCAGTTAACTCTTCTATGGGTAAAGGAAATGATTTCACTTTGGCTTGATGGTGGTGAAAGGAGGTTCAAACTCCTGTGTTGGTGGAGAGGCTTGATTTAAAAATTTTTCAATAGAGGCTTTTGGCTGAGAATCGAAGACTGCATGGATCTCATGAACACTCTCCTCGGCTAAGATATCTTGGTTCACGTTACTGTTGGACGAGTGATTCGGGAATGGCTTGTTGAAAATTTTCAGATTTCGGTTAGCAGGGGCGTTAGGATTATCGAGGGTTATATCCCCTGCGTCAACCATTCCTGTACTATGTTTTTCAACATCTTGCAGTTTTCATGACTATGTCCTTTTACGTGGTGAAAGTTACAAAAGTCATTTTCTTTGTACCAGGAAGGTATTGCGCGGGTGGAGTCAAACCCAGAGTGAGGTTTAACAGGGGGCAAGGTGATAGCCCCAGCTTTGAGCAATTTCTCTAGGATGACGCCATAAGTTTCTCCCAAGGGAGTGTAATTGGTGGGCTCGGCTTTGTACTTATAAGTGGTTTTTGGCAGAGTATTGGACGGTGTTTGAGATTTGACCATTACCGTGTGGACAACTCCTTTTGATTTAGAAGAAGTGGACGTGTGAGGAGTGGTGGTGTTTGACTTGTTGGTAGAATCAGGAGTTCGGAAATTGGGGTTTTTGTTATGTAACCGCAATTTCTCTTCTTCTAAGGCTCGAATTTCAAGTTTCCGAGCCATGGTAAAGGCCTCGTCGAATGTGCGGAAAGTTTGAATTTGGAGGGTAGGGGAGATGTGCTTAGCGCAGGCCCGCGTAAATAGTTCAATGAGTTCGATTTGAGGCAAGGCATACGTAAGTTGGTTTGATAAGGCCCCGCCATCGTCCAACGAATCTGCGATAGATTCGTCTTCAAATTGTCGGATGGCATAGAGGTCAGTGATAGATACTTTCTTGGCAATGTTAATGGAGAAATGATCCAAGAAAGATGGGCTAGTTGGTTAAAAGAGAAGATCGAATGCTGGGTTAAAGCATTGTACCACTCCAAGGCGGGTCCTGGTAAGGACATGGGGAAGGTGCGGAGTAACAAAGGCGTCATCATGGGCAATCAAATAACAAGCATGTCTAAATGATCACAAGTGTTGTGAGGATCCTCTTTACTGTTAAAACGAGTAAACTTTGGCAACTCCCATTGAGGAGGATATGAATGAAGGGGGACAGAAGGGTGAATGGGCTCCCGACAAACTTGCTCGTATGTCAAGGCGCTATGACTTCCTGAAACGGAAGCCTCCAGGTTTTGCATTTTGTCCATCATTTGTTTGATGAAATCTGTGGTTGGATGAGATGATGGTGCCACAGAATAGGGATGTCCCATATAAGGTGTTGAGGTTACTAGATACGTGTATGGGAATGAAAAGGTAGGCGGAACTTGAGAAGGAAAGCTCGTGTGAATAGGTGGCAGAGAGTAAGTCATGAATGGAGTGGTCTGAAAGAGAGATGAGATAGGGGGCAGTTGGTGGTAACGATACGTGGGGGTCCAAGGTTAACCAAAGGAAAGCTAATCGGGGTCGTATGAACCTCTGAAGCTGTCGGATTGGGAGACGGGGCTAGAGATGCAGGAAGTAAGGCATTGTTATCAGGAGGAGTGGGAGCTAAATGAGCAGATATACTAATAGGACATGCCAATAAGGAGCTGACCATCAGGCGTACGGTCGGGGGCATGAGACAAATAGTATTGTACAGCACTGGGATTAGCATCCAGAAATTTGGCAAAGTCCTTGTCTCCTACAGGAATTTGGGGGATCTCACTGGTGTCCGTAGGGTTCCCTATAGAATGTGAAGGGGGTGATTCAAGCAAAGACACAGAGCAGGCATGTGAAACCATGGCGGCGGCTTGCTTCCGAGTGATGACAACCATAGACAAGAACACACAGGAAAGTTTTAATCTATCAAGAACAAAAACAACCTCAGAATGATGAATTTGGCAAGTTGCTGGTTTGTCAAGGGCTGATGAAGACAGTAACCGATATCGGTTTACGAACCGGTGTCGGTCCCTGAGAAAACGACGTCGGTCCCTTAACCGATGCCGGTGTCAAAAGTCTAGGATAAGAAGATATAAAAGGCTGCTAATTTGATTTTTAGCAACGTTGAGTATATTTATCAACTTAGTGATCACATAAGACAAAGTATGACAGAGAAACAGAATTTGGAAACAAGCAAGAGGCACACGCAAATCTAGAAACTAATCCTAGGGTTAATTTTAGTTATCGTGGGCTTATGCCTTTAGACATAAGATGATGTCAGAATCCTAAACAACAAGACCTAGGGGAAATGTCAAGTTTGTTTTGGCTTATAAGGTTACCTCAATCGGGCGGAGGAATACCGCGGAAAAGGGGGGGATGTTTGAGCTGTTGTGTTAATTGTGAAGTGATTCGGTATGTGTTGTGTAGTGAAACTAAGGTTAATTTCCTGTCAATACCGTGGATATCACCCCCACGTGTATGACCTGTTACTTAATCTATGTTCACTAGAATTGAAGAACAACAAGTAGGAATTCAATGCACGTGTTTTAAAACCAAATCGAAAATTATATTCGATGAAGCAAGAGAGATGACTTTCACTAATGCGAAACTATGAAAGCAAGACAAATTCTTTACGAAATATATAACAAAAGCAGCAACAACAAATATGCTACCTAAAATGAAAATAAGCAAGAGAAAGAAACCCAAAATGGGTCCCACCGGGCGTGCCAAAATGTTTCGCTCGGAATGTTTCGGCTTCTGGGAATAGAGTTGCTTCTATCCTTTCATTCCTTTTAGAAACAGATGAGGTTAGGGTTAGGAGGAATACCTGTTGAATTTCGAGATGGTGTGCGCGTACCGTAGAGAAAGATCAGGCTGACTGCAGAGACTCCTTTTGTCTTGGAAGGACTACCTGCAAATAAGAACACAAGACCACAAGATTTTGATTAAACAATAAATGAGGAAACTGCCTTGGGCCCAGGAAATATAAAACTTCCTTTCGAAGGTGGTCAGTTCCCCTGCTAATATGAATTAGCACAAAAGACTGCAAAATATCAATTAAATTATTTCGTTAAACTGGGTAGGGGGAAAGGCTGGTTTCTGGTTTTGATCAGAGGAACCGATGCCGGTTACTGATAACCGATGCCGGTTACTGATAACCAATACCGGTGGGTTCTACGATCTTCTTGGTAGCTATGGTGTTTGTAATGGCTGGTTTTTGGATGGTATTAAGAAATGGGATGATTAGAAGCAAAAGAATGACAGTTAGATGCAATGGCACGTTGGGTAGTGGATTCAGAAACGGATTTAGGAGGACTGAGATTCAAGAAGCATAAGAAATGTTATAACAAAAGGACATGCAAGATGTGACTTACTGGTTTTGACTGAGATGCAAGTTGATCTCCTTGGTTGTAAACACTTTTGGTTTCTTTACTCGTCTCTGCTCTGTCAAGTGAAGATCTGGACTCTGTTCCTTGCTCGCAATGCTCTCTGTTGATCCAGAAATCCTTTGACTGATCTCCAAAATGAAATTCCGATCCGTTGTTTTGGTTTGGGGAGCCCATTTACAGGGAACCGATGGCGGTTGCGTAACCGACGACGGTCGAGTAGGAACCGGCATCGGTAAGGAAAAAGTAGGCTATTTTTAGTAAAATAGCCCACCTTCCCTGCTTTTCTCCCGAGAGATCAGTTGCGGGCTTGGTCAAGTGGCTAGAAGGTCGGTTTTGGGTGCGAGTAAGGAGGCATTAGTTATGGATGTGAGTCTAGACCAAGCCATAAGTCTTAATTAGGTTAGTTTAGGGTTAGGGCTAGGTCATGATGAGGTGGCAAGTGAGGTGGCGAGTAAGGTGATGTGGATTTATCAATTACAAGGTAATTAATAAATAATTGTGTAAAGTTTAGGTAATGAGGTTAGGTTGCGAAATGGGATGCGGGTCACAAGGGGTCGTAAGACACGAATTTGGTGTCTACACTTCCATTCTAATCCACAGGGAAAACACACGAGATCCTAGAAAATCAAGGGGATCTACCCAATTTAGTAAACCTAGGAAATCCTGCCCTAACCAATGCTGGTTACCCTTAACCACCACCGGTTCAGTTGAAACCGCTGTCGGTCACCTTTTTACCCCCAAAAAAACTTTATTTTTGAGGTTGGTATATTATTGAGAGATATCACATCTTTTGAGAACAAGTTTCAGAGAGAACACACATGCAAAGAAGGAGATCGAGTATTTTCTCTTGTGCAGACAACCAACATTCACCCAACAACGATCCAACACTCACCCCAACATAGATTTGATTCAATTAGGAAAGAAGGAGAGCACATGCAACCCATGCAAGAGCTCCCCAACATTTGGTGATCCTCTGTAACATTCAACCTCTTATCAACACCTTCATTCCTCACTCACAGACGTCCAGAATCAAATTCCAAGTAGAACATTTCACTCCTCTGGCTCACTCATTTTCATCATTGTATTTCCATCCTTTGTTATCGTATCCACCCACTGACTTCCATTAATAATCACCCCTCCATATCCCTATTAAAATCTCACCAAATCCCATCCAAACAACTTAATACCTCATTCCGACCAGCCTATTCCTTTGTGCAGTCATAAGGGAGATCTAAAGCTTGTTCTGTGACATTCCTAGTACCCCCATAGTAACCGACACCGGTTCTCTCCAACCAGCGTCGGTCACCCTTAATTGGTATCAGTCTCTGTGTCTACCAATATAGCCCAGAACAATAACCTACCCACCTATTCCCACATCAGCCTTAATCACCTGTGGCCTACCTAAGACCTATGTCAAACTTGCAGAGACCCAGAACCAGTTACTTGACCTTCAGATCTTATTTTAACCTAGCCTATTAGATTAGATCTTTCTTATTGTGTTTAAATGAGATACCTAAATCATTTTAACTACAATAGGATTTACTTTACTACTAGCATTAAATCGTTTTAAATAGTGGATTGACAGCCGTCTAAGAAGTATCAAACTTCCCGGATCTAGCACACGCTAGGCAAACCCACTGCATATACTATTTAACTCTTTCTGGTGGTCTTGCTTTCTATTTCAGGTAGTTCCTCCTAGCCAAAAAGAAGCTCTCACGATCAGCTTTGGATCAAGGATTCAACACGTGCGCAATAACCTATCAACCAACATTTCAATAAGTATTCCTCCTACGCCCGCTACCCTATCTGTTTCATAATTTTCAAAGAAACGTCTAAGAATAAGGTGAAACACATATCTTTCAAACTACAAGTTAGATTGAGATGTTTTCTTTTATAGACTTCCTCATTTTCAAGATGATCAAGATGGAATAAATGGGAGGTTGAATGGTGCCATGAATCATTTATTCCAAAAAAAACCCCATTTCATGCCCTAACTCACATTCGTCTTATTTCCCATCAATCCAGCAATGGAAATGAGCTAAAAACTTACACGTGAAATCTAAATGAAAAACCTATCACAATGGAGTTAATTTCATCATGATCGGAGGTAAAAACCAGACCTACAAATTTTGAGCTTCATTAATGGCTGCCACAAACAGCTCCAGGCCCAAATCCATTGCCAGGTGAAAATTTTAAATTTTATTTCCAAGCATTGTAGTGGGAGAAATCAAGTGTAATTCAGAGGACATGACCGTGGTGATGAGCTGAGTCTGAAAAAATCTATTTCGTCGAAAACTAATCATTGGAAATCCAATTTCCAAAAATAGTAAGATTTCGTATACAGACTTGCTATAATTAGAAATTCATCATCAAAAGTGGTTGTGGCAAAGGCTGTGTGCACTAAATATCACCAGGAAGACATAATCATTGTCTAGGGAAGGAAACAACGAAAAATGAACACTTGCTAAAAATATTAAGCCCCCTATATGGGTGCTTACTATAAATAGTAAGTCAACCCAAGAAGTGGTTAAGGCTAAGGCTGTGTGCGTAGGAGTGAATGTGGGAGTTCATCACATTAGGATGGTTAAGAAGAGGAAAAAACAACTTCTTACCAAAAATAGTAAGTATTCTATTTGGGCACTTGCTATTAATGTTTTGGCACATGGGAATTTCCCACAAGGCATTCAAGATCCATCCCAGAGAACATGACAATATTTTTTTATGCTCACTACATGGTTCGGGTCATAGGTATATCATATGCACGATGGAAGTTGTAGTCATTGACAGAATAGTTCATTCAACTTGGCAGGGTCAGTTTTGAGTTTTTATCTATTTTGAAGGAATCTTCATGAGTCGCGTTCATGGTCATCGACAGAAAAATTCAACAATGTTTTTAAACACTCGATCCAATGCATATGTGAGTTAAGTTGAAGGAGTTACTTAGGGTGTAAAAAGTTCATGGATTTAGATTTCATCACATTGGAGCATTCCATCGAGTCATCTGGAAGAATCAACAAGCTTTATCGAAGGAATAATCTTTCATCGTCAACATCATTCTTCCTTCTTCTTTATACTCTCTCTCTCTCTCTTCTCTCCCCCCAACTTTCTCTCTCTCCTTAATGTTCTAATTTTGTGTTGGGGTTGCAATTTTTTATATGTCTTAATGTTCCTAATGTAATAAGTAACCTTTATGTTATAACAAGGGACTTAATGTTTTCCTAAGAAGGTGAAGAGTCTTAAGTCTTATCAAGACATACAAAGAGTCATTGGGGGTATATGAACAGTCTTTTCTATTCCTCTAAATTGTAAAGCCATTCCCATTTCAAAGGGTTGGTGATTGATTTTGTAAAATCAAGAGTGCATTGTACTTAGAGAGAACAAAGGAGATATTCATTTTCTTCCATTTCTCCCCCTCACTATTTTTCCTCCATTCCCACACTATGTAAAACTTTAATTGAAATTCTAAGTAAGGAAGAATTTATTTGTTTTCCAAGGCATATGAATGTGTGCATTTTTGTATGAATGGTTTCCTCTAGCTAGTAGCATGGATGTTTTGGTTGTTTCTTCTCATAAATGCATGTGTTGAAATTTATAACTAGTGTGTGCAGGAATTTGATTTTCTACCCACAACATTAGTTCTCCTACCTCATATTCCCACTCCCTTTCCCACTCTTAAGATAAAGTCTTCTCTAGCAAGTGATTGCTAGCTTTTTCACAGTGATAGTGGAGTACCCCTGTTAGATCCCCAACCACTAGGCCACTAGAAAAATCCACCCTTACTCGTGCATGTAAATATGAAAGCTACACTATTTAAGTAGAGGGACTTCAATTCCCATAGCATTGGCAAGAAACCCACAAATTTATCCACCCTAAACATTTTCTCGCTAACAATGTATAAAATGTAATAGAATGGTGGATGAAATAGAATAAACTTTCCTCCTATGTAGTGTGATGTAGATGAACCAACCTTGTACCTTTGTGATGGAGCTAGATGGATGCAACCTTAGACGATGATAGTAGTACCTAGTGTTTGGTCCCTCATTATGGTCTCATAAATTTATATTTATATGGTTATCTTGTTCTAATTTCATAATTAACCCCGAAAAGGTTGGCCACCAAAAAGATAAGAAGCTCAAATAGCTAGAAAGTGCCCAAAATGTGGTGGGAAAGTATAAAAAGGATCAGGGTGCCTATGGGCATCCCAATCAAGGCTAAAATAATGGAAAGTGTCAAAAAATTACTGTGCATATGTGGGGTGAAGGTTTGGAATTACGAAAAAAAAGTAAATAAAAATGACTAAGAGATGGGGGTTAATTAGTAATTTCTTCACTCAAAAACCATATGAATATTAGTATAAGATCAGGATGAAATGATGTATAAAGTGCATGATTTTGTGTCTGCATTTTCCCCCACTTTATGTTGGTGAGTGGAAATCTTGGTAACATAAAGTAGATAGTGATGCGTACTTGATCATCCATGTAGAGTGATGTAGATACGTGATGAAGGACAAGAAAAAACATGGAATGAAAAAAATATGATGGAGCGTGGAAATTATAGATGAAAAAATGAAAAAAAGTGATGAGAGTGAACCAAGGGCGGAAACATGTGTGTAGTTGCCGATGTGTGTAATGTACCTACATGGTTAGTATGGTGTGTGTTGCCACAAAATTTTGTTATTATTTTTGTCCCCATTTGTTGTAATTTTTGTTGTTGACTACTTGTTTCTCATACAGATGGACTTGCAAGGAGAAACCGCTCAAGTAGTCAAATACGCATGTATATGTAAAAATGAATATAAAAGATGCATGTATATGTATGTGAAAGGATGAAAATGTGTTGGCTAGAGTTTTTTCACAACTGAAAACTTAGGAAGTCATGAGATAAATATCCCTCATTTACCAGTGAGACTCTTGTGTAAGATTTTTTCAATTATATTTACTAGTATCTATCTGTTGGTTTTACTTTAACTATGTAGCTCATGAACCATAGCTAGAAAATTTTACAGCAAGTAAGCAGCTGTGAGAGAAATGAAATATCTGTAGAAGAGGAAAATAATAGAAAACAAGAAGAAAGGATAGAAGATGTGCAACCCAATAAATAGTTCATAGAGTTGATCACATGCACATAGATAAAACAAATAGATCTTGGAATACATAATTTAAAGCAAATGATAGTTTCAAATCTAGATCTAGAATAACACAAAGTTTTTGAATAGATCTAGAAATAAATAAAAAACAAAATCCATCATTGACACAAAGTTCTCTGGAAATCTGTCTCATCTTTATTCCTTAGCTGACATAAAGATATCAAGGGTTTCAGGTCAAAGTCTGGAACACAAGAATGCTAATTAAAAATACTAATCCTTTTACTTGTACGCTCTTCCTCTCTTTACAGTGTATAGAGAGCAATTACAAATAGGAAGCTTTTAATGAATTCCCACATGAAGAAGCTATAGAAAAGGGTAGCAGCTGGCAATATTCCTCTTGGAATTCCTCTTTACATGACATACATGATTTATAACTGAAAATATAACCTTCTATTTTGCATGTCTACCACCTATTTCCAAGTAATTAACTTCTACAAGTAATGGATTTTAAACCAATCACTTAAGTTTTATAATTTAATTAATTTCTCAATTACTTTGTCAAAAAAATAAGAGAAAGAAGAAGAAAGAGGAAAATAAATTAGAAGAAATATGCAACACTTCCAGTCTTGTTCTTTTTCCATATTCTACATGTGGTTGACTCTTTTTCCTTTGATTCTCACCAAACTAGATCTGGAAGTAGCTGAATGTGATTTACTTGCGGGTATTACCTTTGACTTGTATTCCCTTTTTATCCTTAAAGCTTTTGCAATTATTCTTTAGTACATGCAAATTAAATTCAACGAAGGCTTCAACTGGAAGATTGGGAGCACATGCACAAGATCCTGAAAGGAATTTTCCATGCACTGACTTCTACATGAGATGTGTTAGAAACAAGAGGATGAATTTTTGTCGGAAGCCTTTGCAATTATGAGATATGGATATGTCAATTAAACCAGTGATAGGTTTAGGGCCTCTGTCTATATCATTGACTTTAGCAAATATGGAAGCTATGCATGATTCACCTGATCCCTTTCTTTCATCATGCTTAATAATGGTTGGAACAATATTTGTCTGAGCTCTTTTTCTTTTAATTTTTCTAGAATCCTTTGTGATTGGATCAATTTGTGTAGATATGGTAATTTATTTTGACTCAGAAGAGATATTCAATGTATCTGACATTAATTTGAACTTCCTTTCACTATTTTGAGAACCTGTGATGAATACCTATAATTAATTTAGACAAAGATGGAGTCCATGGCATGAATACTTGATTTTCATCACCAAAATATGCATATAAAGTTTGCTGCCCTAAAATTTGAGGTTTTTCTTGCATGCAAAGCAAGAAAAAATATTATTTAATTCATTTGGGAAAATATACCAACATGCAGACACTTAGAATAACAAAAAATCAAGCTATTCTAATCCTAGGAACCAAAACTGGAAGCTTCCTGAAAGTGGAAAATATTCTTTAATGCAAAATCCTCCTTCCCTTGGCGCCAAAACCTGTCCGGGCTGCAATCTTCATAAAAAATAAATAAGTGCTTCTTCTTTATGGCATCCCATGCTTATATAAATTTGTGCTTGCTATTTTTAATAATTGCCTCTTCTTATTTCCGACAATTTAATTAATTAATAGCCATGTTTATTCATCCAATTTGGGTGCCCATTTCTGCATGTTGTTGGTTGCTTTTTAAATATTTTATTTTATTTATTTATAGCATGCATCCTTGACTTATCTTTAGCTCATCCTTTTGCATTGAATTTTCTTCTATTCATAGCACCACAATTGGGTGAATAAACCATTAATACATATTATTAAATGCATTGTTATTCACCCAAGGTGGGTCACACATTTTGGCAAGGGTAGTTGCTAAAAATAAGAAGTCAACTTGATGGGAATTTCCACCCTGCACTACAGCTCCAAAAATACCCTCTTCCACTTAAGTGATTTGACTTTGATCATGGGAATTTTTACCTTGCAAGTAGGTAAGAAATTCTCACTAGTGCTTTAGGTGATTTTTCTTTTATAATGGGAATTTTTACCTTGCAAGGCATGTAAGAAATTCTCACCTACCTTCCACCTCTAATATTCCCATTGTAGCTTAAGTGACTTTGACTTCATGGGAAAAAGTACCCTACAATGTACGTAAGAAATTCTCGCCTGCCTGCCACTACCAAAATTCCCATTGCAACTTAGATCTATTTATTCCAAAAAGTGCGACTTGCCTAAGAGAGGATTTTTGTTCTTGAATTCATCTTTTTTTATCATAAGTTTACTTTCTGATGTTGATTCCTTCTGGTGTAGTGGCCATAAATGATCTCCAGATGTTCCAGGAAATTAAAAACTCTATACAGGACAAAGAATGGACCCATGGGAATTAAACAGAAAGACAATGGGGAAAACTAGAGAAAAACACAAAAGAAATAAATACAAATGAAAAATGTTGCCAGAAGTCACAGACAAAGCTCTGAATTCATTCCTAGTGAAAACCCTATTGAGATGTGTGAATAATGGCATACAAAAATTCAACAGGATTCAACTGGAGCACAATTTACTTTAAATGGGGGCATTATTTATTTAATAAATAATTAAATAAAAATTTCCCATAGACAAAACTTGGCGAAGGGATAAAATGAGTTTCGACATCTGGGTATTTGTCAAAATTGGCTCATATGATTCACTAGGAATATCTTAATGTAATACAAACATATTTTGACAATAAAAACATGAAAATACCTGTTATTTTAAAAGAACACAAATTTTTAAACATGGGGTAGTCTCAAATTTCAGGGTAAAATATGGAGACACCAAAATGTAAAGTATGTAAATGAAAAATGGAACATGTGCACCTGATCTATGTTGAGAGAAAGAGTTTAGAAAAAGGAAATCCTGTCTTGGGTTTTTTTTGGAGATCCGAAGCCATAGGCCAAAGAAGTGTAGGGAGAAATTCCGTTGTATCCCTCCAACATGCAATTTTTTCCTTGAATGTGTATGGAGATATCTTTGTACTGCCTAGTTTTTTGGGAAATCTGATGCCACTGGAAAAAGTGGTGTTAGAGATAAATTTCAATGTATCCTCTAACCTATAAGTGCTCCCCCTAATGCTAAGGATAACCATGTCCTATAAAATACATTATGTACAGGGTTCATAGACTGGTCTGAACCCACTAGCTATATTTAACCCAAAATGCCAAGGGCAGAAAGTGCATTGAATTGAACTGGTGTAAAAATGTTGTGTAAAATGTAAAAATACCAAATGATGCCCTCCCTCTTTAGGGGTGTATGTGACATCACCGATAGGAGAATACAGCCCCAAAAGAGGACCAACCACATAAACTATAACTCTGCCCTTTATGGGGAAGGGAAAGCACTTGGTAGAAACCAAGGCACACACAAACAAGATGCTATCCAAATACAAGGGTTAGTACCAACAATCATGCATGTATAGGATACTGTGTAATATATGCAAATAGTGTAAAATCTACCAAGAAAAGTAGTAATGTAAACATGCAAGAAAGAAAAATAAGCCACACAAAATCAGCTACAAACATGGGACATCACTCACAATTTCGCAAGACACACAAGGAAATAATGACCACATACAACAAACAAGTGTGGACACCAAACATAGGGTAAGGCCCACATATAAAAACAAGGAATAACAAACAATGTAACAAATTAGTATCGAAGAAAATATCCATGTATAACAAATGTTGCACATGAAGCACCCGTTAGCATGTTAGAAAGATAAATAGTATGTCAAAAGCATGTATAACCAAGTAATGTAAAGTGATAAGTATAAAACAAAACAATAACACTTGTGAGAGACAAATGTCGATGCATCCAGAGACTAGTGTAGGAAGGGTAGAAGGCAAGAATCTGTGTTGCGTGTAAGAGACATATATTTCTGATAAAAACTAGCCAAAGGCGTGAATGTGCATGTGTGTATGGTATAGATAAATGACATACAAGAGATATATCTATCATGTGTAATAAAGTGACCATGAAAAAGCAAATACAAGAAAGAGTAAAAGAAACCATGATATGAGATATGTTGTGGATGGATGAAATGGAATGTAAGATGGAATGATAAGATCTGCATGCCCCCCAAGTGAATGGAAATGTATGAAATGAGTTTCATTTAGTTTTCCCCCCTCAGCAGTTAAAAGTGAACCGTAAACGAGAGTGTGTCATTGGGAAATAGTCATAGTGTGTGTTGTGTCTAACGCGCTGTGATGAATGTGTATGTGTATTGATGAGATGCAACCTAGAAATGATGTGTGCATGAACCTTATAACCGAAGCGTATATTACGAAAATATGAACATAGGAGTGAGGATGTAGCCTAAGAGCGTATACTTCTACGTGATGAAAAAAGGGAGTGGTGATGTAGCCTAAAACATATGCCACTACAAGATGATAGAGTAGGTGACCATTTATCCTATAACGTATGTCACTAATCTAGGAATCTTGCATGATAAAATGTTTAATGATGAAGATGTAAGTATGATAAGGTTCATTTGGTTTGTAAACCCTCGACAGTCGAGTATGGACTGAAGAACTAAAGTGTGGCATAGGGTAGTGAGTGTAACACATAGAAGACAATGTAGTATGTATGATAATAGATGACCATATGATGTGTATAATGTGTAGTGTATGACATATAAGATGTAAAGTGCATAGAATAAAAATAGTATGTATGATGAGCAATGTGGCATGCTAGATACAAGTATATATAATGAAGATTAGTATGATGTACGACGTGTAGATATGTAAATCTCGTAATGATATAAACTAGTTATAAAATGTGTGATGTAAGATGCGTGAGTGTTGACATGGTGTAGGTTAAATGTAGTATGCATGATGTAATATGTAAGACATACGACGCGATGTGCAATGTGTAATGTGAGATGTGTATATAGCCTAATAATGTAGTATGTAGGATGAGTAATGTATGAAGATAGACATGTACAATATGATACATGTATGATGGATGATGTATGTAATATATGTAAATCTATGATGCATGACTTGATATGTGTATATAGACGCAATTTTTAATACCTATTGTGTAGTGTGTGGGGTTCATGTGTGGTAAGCCCTCAATAGTAAAGTGTGAACCAAATCACAAGAGTGTGTCATTAGGTAATGACGACGGTAATGTTAAGCACAAGATAATAATGAGAGGGGGGGTGAATCAGTTTTATGATATTTTAAAAAAAATTAACACTTAATCTCAGAACCGTAATAAAAATATTAATCAATTTCATAGTGAATATATCAAAGAAATCAATAAATGCAAAGTAAACCAACACAATGCAAATAGACAGATTTACGTGGAAACCCTTTCAGGAGAAAACCAAGGAGAAAATATTCTTTATTATATTTCTCAAATGTTTGTAGGAACCAACCTACAGGAGACACCAATCCCCAAATTACAATTTTTTAGGCACCAAACTATAGGAGCACCAACTCAACAAGAGACACCGATCTCTTTGAATATGAAGGCACCAACCTTCCTTACGAAAAACAAACTCTTTTTTATCATTTATGTTGTTGCTGCTTCAACAGATGATAGAACACTTCCTTTACAACTCAAATTAGCTGTACTTTTCTTTACAAAAACTTCTACTCAGAATATTCTTCTTATTTATTTCAAGCCCTTCAAATATATAAATCATTGCAACTCTTCATTTAAAAGGTTTTTTAGATCTGCTCCTTTACTTCTTATTTTTCATTTCAAATTTCATGCCTTTTCTCCCTCAAACATCTTCCTTATATAGTCTTTCGTACCCTTTCGAAAAGGCATATTTGCTACCAACTGACACCCCCTTTCATTTAATTTAATTAACCATATTTTATTTTTAATAATGCAAATATACATGTCGGCCATAACTATAAAGTGGTGCTATTTTTCAAAGGGGGTTGTCCAAAATAAAAACAACATTTTTATTTTTATTTTAAACCATCCTATGGACATATTTATTGCTCTTTTAATTACCCCTTATCATACTAAAAACATGGATATTTAATTCTGTCATTTGAATCTTCTTTTTCACCATAGAACATGGCATATGAACACCTTAAAATGTTGATATCTCTCTCCTATGTAAATTGTCTATGTCTCGCTTATTACATGAAAATCCTTATGTAAAAATGGTTCTTTTCATATATCTAAACTTTTGTTTTCTGCCCTTCTATACTATTGGTTATTTCCGTTAGTTTCTACCATTTCCATCAATATCCATCAGTAGTTCCATCAGCTTCCATTACATGATTCAGTTCACCAAATACATCAATGATTAAGCCTTTGACATCAATGACAATATTTCCAACAATCTCCCCCTTTGTCATTGATGAAAACCTTCCAAAAAAAAATCTTTTATGCAACTCCCCCTTGATGTAACCCCCCCTTATTGTCATTCTCCCCCCTTTGACATCAATGGCAAAGGGCCAATCTAGGAGCTGAATATTGCAATGTTTAGCTCCCCCTCAATTGATGATTCACTTGGTTTTTTGTTAGAGTAGGTATTTACCTTAGCTAATGTTCACCTAGGCACTTTATTTACCTTTATTGTATTTATCCTCACCCAATTATGTGTGTGGATATTTCTTTTATCTTATTTAGATATTAGGAGATATTATCTAGTTGTTAGGCATAGTTCTTTCCTAGATCTATGGTATTGACTAGATCCTTGATGTCTAGTTCTCTCATAAATCTATGGACTTGACTAGTTCTTTGATGACTAGTTCTTTCCATGATTTATGGATTGATATATGACCTTGACTGGTTCTTAGATTGTTATTCCTTGCATATATAATCAAGGCCCATTCTCATTGTATTTCATTGAGTTCCATAATAATAGATGATATTGTTTCTCATTTGTTTTCAAAGGTTTATGTAAAGTTATTTTGGCAAATTTCTTTCATCTTATTGATCTTGATATTTGATTAACATCTGTGTTCTTGGATTGGTACGATCTGGTTATCATTGCTTTTATTTTTCAATGGGAAGAAGAAAAGGATATTACTCCCAATTTCTTTTGTAGATATTCAAATGTCTCCTTTGGAAGTGGTTTGGTGAAGATATATGCTATATGTTCGGATGTAGCAACAAATTCCAACTTCACCTACTTTTCTGCCACCTGCTCTCTTAAGAAGTGATATCTTATGGGAATATGATTTGTTCTGAATGCATATCTAGATTCTTTGAAATAATTATCACACTGGTATTATCACATAATATGGAGATTTGGATGATCATACTCTACTTTGATATCTTTTAAGGTTTGCTTCATCCATAGAATTTGAGTACAACATAACACTATTGCTATATACTTTGCTTCTACTGTGGATAAGGATACAAAGTTCTACTTTTTACTTAACCAAGATACCAGGCTATCTCTAGGGAAGAATGCTCCTCCACTTGTACTTTTTATATCATCCACACATCCTACCCAATCTGAGTATGTATAAGCTACCAATGTGAATTCTTTACCCCTCTGGTACCATAACTCATAATCCATAGTTCCCTTTAGATATCTGAATATGCATTTTACAACTTGCACATGTGTTTCTTTCAGACCTACTTGAAAACATGTAGCCATACCCATTTCTTTCATGATATATGGTTTGAATTCCATCACATATAGTAAACTCCCAATCATTTATCTATAAAGAGTTTGATCAACATTCAGAGATTCATCATCTTTTCTCAACTTAGTCCCAGTATCCATAGGTGTGCTAATAAGTGCACACTCCATGCCAGATTTATTCAACATTTCCTTCACATACTTGGTTGGTTTGGGATATAAATATTCCTTTATTAGATTGAGAAATTTGTAATCCAAGGAATAATGATAACTCTCCCAACATAGACATCTCAAACTCCTTATACATGTCTTCGATAAATTTCTTAGACATTTCCTCATTGTCTCCTCTAAAAATTATGTCATCTACATACACAACAACAATCAACTGGTGCTCACCTTCAATTTTAATGTAAATATTGCTATCAACAAGTCCTCTCTTGAACCCTTGGTCTTGTAGATACTTATCAAGCCTAGAGTACCATGCTCTGGGGTCTTGTTTTAATCCATACAAGGTGTTCTTCAACTTACACAAATAATCTTCATTTTTTGATAGGAGGAATGATTCAATTTGTTCTATGTATACTTCCTCTTCTAATTTCCCATTTAAAAATGCTGATTTGACATCCATTTGGTAGAATTTGAAGTTTTGAATACCGCAAAAGCAAGAAAAATTCTAATTGCTTCTAATATTGCAACAGGAGAAAAATTTTCTTCAAAATCAACACCTTCTACTTGAGCATACCCTTTACATACTAACCTTTCATTTTTTCGAGCGAATTTTCCATCTTCATTCAATTTATTACAAAATACCCATTTATTGTCAATCACATTCTGATCCTTTGGCCTAGGTACAAGTTCCCATGTTTCATTCTTCTCAATTTGATCTAACTCTTCCTCCAATGTTTATCACAGCTAGCTTTTGCAAAGTTCTTTGGATCTATTTTGGATAATAAGGAGAAATTTACTGGTTCTGATGCACTTAAAATTCTTCTTCTTATCTATAATCCATCATTAAGGTTTCCAATGATCTAACTTTCAACATGATTCTTCTTAACAAAGCGAGATGGTGTTTTGGTGTTCTGCCTTTCAGATTTACTTAATTTTTCAACATCTTCTTCCTCTTCCTTTTCTTCTACTACCTCAGGTATTTCTAAGGGCTCTTCTGTAGGTTCTTAGCTTTTTAATTCATGATTTCATCCACTCTCACATTTGCACTTTCTACTATAGTTTGTATTCTTTTGTTATAACATTTGTAGGCTTTGCTTTTAATAGAGTAGTTAATAAAAATTCCTTCATCTGCTCTTGAATCGAATTTTTCAAAGTTTTCTTCATTTCTTTTAATAAAGCATCTACTTCTAAACAATTT
Source organism: Taxus chinensis (assembly GCA_019776745.2). NCBI lineage: Eukaryota > Viridiplantae > Streptophyta > Pinopsida > Cupressales > Taxaceae > Taxus > Taxus chinensis. The sequence goes on from CM034150.1 coordinate 862,286,653, forward strand.
GAAATATTTTACAGTAGTTGGTCTTCATTTCCACAATTCATAAAGAGTTTTTTCATGACTAACTCTTACTTTCCCTCTCTTCAAGATATGAACAACCATATTTACTGCTTCTCTCCAAAATTTATCTGATAGCTTAGATTAATTTAACATGGTTCGAGCCATCTCTTGGACAGTTTGATTCTTTCTTTCTACCACTCCATTTTTTTGGAGTCCTTGCAGTTGAGTATTGTCTTTTGATTCCATGATCTTCACAATATTCAATGAATTCATTTGAGGTGAACTCACCTCCATGATCTAACCTCGCGCACTTTATCAATCCGGTTTCATTTTCTACTAAAGCCTTGAAAGATTTGAACTTCTCAAATGCTTCTGAATTTTCTTTTAGAAAGGCTACCCAATTCATTCTAGCGTAGTCATCAATGAATAACATGAAATAACTCTCACATTGTATGCTTTATGTTCTGGTAGGTCCACACAAATCCGTATGAATAAGCTCCAGTGGTTTGGTGGTAGAATAATCCTTCATTCTAAACCTTTCTCTGGTCTGCTTTCCATGCTAACATTACTTACATAAATTACTTGCAGGTTTCATTACCTTAGGCATATCTCGCACAACCTGCTTGTTGTTGATTGTAACAAGATTATCAAAATCTATATGCCCCATCCTTCTATGCCATAGCCAATTCTCTTAAACCGGACTTAGAAAACATTTCTCTCCTTTTACTTCTCTGAGCATGTATAGGTTATTTGTGGTTCTATGTGCATATGCTACTAACTCTCATGTCAGCCTTTCTTATCTCACACCCTTCAGCATAAAACTTAAGTGTGTGTCCTTGATCACACATTTGGCTTACACTTACAATATTATTCTTTAATCCTTCAACAGATAAAACATTATCTGTTTTTGTTGTTACCATTATCAAGATTCAACGTACCTTTTTCAGCAATATTTGCTTTAGTGTTATCACCAATTTTCACCATACCTTCATTTACTTTCTTCAATGAGATGAACTTACTTTTATCTCCGATCATATGTCTTTAACATCTGCTATCAATGTACCACAACTGACCTTCATCATGTGCATGGAATGTCATTTGAACAAGCATAGATTTCTCTTTATCTTTCCCTTCATCATTTTTCTTCTATTTCAAAATTTTTTTAGCTTCTTTCTTCTTTATTTCTGGAGCATTTACCTTCTAGTTCGATGTGGATGGTTCCAAAAAAATCTTGCCCTATGTCCACAGTTATTGCAGTTATAACACACAATATCTTCAACATAGTTTGATAAAGGAGAAAAAGAGTTGTAATTTCTATTTGAGAATCCATACACACCTTTTTTCTTTATATTTTTGTCTCTCACTCATATTCTATAATCTATTACTTTATGACCAAAATGATTACAATAGAAGTAATAACCATAGAAATAATTTTCAAACCTAGACATGTGAGTATATCTTGGAGGATTTAGTCTTCTAAACTTGTTCTCATCTTTTCTTTACTCGTAAGAAGTGTTTATCTCCATAAAGCTCTTCTCCCTTTTCAACTCTTCATTCTTCATAGGTTCCTTGAGTATATCTGCATAGGTCTTTGAATTCTCTGATTTTGTCTCTTTCAATGACTCTATACCTTTTGTGTTAGTGGTGTCTTGTCTTTCCTTATATCCAAGACCAGTCTTGTCGGATGTTGACTTCTGTTGGTTCAGAATGTCATCTAGTATCTCAATAATTGTATCGAATTTTAGATTACTTATAACTTTGGCATTTGTTTTTTCCAATTCCTTTCTCAAAGCAATGATATGTGACTCACACTTTTCGTAATCTTCTTCCTTAGTCCTTAGCTGATTTCTTAATTCTTCTTCAACTCATTTTGCTTCTTCAATTTGGGTGTTTAGATCCACGATCATCTTTCCTGATTCTTCAAGAGATTGTGATATCTTAGCTTCAAAGTTACGATCTTCTTCATACTTTAGGAGCTATAATTTTTTTTTTCTGATTTTTCTTTTTAAGAGCTTTCAACTCTCCCAAGGCACAGATAAGTTCCTCTTCAAGATTCACTTCACCTTTTTCTTCCATGTCTTCATCTCTTTCTAAGTCATCTTTTATAGCCATGAATAATATTTCTTCATTATCACTATTTGAGTCACTTATCCCACTTTCTTTGGATGATCTACTACTTCCTTTTGAATATAAGCTTTTATTTTTATTTCCAAATATTTTCTTGCCTTTTCTTTGTTTGAATTCCCTTTAAAATTTAGGTTTTCTTTCATCATCATCGCTATCTTCTTTCTCTAGACACTTAGACGCAAAATGACCAATTTTACCATAGTTTAAAACATTTAAATGGTAACTTACCTTTGTACTTTCCAGATCTTTTCTTTAACTTTTGAATGAAAAAAGATTATTTCTCATCTTATTATTGTTGCTTGAGTTATCATTCAACTCAGGTTCTTTGATTTTCTCTTTCTTTGAGACTTTGATTGCAACTTCCTTCTTTGATGGTCTATTTGACTCAGTCCTTATTTCATACACGGTCAGTATTCCATGTAGGTCATCCATGCTCAACTTATCAAGATCCTTCATTTCTTCAATGGCAGACACCTTAACATCAAATCTTGATGGTATAGATCTTAGAATATTTCGAACGATCATGGATTCTTAAATCTTTTTTCCTAACCCTCTTATGGCATTGAAAACCTCATCCACATGAAGAAGATATGCTACAACATTCTCCTCATCCTTCATTTTCAAGCTCTTAAATTGTCTCCTATGGGTTTGAAGCTTAGCCATTTTAACCTTATCATCACCTTCATAGATAGTTCAAAGTTTTTCCCATATCTCCTTCTCCATGTCACATTGCATTACTTTAACAAACTCAGATTCTGATAGGCCACATAGGATTGCATTCATTGTCTTGGCATTGTTTTCAAAAGCCTTCTTTCTGACTTGATATTTTGGTGGAACTGATGGGATTGTATATCCAACTATTACTAATTGCAAAATATCAAACCCTAGTGCCATTAAATATGTTTTCATTCTTATGCTCCAAAATGAATAATTTTTTCCATCAAATAATAGAGCCTTGTTCAAAGAAAAAACTTCTTGTACTTGATGAGTAGCCATATGTGCTTCTGAGATCTACCTTCCAATTGTTAGATTGATCTTGAAGGTACCCAATCTGATACCAATTGTTAATCAAAAGATAATACTGAGAGGGGGGTGAATCAATATTACGATATTTTTAAATTTAACACTTAATCTCAAAACCGCAATCACAATTAATCAATTTCATAGTGAATATATCAAAGAAATCAATAAATGCAAAGTAAACCAACAGAATGCAAATAGACATAGATTTACATGGAAACCCTTTCGAGAGAAAACCATGGAGAAAATCTTCTTTATTATATTTATCAAATGTTTGTAGGCACCAATCTACAAGAGCACCAAATCAACAAGAGACACCGATCTCTTCAAATATGAAGGCACCAACCTTCCTTACAAAAAACAAACTCTTTTCTATCTTTTATGTTGTTGTTGCTTCAATAGATGATAGAAAACTTCCTTTACAAATCAAATCAACTGTACTTTTCTTACAAAACTACTACTTAGAATATTCTTCTTATTTATTTCAATCCCTTCACATATATAAATCGCTGCAACTCTTCATTTAAAAAGTTTTTTAGATTTGCTCCTTTCTCCCTCAAACATATTCCTTATATAGTCTTTTGCAACCTTTCAAAAAGGCATATTTTCTACCAAATGACACCCCCTTTCATTTAATTTAATTAACAATCTTTTATTGTAATAATGTAAATACACATGTCAGCCATAACTATAAAGTGGCACTATTTTCCAAAGGAGGGTGTCCAAAATTAAAAAAAAAAAACATTTCTATTTGTATTTTAAACCATCCTATTGACATATTTATTGCTCCTTTAATTACCCCTTATCATACTAAAACATGGAGATTTAATTCTGTCATTTGAATGTTCTTTTTCACCATAAAACATGGCATATGAACACCTTAAAATGCTGATATCTCTCTCCTATGTACAGTTGTGTATATCTCACTTATACCATGATAATCCTTATAAAAAAATGCTTCTTTTCATATATTTAAACTTTCATTTTCTACCCTTCTATACTATTGGTTATTTCCGTTACTTTCTACCATTTCCGTCAATAGTTCCATAAACTTCTATTACACGATTCCGTTAACCAAATACATCAATGATTAAGCCTTTGACATCAATGACAATATTTCTAACAGCTAAAACGTGTGATGAGTATGCCTAAGCTAGGAGATTGATGTATGATAATGCAAATACGAGAGATGTATCTATGTTAACATGGTGGTCGGGATGTGTTAGATACTATGCCCCCAAGTGTGTGCTAATGTATGTATTTTTTGATAAATGATGTTGGTCAACCAATAAAGAAGTGATATATGAAGGTGGTGTAATATCATAGATTTTTTAAGATTGATTCAATGATGGGATAAATAATGAAAGATCGTATGATATGTGTGATAAGTGATAGATGATTGTAGATGTATGTATGTATGGGTGGTTATGTAATAAATAGATATGTTAATGTAAGGTGAAACGAGGTTATTTATTGTAATAGACCTCTCAACAGTCATATAAGAACCATAAGAATATGAGTGTATCATCAGGAGGGTAGGGTGACAAGATTCACCTACCAAAGACCAAGTTTACGTTTAGCGGTGGAAATATGGTAGGCAAAAGTAATTATAGGATCATATGATTGTGGTGGAATTTTCAATGTGTCATGACCACTAGTAGGAGGATTAGTTTCTTTGATGAAAGTAATTGGTTAGAGCTTATACTTGAGGGGAGGCCAAGTTGCACTGATTTTTAAAGGAGGTTGCTTAGGTTGAATCAACAATACAATAGACGACTTAGTAGGAGGAGATTGTGAACTAATTTTGATAGGTGGTTGACTGTGTTGAACTTGTGATGTCGTAGGTGGTTGCTTACGTGGCTTGTGACTAACCAAATAAGGAGCAGATTTAGGAGTCCATGTGGATGTAACATTTCTAGATAGGGATACAATATAATGTTCCCAAAAAAATTAAATAAAGCATTGACGCTCAAGATATTTGATTATTCGTTGCAAAGTGTGGAAATCATTTTTATTATGTCCATTGATTTGATGATAATTGTAATATCTATGATCGTGATATTTTGCTAATTGATAAGGAGGATAATAAAATCATGAGATGAAAGACCTATGGATTCAAGGAATGACATGGGATATAAATTTAGTTCAGATCCATTATCAATTAAAGTGCACTTGAAACCTACATTTTGAATATGACATATTATAGGTAGGGGTGGGTCATTATAAAAAGTAGCGAGTTCACCATGAGGGATAGATGGAAAAAAAATATGCTGAGAAAATACATCTGAAAAGGTATTTTAGAGAACATCTAGATGATTATTGTTAGAAATATGAGTTGTGAGAATAATATTGATGAATTTAGCTCGTAATTCAGGATGCAGATGTAAAAATTCATGAATCGAGATATCCATGATGAAGGAACCCTAAGAAGAATGAGGATCCTAGGAGAATATAAATGAATTTGGGTTCAGTAAAATGATCATCTAAAATGTGGATATTGGAATAGTTAATCTAACCAGGAACATCCATAAATAACAATGAATAGATATAGAAATTGACCCAAGCAACTAAACTAATAAAATTGTGAAACCATAATTGACGAGTAGGGTTGGAAGGAGCCTAGTTGATTTAGAGGTTGATATGTACTATGTTGTAAAATCAAATGAATATTATGGAGGTAGGAGAGAACATGCAGAGGTCCTGAAAGGATGGATCTAAGTTGTTTGAAGGGACAGTGACACCTAAGAGAGGATCAGGGCACCTACGGGTGCCTTAGTATGGATTTTGGGTGCCATGGTCTATGCAGGAGGTCCAAAAATCATATCTAGAAGGTCAGAAGATGATCTAAATCCTTCACTCCGTGTTGCATGTAACTCATTTATCTATGCTGGATGTCTTCAATGATCAGCGATGAAAGAAAGACCTATAAGACCTCAAAACAAGCATCAAACCCTAGAAAAAGAAGAAGGCAAATGAAGGGGTTGGACTATCCTCAGTAGCCACAATGATGGACTTACTAACTAAGCCATGCACTACATCTCAGATCTGATTTAGTTATATGTGTGTGTGATCATGCCCTAGGTTTCTCTTGTGTCAGTCGCACTTTGTGAAAGTAGCGAGAAATAACTATGTATAAAATATAATAGAATGGTGGATGGAATAGAATAAACTTCCCTCCTATGCAATGTGATGTGGATGAACTAGCCTTGTGCATTTGTGATGGAGCTAGATGGATGCAAAATGAGCTCTACATGGATTCAACCTTAGATGATGATAGTAGTGCCTAGTGCTTGATCCCTCATTATGGTCTCGTAATGTTGTATTTATATAGTTATCTTGTTCTAATTTCATAATTAACCCTAAAAAGGCTGACCACTAAAAAGATAAGAAGCTCAAATGGCTATAAAGTTCCCAAAAAGAGGTGGGAAAGTGTAAAAAGGATCAAGGCACTCCAACTAGGACCAGGGCACCGATGGGCGCCCCAGTACTAGCTCGAGCACCCCAGTTAAGGCTAATATGACAAAAAGTGTCAAAAATAGACTTGGCATATGTGTGGGGTGAAGGTCGAGAATTATGAAAGAAAGCAAATAAAAATGACTAAGATACGGGGGTTAGTTATTAATTTCTTCACTCAAAAACCATATGAATAGTAGTATAAGACCGAGACTAAATAATGTCTAAAGTGCATGATTTTGTGTTTACAACACAATTATTATAGGAATGATACTTCAAGATCCGTATGAAGGGTTGATTATCTGATTTGAGTTATGATTCATCTTTAAAACCATGTGAGGATGGAAAAAAGCAATGAAATGAGTGAAAATGGACCCAACTGTAACTTTTTTCTGTGAAAACCAAAACTTTCTATTTCTAGCAGGTCCTAGCCAACACTGCTATTTTTGGAAAATTTTCCCTATTTTCACTCTCTAATGTTTCTTGTCTTTTTGGAGGAAAACGGATGTCGAGAATTCAAATTATTTGACCACTTTCTATTTTTAATCATGCCCCACCATGGACACTTACTATTTTAAGTAAGTACACTACGGGTGTCGGATTGCAATGAAAACATCCTTGAAATTTTGGGTTTTATTCCAAGATTCCTTGCTCCAAATTTTAAATGATTCATTCATCCAAATGAGTTTTAAAATGAATTTTTAAAAATAGGGGGCATAATACTAATAAAAACACAGTCCTCCATATCTAGAAAGATCAACAACTTCATCATGCGAAGAATAGTTTAAATGAATTTAGCTTTTTTAAAGATCTTTAGCTCTAAGTTTAAGATGATTTCACTTATTGGATATTTGGGGAATTGAAAAATTATTTGAGGAAGGTATAATGTTGTTGAAAAATGTATTCCTCAATAACCCTAAAAAATAGGGACTTCATGGCATGAAAAGTAGCTCATGTGAAACTATATTTTTGGGGATCATTTTCTCCAATTTTCAAGTGATTACACATGTCGGATCCTTAGGAAGTGAAGAAGGGAATTTCCATAATTTTGATTCTCTATCATGGAAAAAATTAATGGAGGATTGAATATTTGAAAAAAATGAATATTATCCAAGTGGAAACTATGAGCTTGGGAGAAGAGAAATCAGTTCAAACACTTGGTGCAATCAATTTTCTGGTTAGCAGGCAATGAGAAAAGCTTTGTTTTTACATTCATGGATTCCCTAGAAATTTTTTGGAAGCATGGTGGTTTTTATTTGAATAATTTTTAGTTTTCATGGCCTAAAAAATGTATTGAAGGTATAAATTTGAGGAGAAATGAGCTTGGAAGTTAGTTTTTTCACATTTTATAGCTTCCGAGCAGTCAATTTTCTTCACGAGTGAGGTAGAAGCTTCATAGGAAAAAAACTAGGGTTTGGAAGCTTGGGTGAGGGATGGATTTTTGTTTCCTCTCTTTCCCATTGAGAATGGATACAAGGGGATAGAAAAATTCACCCTCATCAGATGAGGACAAGTGGCGTCTTCATATGCAAGGATGGAGAGATTGATGAAATCATGTCCTAGCTCCTGGGAATCATCATCTTGTCACATGGAAAACCTTGAAGAAGGGATAGATAGGTTAATTTTTTATTTCCAATATTTACCCTTGGGAATGGGGACAAGAACTAAAAGAAAATTCACCCCAACCTAATCATGTCAAGTGTCACTACGTAATGTAATTTTGGGGAGAATGGTTTTAACCCATTTGACACTCAGGGGGTTGAAAGTTGGTCATGTGGAGGATAAAGGGGAGTAACTGAGGAGGGAAAAATATTTTTTCCCATCTTTACCCTTGGGAAATGGAAAAGAGGGATAAAAAATTCTTCCATGCATTAGGAGGTGAGATATGTCCACCCAAAAACATGACTCACTGTGGGAAACACACCTGTAAGAGAGACAACTTGACAAAGAGATTCCTAGAGCTCTGGATGGTATTTTATCATGAAAATTTATATGATTTTGAATCATAAGACCAATTCAAGAATAATGGGATGGGTCTAAAATATCAATTCTTCTTGTAAGTTCAAATAGCTGCTTTTATTTCTTCGAGACAGTCGGGTGTGTCTACAAAAAGCTGAGCTTCCATGAGAAGCCATCAAGTATTGTGAAATATTTTATAATTGCACCATTTTTAGGATTCCTTACTATTTCCAATCAATATTTTTTTTATTTTTAATTCATTACAGAACTCCCATAATCCTCCGCGAAAGATCAGGTCCCTATTTTGATTCCTTACACGTGAAAAATACTATATTGCATAGTTTGTTCCTAAAACTATAAAAATTCCCTAAATATTCCTAAAATAGATACTTTCAAAACTCTCCAATACCTCCTATAGATTATTGTGGGCCTTCATATTTTTCCTAGAGGATGCACACCAATCCTGAAAAGGCTAAAATTAGTCTTTCCAAACCTATCAGAGAAGTAGCCTTTGGAAACACTTTATGGTATGAGATGAATGGCTTTGTCACAACATTTCAAACAATAGGAAAAGTTTGTTAAAAACATGGGAAGGAACTAAAAGGTGGGGATGAAACTGATACAAAAGGAAAAGTGATCAAGAGAGGGGGTTTGGGAAGAATCTAGAGCAAATTTTCAAATTTGGCTTAGTTGTCATGTTTGAAAATTTGAAGTTTTCACATTACACATTTGCATGAAAAAAATTGGCTCTAGATTTGGGAATTATTATGGATCAAGTGTAATGAGGACAGGAAAAGAAGAAACTCCAAAATCTCAAGACACTATGTGGACCAATGCCTTATTCATTGGGCTATATAGTCACCACACAACGAAACTTTACTTTATTGAATACACACACACAACAAGAAACAAACACATTGAAGAGAAACACAAAACATAATGGAACCACAAAGAAATAAGGGAAACATCCTAAAAAACCTATGTACATGGAGGGTATAACTCTCTTTCATTAAATCACCAAATCAAACTGAATGTTTACCCATATATGGGTATCACTGAATTCCTTTCTTTTGTAAATCCATTGACAGGATCACTGAAATATGAACCTTTCCTTAACTTATTGAGAAATTTAACATGATTTCTATTTCTATTGATGAACTACTTATTCAATTCATTACCTTTGTTACTTTGACACATTATTTTCATCTTCTCATTGAATCTCAAGTTCATTCACCTTGCTGATTTTTCATCATTGCTCTGAAGATGAGCCTTGATCATACTTGAATTATCATTTACATACTAAGGCCTATGTACTTTTATAGGCATTTTTTTAATTTACTGTCTACTTCATGACCACCACTTCCACGGGTTGATTCTCAGTAGATGCTTTGGAAAATTCAATGGTATCATTAGCCTTTTTATGTTCTTTGCTTCTCAATTGGTCTAAGAAGTTTTCATTCACATACTTCGTATCTTTTGCAACATGTTTACCTATATACTGTGGCATGAACATTACTTCATTCTTTTGGAAATATAAGAAGCTCAAGCTTGGGTACACAACATGAACACTACCATATTCTTCATCTTGTCCATCTTGAGCTTCAAAATCCATTTTCAAGTTGAGGGCATCCTTCTCTTGAGTAGAGTGAACACTGAATGATTGTGGCTTATTGAGAATATTTTCATTTAAAAAAAAAACTTTGGGATCAAGAATTGTTTCATCTATCCATTTTTCATCGAGAATGTCTCCATCTTCATGAAAATAAAATGAGAACAACATTGGATTTAAAATATTTACATTATCATTTACCTAATCTTGATCACTGAGAACCAAGAAATCCCTTTATGTGATGAAATCATCCTCTCCTTGAATAGGTTCAAATTGAAGAGGTTGAAACATCTTGTTATTCTTGTGTTTCTTGTCATCTTCTTTCAATGAGAAAGACAAGTATTCATATTCATATGCACACTCATTGAATGAAACCTCATTCAGAATGTTAAGAACATGATTGGAAACATTAAAATAACTTGACAAGAAGTTGTTGGACATCATTATTTCTTGATCTGTATTTCTCTTCACTTCAAGATTACTTTGTTGCAAGTCAAGACTCTCATAACTATCATTAACATTCGGTGTAAAAATTACATTCATGCTCACATTCCATGAAAAATATTTATTCTCAAAATCTGATTTCATCATGTCATTATGATGTTATTTGATCAACTTTGTGATGTTTGTACATTCTTCCACCAACATGGGCAGCTCAAGATCATCCTCTAAAGTCATGAAAAAATTATAATGTTTTGAATTTAGACACAATATACCTGCCATTGGGTCATCTAGTATTTGAACAATATACTTAATTTCATTGATGGGAAGAATTTTCTTCACTTTACCATTGACTGGAATGGTGGCATACAACCAATCCAGCTGTATATCTCCACCTACATACTAATAGAAGCTTCAGCCCAACAACATACCATATAAGGCAAATATGTCTACTACAAGTATTCTCATTGTAATTTTCTTGTCAGTGTAGTCCACTAATGATACCTAAGCATCCTTGACCTATCTAAAGATAGGTACTTATTTCATTTCCATGGAGAGGAAATGGCTAGAGGTAGGTGAGAGGGAGAGGCTTATATCTTAAAAAAAAATTGTAGGCATTGCGTTGTCTGAAGCACCGAAGTCAATGATTTAATTATTCAGTTTGTACTCATAAAAAAGGATATATAGAAAGGTTTTACCTTCCTAGAGGTGGAGGGTGTGGAAGTGAGATAGTTAAGAAAAGGGGTGGAATGGTAGTGGTATCATTATAACATGAAATATAACTAATTCCTTTGATATGTTGGACAATCCTATAAAATTTCTTGAGATGGGTTTTCAAGTACTCATCCTTAGAGATTTGAACTTTGTATTTTTTGAAATGGTGAATGATATCAAAGGATGAGGAAGTGGTAGGCACATTGTGGATTATGGTAGCCTTGACATGGATGTTCTTAAGCTCAATAGAAACTGATTTTTCAATGAAAGTTGAATGACATTTGAAGAGGAAGAAGGATTTTTGGTTGAAGTAGCCTTTTGTTTCTTCTCAGCTGGCCCTGTGGAAGAGGACTTCGATGATCCTCCTTTAATTTTTGTTTTTCATGGAGTCATTGTTTGAGGATTAAATTTATTAGATTGGGAGTAGAAGAAGATCCTACTTTATCCTTTTTTGATCAAGTGAATACTGCATAGGAGAATATAATTGTGGATTATTCAAAATCTTCATCAAGTGTGCATTCACAATATCTAATCCGAGAACATTATTCTTCTCCTTCATATTCAATTTATGATTCAAAATATTCTTCTCATTCATCTTCATTTGCCTCACATATTGCATTGAACGGTTTGGCTTCTAAGGAAAGCCTTTGGGGTGCTCCTGCAATTTGATTTCTATTCCGGTTTAGATGAGATGCTCGTTGAGAAATTTATTTTTTCAGCATTGAAAATTCATTATCCAACTTTTGCAATAATGGATATACTCTCTCATCTTTTTAAATTTGGGCCTTATCCTTCATTGAAGTATTCTTGGTCTTCCCTAACATGATTAGGTCATCCTCCACTCCAATAACAAGTTGTTGAGTGTTGTCTAGATTGTTTAGTTGAATACTCCATAGAATGAAACTGACTTCAGGCTACTGGGCATTCATGAAGAACATTTTTTAGATTATCTGCAGTAGGATGGGAAATAGTGGAAATATTTTTGATCATCTTGTTGAATTTTTCCATGAAGTCTCTAATGGAATATTGTAGTTCTTTCTTCATTTGAGTAAGTTGAGCAAGAAGAGCATGAACATTTTTGTCAGTTTTGAATCTTTCTTCAAAATTATTTTTTATATCATCTCAAATAGAGATTGAGCATGATGGAAAGTAGTAGAACCAGTCTGAAGCGACATCTTTTAATGTTTCTATGAATAATCACACTACAAAATATCTGTGTAACACTCCAAAGATACCCCAATATGTGATTAAGGTTGTGATATGATCGTCAGGACATTGCTTGCTATCTCCATAAAATTTTGTAAAGTTATTTCTTGATCCTTTTGGAAGTTCATAAAGTGGTGGAGTCAGAGAAAATGAAATAGTGTTTTTTCCCCATGGAATGGGTACTTGTGCTGCCATATTAGGTTCTTCTCTTTCTTCTTATTATTGAATGAATACTAATGGTTCCGCAACTAGTTCTTCAGTATGATCTTCGAGAGTATTTCCACTAATTTTTCTTCTTACCAGTATAATGGGAAGTCTAAAATCATATATTTTTTGTTCTTAAAATTTGGGGTCAACAACTTCACCTGCACGATCACCTAGAGTGTACCTTATTTATGATAACTTGCCTCGACTTACAAAGAAATGGAATACAACTGGGAAAATTTGGAGTTCTCAAAAGGATTGCAACAAGGATTTTGAGCACTTAAATATAATTTCGGTATTTTTTAGTTTGTATGGTTTTTTTTTAATATCTCATGTTTTTTATATTTTTTGATATTTTTATGGGTGTACATGGGCAAATCTCTCCCCACTAGATTCGCCAAAAACTGTTGGTGAAATAATTTTTCATGTTGTAAATTGTGTGTTTCAAGCAAATCTCATGGGGTTACACCTCTCCTTCTTATGTATGGGGAGGCTCCCATTATTGAATGTAAACAATCCTATTTCTATGGGTGTTGAAATAGGCCAAGGATCACATAGGAACACTTCACTGAACTTATGGAAAAGTGATTGTATGTTGTACAAGGGAGGAATTTACAACAATGAGGGGTAAAGGAGATAAATTAGGAAAGAGAGGGTTATTGTTGTGAGTAGGCACTAGCAGAGTTCACACACAATAATTAGAGTAGTTAAACATTCAACTAGAGGAAAGCAACAATGTATGCATTTAGCAATACTAAAAAACTAGAGACACATAGTAGTTCTTTAGATTAATTAATCAAGGACACCAAGTTCCTTCTTCATTACTCAAGATCACTATGATTTAAAATTTGTAGAAAAGAGAGAATAGAGGAAAACATATGTAAAGGAAATGGAAGAAATCTATTTTTTATTTCTTGTGTAGTAGTGATACCAAGCTCAAAAAATTACAACAATCCTCAATTTCTATAGAAAACTACACTTTCAATATCCTTTAGAATGGAGTAGTCATTCTAATTTATAACATTGCATATTTCCTTTTAATCTACCCCCTACATGATTCTTCATGTTCCTATTCCACTTGTTACCTTTCAATTACCCTTAGAGGGGGTTTTTACTATTTGCGGTGTGGAGGTTGAGGTCTCGGAGTCCAATATTGCCAGGGTGACTGATATGAAGAGGGATGGGTTAAAAATATACAAGGAAAGAACCCGTAGAGACCTTGAGATTGAGTGATTTTTTGTTGGCAAGGAGACTTGTTTCTTCTTCTTTGATTGTATTGCACGTTTGTGTATTCCTGGAGTCTAGAAGGATGTTTTCCTTCAAGTTATGAAAAAACTATACCCATCACATAACCTTCCTCAACATGTTCCGTCATAATTTTATGGTTAGTATTCCGTTTTCTTGGCTACCTCTCTTTCGAATTCACTAATGGATTTCTAGAATAAGAAAGTTGAGCTGCCCCTTCATGAGGGCCTGATTCTTCTTCTAGTTGAGAATGGTAAGCCGGTTCTAGATCATCCTTTGATTAAGAACCTGGAGGAGGAAGATGAGGAATATGAAATTACTCTTGCGGAGTGTCTTACTAAAATGAAAGAGGGTAAAGGTACCCCTAAGGAGGATGACAAAAACGAGGGAGGTGGTGGGGAAGCCAGTACTTCCAGGAATAATTAATGTGTGGGAGACCCCATTATTTTTGAAGAATGGAGCAGGAAGATGGTGTATTTAGAAGGGGTCCTAAAAGCTATGGAGCACATGAACAAGGGGCAAATGGAGTCCATTTTGAACATCATCAACATTTTGAAGAAGATGGTCGGGGATCAGGTCCAGATAAAACATAGAATGATGGAGCTAGAGACTCAAGTTAAAGTGCTGCTTGACAGAGTGGAGGAGACCAAAGGGGAAAAGAAAAGGAGGAGATTCAACCTTCACATTAGCATCTTGGAGGAGGAGTAAGTGTTGGTTGGTTCTGGACTCCCGGTCAGTTGTTGTTGGTATGGAGCCTCTGGAAATTTTTTGATTGTTGCGGAGGCTTTGTTGATCTCTGAAATTTATGTGGACTACGGGCAAACTATGATGCCTTGTTTGTTTCTTGGTCTCTTTTGTCCTTTTTGGGGTCTATATCATACATTGTAAGAGTTAAGGTTGTTTAACTCATTTTTCTGGGACCCCTTTCTGGTTTTTCTTTTTGTTTTGTTTCTGGTTGTGTTCCTCTCTTTTGTACTGGCCCCTGGAATATGATCCCTAGTTTTTGACTAATCTAATAAAAAAACCCTTAGAAGAGAATAATTAAAAACCTCTCTTATAATTTTGAGAGATTAATTTTACAGTTTACAAATTTATTTATCACCTAAGTGAATAGAACAAAATAACAAAAAGTACATTCTCAATTAAAAATTAGAATATGGAGAGAGAGATAAGGGAGAAACGAAAGGAATTGAATGATTTATTTTTGATGAATAAATTTTTGATATGAGGAATGGTGATCACACTCTCCTCTTGCAAGATACACAGACACCTTGGGATGTTGAATGGAATTTCTTAGGAACATTGTTGTGAGACCTTTTGATGTGAGCTTGAGATGAACATGTCCATCACTTATTATGGTTCCTTCCTGATCTTATAGAGAGATTCAGGGTCACTTTCTTATTCCTTAGGATTTCACAATTGTCCCTTGATCTTGATAGATAACTCACAGTGATCAAGTTTTTTGATGCTTCTCCTTTACTTACTCATATAATATGCCTTTAGATTGTGGATGAAAGGTATAACCCCTGAATGGATTGCTTGAGAAGTGGACATAGATTGGAATGATCTAAAATTTCATGTGTCTCATCATGGAAAAAGTATGAGATATTGACTAGCTCACGTGAATTGGCTAGCTCAATCATCTCACCTATCTCAATCAAGTAACCTTTCTCTACTAACTCAACCAACTCACCCAACTCAACCATCTCAACTAACTCATCAAGCTCACCCATCTCAACCAACTCACCCAACTCAACCAACCATCTCACCAAAGAGATAATGGTGGATCAAGACATGATGATTATTTATATTGAGTTTCAATTGAGTCGTTGTCTCTCTTTGAATTCTTTTTCAACTGAATAATGCCTCTGATTTTCACCTGTTGCACCTCGATATACCTTACCTTTATCCTTGACACAATTATGATCAGAATGATACTTCAGGATCCATGTAGAGGTTTGATTATATGATTTTAACTATGAGACATATTTACCACCATGTGAGGATGGAAAAAATCAGTGGGATGAGTGAAAATGGAGCCAATTGCAACTTTCTTCCCTGAAAACTGAAACTTTCTATTTTTAGCAAGTCCTAGCTAAGACTATTATTTTTTGGTAATTTTGCCTTTTTTTCACTCCATGATGTTTCTTATCTATCTAAAGGACCACATATGTTGATAATTTACCTTATTTTACCACTTGATATTTTTATTCATGCCCCATCATAGACATATGCTATATTTAGCAAGTATATTGGGGATGTCAAATTGCATCAAAAGTGGTCTTGAATTATTAGTTTTATTTAAAGATTACCTACTCCAAATTTTGGATGATTCCTTTGTAAAAATGAGTGGGAAAATGAATTTTTCTTCACGGGGAAGCATTATGAGAAATATCAGTCTTCATATCTTGAAAAATTAGCAACTACATCGTGCAAAGAGTAGTTTACATGAAACTAGATTTTTAGATCCTTCGCTCTGAGTTTCAAATGATTTATCTTTCCATATCTTTGGGGAATTGAAAAATTATTCGAGCAGGGTAAAATTCTGATGAAAAATAGGGAATTTGTGGTATGAAAACTAGCTCATGTGAAACTACATTTTTCAGAGATCATTTTCTCCAATTTTCAATTGATTCCGCTTGACGGATCCTTAGGAAGTGAAGAAGGGATTCACTGCTATGTCATGGCAGAAATTAATGGAGGATTAAAGCTTTCAAAAAAATAAAAATTATCCAAGTGGAAATAGTAAGCATGGAGGAGAGAAACCCGTTCAAACAATTCGTGTAATTATTTTTCTGGTTAGCTGACAATGAGAAAAGCTTTGTTTTTGCATTCATGGATGCCTTGGAATAATTTTATATAGCATGGTGGTTATGATATGAATAATTTTCAGGTTTCATGGCCTCAAAAATGGATGATAGGTCTAATTGTGAGTAGAAATGAGCTTGGTAGTTAGTTTTTTCATGTTTTCTAGCTTCCCGAAAGTCAATTTTCTTCACGGATGAGGTGGAAGTTGCCTAGGGAAAATACTAGGGTTTGGAAGATTGGGTGAGGGGAATTTTTTTTCCTCTTATCTAATTTCCTCAAGCATCTTCTTAATTAGATAACAAGTAGATTCCTATTGGATTGACCAAGTGAGTTCTGAGACTCCTATAGATTCACGCCCCACCAGCGGTCAAGCCTTCGACGATATGGGGAAAAGGACTTAATTGAATAAACAAAGAATAATTAAGCCAAGACAATCCAAATCGATAATGAGTATCAAGCTCACGGATGGTGCCAAGTGTTAACCCAGTGAAATTCTAGAAATTAAAGGGGGGAATGAAGTCTCAAAATCCTGCGGGGCTAACATGTGGAGTCAACAATAAGGGCCCTACCAAAGAAAATATCTTCGCATAAATATGTGACAAGTACATTACTTACCTAAAGAGAGGTTAGAGGGTTCATAGAAAGTGCCATGTGTCAGCTCAGTGCACTTCCAAAAGCTACAAAGAAAATCAGAGACCCTAGAGATTCACTTGACTTCCACATGAATATCACAAAAAATGTACTCCAAGTTCGAATCAGGTTGCGAAAGATTGGTGACAAGACAAATACCATGTATGAGAAACTATGAAACCCATCTAAAAGTATTAAATTCTTAGATATTTTCAAAAGGTAAAAGCCAAAAATTCATTTGGCTTGTCTTTTCAGTAACTGAGTTAATGTACAGTTCCATGTAAAGAGAGCAAACTAAAAGGAACGATAACTAGATCTTACCAAGCCAAGAACACAGATGTTAATCAAACACCATGATCTATAAGATGAAATTAACTCACCAGAATAATTTTACATAAAACCTTTGTAAACAAATGAGGAGCAATATCACATATTATTATGGAACTCAATGAAATACAATGAGAATGGGCCTTGCTTATATAGGCAAGAAATAACAATCTAAGAACCAGTCAAGGTCATAGATCAAGCCATAAATCAAGGAAATAACTAGTCAGAGTTAAGACCATAGATTTAGGAGAGAACTAAACATCAAGGATCTAGTCAATACCATAGATCAAGGAAAGAACTAGTCAATACCATATATTAAGGCAATAACTATACCTAACAACTAGATAATATCTCCTAATATCTAAATAAATAAAAATAAATATCCACACACATAAGTGGGTGAAGATAAATATAATAAAGGTAAATAAATTACCTAGGTGAACATGAGGTAAGGTAAATACCTACTCTAACACCCCCCATAAAGTAAAGCTAGGGGCTAAAATAGAAGTGCCATGTCCACAGTATGAGTCCCAGAAACTAGGCCTGATGAGGTACGCATGTACAATAATTGGGAAAAAAAGGACACCGTGGAGTACCTAAAACCAGTAACAACAAAGTAAAGAGAGTAAAAACTCATTGTAAGGCATCCTAAGAAGCTCGGATCAAAAAAATCATATAATGATGAAGAGTTTTGGTGTGCATTGTGGTTTGAATCCACTACTTGATCACAAAACTCAAAAACAACTGACACTAGGCTTCACCAGAATAGCTCCAGACAAGGAGATTGTTAACAGAGTGATGTCAAAAGTGTAAGATGCTGTAAATAGGTGTGCCACAATCCAAGAACAATAACCAAATCAATAAGGCAAGGACACAAAACCTGAAGAAGCATGATCAACACCACACCCTCCCATACTACTGAATGGGTGGAGTGGTGCTACAAATTTGTAGGAGTTGCCCAAAATCAACTACTTGAACACTAAAAAAATAACACTGGACTTCACCAGAATAGATCCCCCACAAGAGATACTGCCAACATGCCAAAAGTGTTAAAAATATAGATACAAAATCTAGAGTTTCAATAGAAATCTCCTGCTCTGATACCATAAAAGTAATAATAACCAGATCATACCAATCCAGGAACACAAATGCTAATCAAACACCACGATCTATAAGATGAAATAAATTCACCAGAATAACTTTACATAAAACCTTTGCAAACAAATGAGGAGCAATATCACATATTATTATGGAACTCAATGAAATACAATGAGAATGGGCCTTGCTTAGATAGGCAAGGAATAAAAATCTAAGAACCAGTCAAGGCCATAGATAAAACCATAAATCTATGATCTTAACTAGTTCTTTGATGACTAGTTATTTCCTTGATTTATGGCTTGATCTATGACCTTGACTGGTTCTTAGATTGTTCCTTGCCTATATAATCAAGGTCCATTATCATTGTATTTCATTGAGTTCCATAATAATATGTGATATTGCTCCTCATTTGTTTGCAAAGGTTTTATGTAAATTTATTCTGGGGAATTGATTTCATCTTATAGATCATGGTGTTTGATTAGCATATATGTTCTTAGCTTGGTACGATCTGGTTATCGTTCCTTTTATGGTATCAGAGTAGGATATTGCTATTGACATTCACCTGTAAGTTTTATTTTGCAAATAAATTCTTTGTATATTCATATACTTGGGATTTGGTTTTATTTTGTTGTTGCATGCGTTTTTATGCAAAACAGATGCTTCCTTTGGATCCGAAAGATGGGAAAACAATAAGACTGACTATAAACTTGACCATTTCTGGAGGCAGTCATTTTTTTGGTTTTTTGTTTTTGCAGAGGTACATGCAGGTTCGCCTCAAAATTCACATCAACCATAATGAAAACTAGAAAATCAATTTCTGAGTTTTTTGTTGTGCACACATTCATTGAAATCCTTAGCCCTTGGTCATATGGTATGGTCATATGAGGTCTTAAATCTTGTGATTCCTTCTAGTATGTGCTTAACTCTAGACCCCTTTCATTTTATTTATGTGATGAAGGCAAAAGCATTTTCTTTTGTTTTAGTGGCAACTAAAATAAATAGCAGAGCATAATATTGAAAAGCTTGTATCTTTTAATCAGTAACTTAGTTTTGGGTGCTATATTTTGCAAAAGTGCTTATTTTTTCGTGCTCTTTCCATTAGAAATATTTATTTTGAGGATTTAATTATACTTATAAAGTAAAAAATATGGAGGAGTGTTATAATCAATTGTGGACGTAATTTCAGTTGAGCCCGACGTCCAAAAATTTGTGGAAGAAAATAGATCACTGAAGAAGTGAAATTTTCTTCTATAATCACTCATTCACAATAAGGATACACTAATACACTCCCTATAGAAAACAATTTCTAGCCTACAACATCACCATCATATTATGGAAAACCATGTCCATGCTCCTATTCCACTTGCAGTTGTTGCTCATGTACCCACTGACATTGATCTGTCAGTCTTTGAGTCTATTATTGCTCTTAATGCTCCTAAGCCTATGAGGTTTCTTACTGCATACTCTTCCACACATGTGCCTATTACAGTAACATATGTTGTGTATCCTACTTCTACTCATATGCATGGATCTTTTGAGAAGTATACCATTGCATTCAGTTCTCGCATGCTCCATTCTATGGGTTTCACTAACGGAGGTATTGGTAGACATTCATAGGGTATTGTTTCCCGTATTCCAAATGTTAAGTGGAATTCTCACCATGACATTGGTTTTCGAGAAGATACTTCATTGGGACCACACATTGACATAGCTCCTATTTTTGTTCACTCGCCTCTTTCTAAGGATCATGAGAAACACATGAGTTATGTACCTTCACTCAGGCTTGATAAACCTAAGATTTTAGCTGTTGGACATGATCAACCTGATACACATTTAGATATTCCTTTGCATGCACCCAATATGCATTTTTCACTAAGTCATATGCATGCATCTTCTTCATCCATCCATGTTTATTTGGGGTGGATATCTGATCACTTGTGGTGGTGACATAGGCATTCATTGAGATGAATCTACAAGTGTGGATCCTCCACCATTCGACCTATTGCTCCAATTTCTATACCTTCTGCATTGTAATGCTTCTTGTCTTGAGATTTTTCTTTAGCAGCTGTAGTGTATCTCTCTTGTTTGTTGAGGTATTTTGTATCTTTATTTTTGACACTTCTGGCATGTTGATAGTACCTCTTGTGGGGGATCTATTCTGGTGAATTCCAGTGTTATTTTTTAAGTGTTTGAGTAGTTGATTTTGGGCAAAACATATAGATTTGTAGCATCACTCCATCCATGTAGTAGTATGGGAGGGTGTGGTGTTGATCCTACTTTTTCAGTTTTCGTGTCCTTGCCTTGTTACCTTGGCTTTTCTTAGATCATGACACTCTGGATTTTGTGTCCTTGCTTTGTTGCTTTGGTTATTATTCTTGGATCGTGGCACACCTATTTGCATCAGTTGATCAAATTATGTTTGATGTTATTTCTTGCACTTTCGACATCACTCCATTGACAGTATCCTTGTATGGAGCTATTCTGGTGAAGCCCAGTGTGAGTTATTTTTGAGTTTTGTGATTGAGCAGTGGATTCAGACCACAGTGCACACAAAACTTCTTCAACATTGTATGAGTTTTTTGAGCCAAGATTCTTCAGATGCCTTGCAACAGGTTTTTCCTCTCTTTACTTTGTTGTTACTAGTTTTGGGTACCATGCGGTGTCCTTTTTTCCTAATTATTGTACATGAGTACCTCATCAGGCCTAGTTGTTGGGAATCATACTTTGTACATGGCACTTCTATTTTAGCCCCTAACTTCACTTGAGGGGGGATGTTAGAGTAGGTATTTACCTTACCTCATGTTCACCTAAGTAATTTATTTACCTTTATTGTATTTATCCTCACCTATTTATGTGTGTGGATATTTATTTTATTTTATTTAGATATTAGGAGATATTATTTAGTTTTTAGGCATAGTTATTTCCTTGATCTATGGTATTGACTAGATCCTTTATGTATATTTCTCTCCTAAATCTATGGCTTTAACTAGTTCTTTGATGACTAGTTATTTCCTTGATTTATGGCTTGATCTACGACCTTGACTGGTTATTATATTGTTATTCCTTACCTATATAAGCAAGGACCATTCTCATTGTATTTCATTGAGTTCCATAATAATATGTGATATCGCTCCTCATTTGTTAGTAAAGGTTTTATGTAAATTTATTCAGGAGAGTTGATTTCATCTTATAGATCATCGTGTTTGATTAGCATCTGTGTTCTTGGCTTGGTAAGATCTAGTTATCATTCCTTTTATGGTATCAGAGCAGGAAATTGCTATTGACATCCATCTGTATGTTTTATTTTGCAAATAAAACTCAATGAAATACAATGAGAATGGGCCTTTCTTATATAGGCAAGGAATAACTATATGAGAACGATTCACCTTGTTCACTTGCACTCGAAGGGTCATTTCAATAGAACAACACAAAAATAGGTTCCATCAGAATCATAAGCCCAGAACCTGATGCATAACGATTGAGAAGTTCATATATGCAATAAATATTTGAAAGGATGTTCCTTAAAAAGTGATTCCACTTCAAGGGAGTTGGTTGCAAAATATTTAAAGATGTTTTAAATGGGTATGGCTCTCACTCCTTAAATAACAAATCATGGGGAAGTGTTAGATAGATTTCAAAAATATATTTTTGTCACTTCACACCATTTACCGTAACTTACAAGTAGTTGGAAGATGGTTATGGAATTATCTTATTATCTTCTTCTCATCCTATATATTGTAATCAGAGGCTTCATAACACATATCAGGAGTTAGTCAATTCTTCTTTCCTATCTTAGTTTTTCTTCTATAAAAGTCAAGGGTCTAGAGCTCTAGCCTTCTCTCTAAGCTTTGTAATTCTACTCTTCTTGCCTCTTATATGTTGTTGTACTGTGCATATTTTTGGATTAATATAATATGCTTTGTGGTACATTTTGTCCATCCTTTGCATATCTGTATTATCTCTAATAGCCTTTATTTTGATGTTGGTATATTATTCATGCTTATAATGTTATTACTAGTTTTAGAAGTTGTGCTTAGTACTTGGAAGTGGTGTTATGTGAGAATCCTTTTTGGACTATGGTGCATTTTTTTAGCCCTTTTCATTATTCACCTTTTCCCCATTTCAAGAAGTCAGGTTCTTGATTAAAGCATCTTCTTCTAGCGCATTACCCTAGTTAGTTTTATGTTTCTTTTAAGTTTTGTCTTAACCCTAACCCACACCAAAGAAGAGCTAGCTTCTTTAAAATCTAGAGGTTACATTAGGGCACACGTCCCACTAACCTAAGGTATCTAATGACTCTGACGGTTCATCCACAAATATAATCGTCAATAGTTTTCCTGGCATGCTAGGTGGGAAAGTTTGAAGCATCCTATCATTTCATCAAGTCAGAATTTCTTTCATCCATATCCATTCATCTTTCCTTCCACATCCTTCATTTCCCTTTGTCCTATGAAATTGTGCAATTATGACTTCATTCCCGCAATGGAATTCACATTTTCAACAATACCATTAATATATAATGAGCTACACATCTTCTCCAAACTAGTAACATGACTAGTTTCAAAGTCACTATGCTGACCCAGATGAACAAATCCAAGACCAGTTTGGATATGAAACTAATCAAAGACACGGGTACGCATTTGGTGACTACGGTCGATTGGAGGATGTTGGTCTACTAGAGAAGATAACACACATAGAGATAGGCATGGTTCAATCTCGGGCTACAAAAGAAATGGATCCATTTAAAATAGGATGTAGGGCACTTTATCCGTGGGTAGGCCTTATTCCTAGGCACTACAAATCACAGGAGAAACTTGGCTTCTTAAAATAAAAACTACCTCCACTTCTGTAGTGGATCGAAGGTATTGAAATATATGGGCAAAGCATGAGACAACCTTGTTAATGGGTAGGCCAATCACCAACTCTTTGTTCATCTCCCATCCCACCCTAAGTTTTACCATATCATAATGCTCCAAATGTTAAGTTCCCTTCTCCATCTCCATCTCCAAGCCATCCATCCCACCCCTCTTTACTTTGAGTAACTATACCCCCCATATAAACAAGGAACAACTCCAAATCTAAAAGAAGAGGAGCATATGGTGAGAAGTGAATCAAATTTAGGGGGTTTGAGTCATAAGTCAGATACTCAAGAGACTACAGATCCCTCCCCCATTCATCCTCTCCACAAATCAGAGTTTCTAGAAGAGTTTGGGCCAACGGGCTTCATGTTTCAAGATGGAGCTATATATGATGGAGAATTTACAGACTCAAAAACCATCATATAAGAGGGGGAGACCTTGGCACAAGAGGATGATGATAAGCTTGATTTCTTATCAGATTTGGGGGATTTCTCTATGAAGAAGAGCCCATGGAAATTACAACCTTGGATACTTCATCAACCCTGCAACAAAAGCATCCTACTAGTCAAGACAGTTCCCCTGAATCAAATTCAAAGGCTCTAGAAAGAGATATCATTGAAATAATTTTTATTTCAATCAAAGAGTCTAGATTTGCTGGTGAAGCTACTAAAAAGGGAAGGAGAAAGAAGATAAGGATGACAAAATTTAGGGAAGTCTACAAAAAATCCTCATCTCAAAGGTTAAAATTCAGAACAATGGGCAAGAATAGAAGATCGAATGGGCCCCACCAAAGGATGGGCCTCATCAGAATCAAGGGGGAATCCAACACATGTCATGATTAATTCAAAACATGAGGATAATATTCTAAGTCCCAGGGGTCAGATACAAAAAATCCAACTAAATGATAAACAAAGAAAGGAGGTATTCATTTTGTTTGTTGATACTTCGGGCAAAAGAGTGGACGATAAGTTTTCATTCTTATCATCTATTGTTTTATTAATTGCATGGCTGCACTTTATAAGAAAGGGAAGCTATTTCTCCCTGCATGTATCAAGTTTTTTTAGCTTTTCCCAAGTTTGGTTAGCATAGGAGTAGGGGTATATTTCTTTCAATAGAAAAAGTGATTTCACACACTCTACATATCTCACTTGAGGCATGTATGATTTATCTTTGTATAAACCCATGTCCGTATTACTCCAATTAAAATGCACCTAACCTCTAATGTTCATAGCAGGGGAATTCATAGTTGTCTGTAACAGTTGTAAACTTCACCTAAAACAAATGCAGAGCAACTAAAATCAGTAAAGGAGGTGATTTTGCTGGTTTTTAATTTTCTACTCTCACAAAACAAGTTTCAGAGTTTCCTTACGAGGGTAGGATGGTGCAAGGATTAACTAGCAGCTACAAAGCTTAGTGGCACTTCAGATACTTCAAACCAAGGTTTAGATCAGCTCATAACATAGTTTCTGGGATGAATGAATAGTGGGAGATTGTGGTTTGTTTCATTTAACAGGCTAATGGTCCCGTGAGTCACCAAACTGTTATCTAATTTCCTCCACTGCTCGCTAAAACTAAATAACAAGTAGATTCCTACTGGATTGACCAAGTGAGTTATGCAACTCCTGCATATTAGAGTCCCACTAGGGGTCAAGCTTTCAGCGATATGGGGAAAAATACTTAGCTGAATAAATGATGAAAAACTAAGATGGGACAAGCCAACTCGATAATGAGTAGCGGGCTTGCGGATGGTGCCAAGTGTCAACCTGATGTAATTCCAAAAATTATAGGGGGTAATGAAGCCAAAAAATCCCACAGAGCTTACACATGGAGTTAACTATAAGGGCCTAGCCTAAGAAAGGGTCTTTTCATTAATATTCAGTGATTCCATTACTTACCCAAAGAGAGGTTAGAGGGTTTGTGGAAGGTGCCACGTGTCAGCTCAACACACTTCCAAAAGCTACAAAGAAAAGTAGAGACCCCAGAGATGTGCTTGGCTTCCACGTGGATCTCACAACAAATGGACTCCAAGTTTGAAGAAGGTTGCAATATGTTGGTGATAGGAAAAATACCACGTATGGGAAATTATGAAACCCACATAGAAGTTTTAAATGCTTAGATATTTTTAAAAGGTAAAAGGTGAAAAGTCATTTGGCTTGTCTTTTCAGCAACATAGGTAATGCACAGTTCTATGTAAAGAGATCGAACCTACAAATACTCAATTTTTTCACCTACAATCAAAGGGTAATTTTAATAGAACAAGATAAAAATAGGTGCCGCCGGAATCATAAGCCCAGAACCTGATGCATAACGATTGAGAAGTTCTGATATGTAATAAAGATTTGAAAGGATGTTCCTTAAATAGTGAGTCCACTTAGAGGGAGTCGGTTGCAAAATAGTTGAAATTGTATTAAATGGGTATGGCTCTCACTCCTTAAATAACAAATCATGGGGAAGTGTGAGATAGATCTCACAAATCTATTTATGTCACTTCACACCATTTACCATAACTTACAAGTAGTTGGAAGATGGTTATGGAATTATTTTCTTATCTTCTCCTCATCCTATATATTGTAATCAGAGGCTTCATAAGACATATCAGGATTTAGTCAATTCTTATTTCCTGTCTCAGTTCCTCTTCTGTAAAATGTAGTGATATGGAGCTTTAGCCTTCTCTCTAAGGTTTGTAATAGTACTCTTCTTGCCTTTTACCTGTTGTTGTACTGTGCATATTTTTAGAGTAATATAACATTCCTTGTGGTGCATTTTGTCCATCCTTTGCATTTATGTATTGTCTCTGATAGCCTTTATTTTGATGTTGGTATATTGTGTATGCTTATAATGTTATTAATGGTTTCAGAATCTGTGCTTAGTAGTTTGAAGTGGTGTTCTGTGTGAATCATTTTTGGACTATGGTGCATTTTACCCACCCTTTTCATTACTCACCTTTTCCCCATTTCATGCATTCAAGTTCTTGATTAAAGAATCTTCTTCTAGCGCATCACCTTAATTAGTTTTATGTTTCTTTTAAACTTTATCTTAACCCTATCCCAAACCATAGAAGAGCCAACTTCTTTAAAATATGGAGGTTACCTTAGGGCGCACGTCCTACTAACCTAAAGTATCCAATGACTCTGATGGTTCATCTACAAATATAATCATCAACAGTCCCCTATGCACCCTTGAGAATGGGGACAAGGGGGACTTAAAAATGCACCCTCACCAAACAAGGACAAGTGGTGCCTTCAGATGCAAGGATGGAGAGATGGAGGAAAGCGTGTCATAGATCCTGGGATCCATCATCTGGTCATATGGATAAAATTGAATAAGGGATAAAGAGGGGTGAATTTTTGTGTCCCCTATGTCCTATTTGAAATGGATAAAATAGGTGTAATAAAATACACCTCAACGTGATCATGCCAAGTGTCACTATAAGATGCAATCTTGGGGAGAAGGGTTTTAGACAGTTTGGCACTCCAGGGGCTGAAAGTTGGTCATGTGGAGGACCAGGGGGAAGAGATGAGTAGGGGAAATTTTTTGTGTCCTCTTTTTCCCCTTGGGAAATGGAAAATAGGGACAAAAAATTCCACCATGCATCAGGAGGTGACATGTTTCCATAAAAAAAAGACTAACTGTGGGAAACACACCTGCAAGAGAGACAACTTGACAAAGCAATTCCCAAAGCTCTAGGTGTTATTTTATCTTGAAAATTTATATTATTTTGAATCAAAATACCATTGAAATAAAAATGGGATGGGTACTAAACCTGAATTATTCCTGAAAATCTAAAAATGGCCTCTTTTGCTTCGAGACAACATGGTGTGTCTATAAAAATTGAGCTTCCATGAGAAGCCATCAGGTATTGTGAAATATTTTATGATTCCACCATGTAGAGGATTATTTAGGATTTACAATGACTATTTTTTTTCTTTTCAATTCATTATGGTACACCTGGAATCCCCTACGGAGGATCAACTCCCTGATTTGACTACTTACTCTTTACACCTAAAAAATGTGTCGTTACACAGTTTGTTCTTAAACCTTCTAAACTTCCCTAAATCTTCCTAAACCAGCTCCATAACTTGTAAAAATCTCCAATACCACCTCTGGATGATTTTGGTCTTCTATATTCATCTTAGAGGATGCACACCAGTCCTAAAATGGCCAAAATTAGCCTTTCTAAGCTTATCAAAGAACTAACCTTTGGAAACACTTCATGGTATGAGATGAATGACCTTGTCACACCTTTTCAAAAAATATAATTTTTTTTTAAAACAAATGGGAAGAACCTAAAAGGTCAACATGAGCATAATACATAAGGAAAAATGATCAAGAGAGAGGGTTTAGGAAGAATTGGGAGAAAATTTTCAAATTTGGCTTAGTTGTCATGATTGAAAGTTTGAATTTTTCATGCCACACATTTGCATGAAAACAACTAACTCTAGCTTGGGGACTTATTATGGATTAAGTGTGATGAGGATAGAACAAGTAGGAACTCTAGAAGCTTAAGACACTATGTGGACCAGTTCCTTATCCATTGGGCTATAGAATCACCTTACAACGAAACTTTCTTATATTGAACACACAAACAAAACAAGAAACAAGCACACCAAATGGAAAGGAAACACAAAATGAGAAGAGAAACACACAACACAAGGGAAATACAAAATGAGAAGGGAAACATCCTAAATCACTTATGTACATGTGGGGGAACACCCACAATCATTGAAACACCAAATCAAACTGAATGCTTGCATGTATATGAGTATCACAGAATGCCTTTCTTCCATAAATCCATTGACAGGATCACTGAAATATGAATCTTTCCTCAATTTCTTAAGAAATATAACATGATTTCTACTATAATTGATGACCTAATTATCCATTTAATTTCCTCTATTTCTTTGAAAAATTCTTTCCACCTTCTCATTGACTCTCAAGTTCATTCCACTATATGATTTTTCATTGTTTCTCTAAAGATGAACCTCGATCATACGTGACTTATCATTTCATACAAAGGTCTATGTAGTTTGATAGGCATTTGTTGTTCATTGTCTATATGATTCATGACCACTTCTTCCATGGGTTGATTCTTGTTAGATGGTTTAGAAACTTTTGTAAACAAAAAAATGTAGATATTACCTTCACTTTAGATCTCTTGCAAACCTCAAGATAAAACTGTAGAATATTTAAGCGTGTTGGTTTTGTTAAAGATTTAAATTGTGGATACTTTTTATAATGTTCTCCAAATGTGTTCACAGATGCTATGAGCAGATTTCACAAGGATGTAGATGTCAAATTAGCATAAGTTGGATGTAATTTTCTCAAAGCTTCAGGGATGTATTTACAAAGGAAATGGCTTGATTTTATAGTTGAGGCTAGATCCATGAATGGTGGATATAAGATTGACTAAGCTCCAGGTTAATGGTTGAATCACCCAAGTTAGTAAGTAGACTTGAAAATTGGTAGCTGTAGATTTATAGGGGCAATAAACATTTGGAATGGAAGAAGTTACTTCTGACATTTGAATTGCATGTACAATCCAATTTTCCCCACACTTCTAGGAATCTAGAAGTAGAGTCCAAATGTGATAAGGAAATGTAGTTCAAGTTTACTTGACTAGAATAGGTGGAATTAAATAACTAAATTTAATTAGTATTTAATTGTGAAGAGATAATTAACCTTTTAAATAAATAAATGTTTAATTATATTATCTAGAAGGTGTTAGGAATTAATTTAATTAATTCCAAAAATATAGTAGAATTAAACTAATTTAATTATTTTTTAATTGTGAGGATACAATTAATCATTAAAATAAATAAATTTTTAATTATATTAGCTAGGAGGGTGTATGAATTAATTTCATTAATTCCAAAGGCATGTTAGAATTAAATTATTTAATTCAAAAGGGTATGAAAATAGATTAGGTAATATAATTAATTAAATTAATTCTAAAAGGGTGTATTTAAATGACAAAATTAATTTAATTAATTTCAAAGGGGTGTACTGTGGCAATTTATAATTAATTTAATTAATTCTAGTTAGATAGAAGTGGAATAGAAATATGTATGTATTTTTAGGGTTTCTACATATTTCCCTCTTTAAAGTGCCATTACAAAGTAATAATTCTTTAAATATAATAGATGCATGTAGATCAACGAGTGGAAATTGGTGAATCATTTAGTTGCCCTACTGAGTAGGAAGCAATGAAGCATTTGGATGCACCAACTGGTATAATGGTAGAGGAATTCCCCATATAGTATAATGGTAGAGGAGTGCCCCCTCAAGTGAGTGGATGTCGCAGCAAGGCGGTGGACAACCACTTAATAGGAAGAAAACAAAGGAATTGTGGACAAGGATGGGAAGGATTTTTCTCGTAGCATGAGCATCATTTGCAGAGTTTGTATATACAAGAGAAACCTTTATTTTTTTGTTGCACAATAGGATTATCACCATGATTATGAAAGAATCAATATGGGTAACCTATATGCGCGTAAAAAAACACACACAACAAATAAAAGAGAAAAAAGGAAAACAAGCCCAATATGAACATAGTAGGTGCATGCATCAGGGTCATAAAGGAACCAAGATGTTATCAAACTACTTGTAATTGGTCCAAGAAATAAACAAAAACAAAGCAACATAACTCTAAAAAAAAAGATAATTAGTTATGCCCCTAGTGCATGCCATAATGATGATTAAGCAGATGGAAATGCTCCTAAGGTGGGTGTTAGAGTAGGTATTTACCTTATCTTGTGTTCACCTAGGTACTTTATTTACCTTTATTGTATTTATCCTCACCCACTTATGTGTGTGGATATTTCTTTTTATTTATTTAGATATTAGGAGATATTATCTAGTTGTTAGGTATAGTTCCTTCGTTTATCTATGGTATTGACTAGTTATTTTCTTGATCTATGGTATTGACTAGATACTTGATGTATAGTACTTTCCTAAATCTATGGAATTGACTAGTTATTTGATGACTAGTTTTTTTCTTGATTTATGGCTTGATCTACGACCTTGACTAGTTCTTAGATTGTTATTTTTTGCCTATATAAGCAAGACCCATTCTCATTGTATTTCATCGAGTTCCATAATAATATATGATATTGCTACTCAATTTTTTGCAAAGGTTTTATGTAAAGTTATTATGGTGAATTGATTTCATCTTATTGATCATGAAGTTTTATTAGAATCTAAGTTCTTGGATTGGTAAGATTTGGTTATCGTTCCTTTTATGGTATCAGAGCAGGAGATTATTGTTGACATCCGTTTATAAGTTTTGTTTTACAAACATTTTTTTGTATATTTATATATTCAGGATTTGTTCATATTTTGTTGCTGCATGTGTTTTTATGCAAAACAAAGCATTTCATTGGATTTGGAAGGTGGAAAAATCCTAAGATCGACTGTAAACTCAACCATTTCCAGAGGCAGTCGGTTTTCAAGTTTTTTTTGTTATTACAGAGGTACAAACTACACTGCTTGGAATCCCATTGAAATCCTTAGCCCCTGGTCATATGATATGGTCATATGAGGGCTTAAGCTTTTGATTCCTAATAGTAGGTGCCTAATTCTAGCCCCCTTTGATTTTATTTGTGTGCTGAAAGCAAGAGCATTTTATTCTGTTTTAGTGGCAACTAAAATAAATAGTAGAGCATAATATTAAAAAGCTTGTATCTTTTGATTGGTAACTCAGTTTTGAGTGCAATTTTTTGCAAAAGTGATTGTTTATTTTTTCTCTTTCCATTGGAAATATATATTTTGAGAATTTCACTATAATTATAAAGTGCCATATTTCTTGTTGCATTGCTTGGTTCTTGCATTTTTTTGGTGATTTTTTCAGGATAACATCTTTATTTAGTTCTGTATTATATCATGTTGATCCATTAACAACACATAATTACCAAGAATGGAAAAAATAATTAAGAGGAAAGAATTGTGGGCTTTAAATTCTTTAGAATAACCAGTTTTCACTAGAGAATATGATAAATTTCAATACCAGTGTAAATTTGATGAGTGTATGGGTTTGATAGGAACTTATGTGAGTGACAGTTTTTATTTCATTTGGAAAAAAGCAACTCTCCTTTCAAAATATGGGAGAAATTGGAGGATTTATTTGGTAAGGTGGATTATATGAGATCCATGCAACTTGAAATTAAGATTACCTCTCTTAATCCTAAATATTTTTCAAAAATTATAGACTATCTTACTAATTTCAAGCATTTGTTGAAACAGTTGAAGGGGGGTGGAAGAGATAAGAAAGATGAAGAGTGTGTTTACTTGATTTTATCCAAGTTGAGAGGACTATTTCAAATATTTTATTCTACCTTTTTTTCTAGCATAGATGCCTTAGGTGACACATTCAAAATTTCTGACTTAGAAACATTTTGTGAAAGACTTACTAGGGAAGAATCCAAATTGTCTCACCTTACATCTAATCCTAAGGGCAAGGGAAAACCAAAAAGTAAAAAAAAATCCACCCCTTCTCCATCTCAAACTACTCCTAAACCCAAAGAAAAAAACTCTAAACCTAAGGAGTCTTCTAAATCCAAGAATAATTCTATCCTTTCATGTTCGTTTTGTGGGGGTAGTGGTCATGAAGAAAATAGGTGTTATAAGTGAATGCAATCTTTAGAAGATGTAGTCAAGAAACAAAAAAATTGTATCTCCACTCCACCTCCTAATCAGAATGGTAAAGCACTTAATGTTGTTGGAAGATCTCAGTCACAACTTGTAGACAGTTGGGTTATAGATTCTAGTACTTCTCAACACATGACTTCTTTCAAGGAGTTTTTTATTTCTCTAGGTTTGAGTTCTAAGTTTCCAAAATTGAGGCTAGAGATTATTCCTTTCTTTCAGTTGAGGGAAAATGTGATATATGCCTTGATTGTGGTAATATCTAAGACACATTATATGTTCCGAACATCACCACAAATTTACTTTTTCTATACCAAATTTTTCATTTTGGTCAAGGAAAAATAGTGACTTTTACACCACATGGAACAAAAGTACGAACTTTGTTGGAGCCTCATTCACTTGTTACTCAAGCTATTATTGAGCATAGTTCTAGAATATATCACTTTGAGGGTTTTTATAACACTTCCTCTATAGGGACAAGATTGGTTTCTCATGTATATTCAGAAAGTAATATTTGGCATGAAAGATTTAGACATCTCAATTACAGATATTTGAAGGAGTTGAGCACTCATGGTATGGTAGATGGTCTTCCTAGAGTTTCTTCTCTTGAGGGATTTTGTCATGGTTGTGCATTAGGGAAACAACACTAAGATATTTTTCCTAAGAATTTGTCTAAGAGATCTTCTTCACCACTTGAGCTTGTGCATAGTGACTTGATGGCTTTTTCTAGCCCCTCTTTCAATGGAGCTAAGTATGCACTTATGTTTATTAATAATTTCTTGAGGCGTACTTGGTTTTATTTTCTTAATTAAAAAAGTGATGTTTTTTCACACTTCAAAGTCTTCAAGGCTTTGGTCGAGAAACAATATTCTAGTTGTATAAAGAACCTTTGTACTGGTAATGGGAGGAGTACTTCAGCAATGAGTTTTCTAAAAATTTTCCAACTTAAGGCATTATTCACCAGCATTATGTTCCTCATACTGCATAATAGAATGACTTAGCAAAACAGAAGAATAAAACTTTGAAGGAAATGACTAACTATATGATGCATTCTAGAGATTTACCTCCTATCTACTAGGTAGAAGAAGTTAATTGTGCTAACTACATTCAGAATCACTCACCACACAGAGTACTTGAGCATTTGACTCCAGAGGAAGCTTGGTCCAACACTAAGCCAAATGTATCTTTATTTGATTCTTTGGGAGCCATGCTTGGGCCTTTGTGCCAAAGAAGAAAATGAAATATTTGGATAAGAAGAACAAAACCTTGATCTTTGTAGGATATTGTGAGGACATGAGAGCTTATAGAATTTTAGATCTTGATACTCATGACGTTATTTTTTGAACACATGTTCAGTTTGATGAGAACTTCACTCCTCATGATTCTTCATCTTCTTCCATACTTTTTCTTCATCTCATATTAAGGATCCTTTCTTTAAGGAGGTTGATGAGGAGGTTATAGATATTGTTAAGGATCTTATTCCCATTGATGTTGTCACTATGACTAAGTGGGTTCGTACTATAGTTTCTGAGGCAACACCTTTCATACACAATCTTCCAACCACTAGGCATCATTATGCACATTCTACAGGTTCAGGACTTTTGTTTTAGGTAGTTTTTGATGATCCACAGTCCTTTTCAAAGGCTCATGGGATACATGAGTGAGATGATGCAATGATAACTGAGTATTCTTATTTGATGAAGAATCATACTTGATATTTGGTATCTCTTCCTAAAGGAAGAAATATGGTTAGGTGTAAGTGGGTATACCAAACCAAATATGCAGCTGATGGGTCCATTGATAAGTATAAGGCTCGTATTGTTGCAAAGGGATGTTCAAAAGTTGAAGGTATTGATTATTTTGAGAAATTTTCACCTGTAGCCAAGATGTTTTTTTAATCCATGTACTTTTTATTGTTGCATCATAGGGGTGGCCCGTATACTAGATGGACGTGAAGAGTGCATTCTTACATGGAGATTTACAAGAGGAAATCTACATGGAGCAACCTACTATATTTCTTCAAGATTATTCTCTTGTTTGTAGGCTCTGAAGGTCTCTCTATGGTATCAAACAAGCCCCTTGGGCTTGGTATGAGAAGATGGATTCTTTTCTTCTATCTTTTGGTTTTCTTCATTGCCACTCCAATCATACCATGTATCTCCATCATGTTGGTGAGGATATTGTGATACTTGTATTGTATGTTGATGATTTGTTAATTATTAGAAGCTCTTCTTCCCACATTCAGACTATTTAGAGGGATCTTTATGCATAGTTTGACATGATAGATCTTGGGTTATTGCATTATTTCCTTAGTTTGCAGATTTCTCAGATAGATTCAGGGATTCATTTGACTTAACAAAAGTACACCCATGATCTTTTTTAGTGCTTTGATATGGCTGATTGCAAGCCAATTCCATCTCATTTTTAGTATGGGGTTACTCTTACTTCCATATGTACCACTCCACCTTTTTATCCTAATTTGTATAGGCACTTGGTTGGAAGTCTCATGTACTTGACCCATAATCACCTTGATATTTAATTTGTAGTAGGGATTGTATCTCTATTTGCACATTCTCCTCATAATAGCCACTGACAGGATGCTAAAAGGATTTTGTGCTCTTTGCAGGGAACTTCCCACTTTGTCCTACACTACACTAGGGGTTCTCCTTAGTTGGTTGGGTATACAGATTCAAATTAGGTAGGTTCTATTGATGATAGGCGTTCCACTTCTGGCTATCTTTTTTGTCTTGGTTTTTCTCCAGTTGCTTGGGCATGCAAAAACAACATGTTATTGCACTTTCATATTTAGAGATAGAGTACAGGGTAGCAGTTACAGCAAGTTATAAGATTCTTTGGCTTTAAGAGTTATTGACAGAGTTTGGATTCCCACAAGATTCATCGAATGTACGTTGGTATGAAAACCAAAGTGAAATTCACATTTGTCTCAACCCAATTGATTGAGCACCAATGGATCAAGCATATTGAGATACACATCCACTTCATTCAGCATCGCATTCAGGATGGAGTTCTTTGCTTGGATTACATTCCAACTTAGCAGTAGGTTGTAGACATCTTTACGTAGCCTTTTACATAACCTCACTACCTTGAGTTGTGTGGAATGTTTGGGGTTTCAGAAGTTGTTCTTGGGGGGTGTTCATGAGAACATCTTCCTTTTTCTTCTTCTTTCTCTTTCATTATAGTAGGATTATTTCCTTCTTTTGGTTCGAGATTTCTTCATGGATATATTGTACATGAGTACCTCATCACGCTTAGTTGTTGGGAATCATATTATGGACATGCCACTTCTATTTTGGCCCCTAGCTTCACTTGAGGGGGGTGTTGGACTAGGTATTTACCTTAGCTCATGTTCACCTAGGTACTTTATTTACCTTTATTGTATTTTTCCTTACCCACTTATGTGTGTGGATATTTCTTTTTTATTTATTTAGATATTGGGAGATATGATCTATTTGTTAGGTATAGTTATTGTTGCATCATAGGGGTGGCCCGTACACTAGATGGACGTGAAGAGTGCATTCTTACATGGAGATTTACAAGAGGAAATCTACATGGAGCAACCTACTATATTTCTTCAAGATTATTCTCTTGTTTGTAGGCTCTGAAGGTCTCTCTTCAGTATCAAACAAGCCCCTTGGGCTTGGTATGAGAAGATGGATTCTTTTCTTCTATCTTTTGGTTTTCTTCATTGCCACTCCAATCATACCATGTATCTCCATCATGTTGGTGAGGATATTGTGATACTTGTATTGTATGTTGATGATTTGTTAATTATTAGAAGCTCTTCTTCCCACATTTAGACTATTTAGAGGGATCTTTCTGTATAGTTTGACATGATAGATCTTGGGTTATTGCATTATTTCCTTAGTTTGCAGATTTCTCAGACAGATTCAGGGATTCATTTGACTTAGCAAAATTACACCCATGATATTTTTCAGTGCTTTGATATGGCTGATTGCAAGCCAATTCCATCTCCTTTTCAGTATCGGGTTACTCTTACTTCCATATATACCACTCCACCTTTTTATCCTAATTTTTATAGGCACTTGGTTAGAAGTCTCTTGTACTTGACCCATAATCACCTTGATATTTAATTTGTAGTAGGGATTGTATCTCTATTTGCACATTCTCCTCATAATAGCCACCGGGCTGCTAAAAGGATTTTGTGCTCTTTGCAGGGTATTTCCCACTTTGGCCTACACTACACTAGGGGTTCTACTCATTTGGTTTGGTATACAAATTCAGATTGGGTAGGTTCTATTGATGATTGGCATTCCACTTATGGCTATGTTTTTTCTTGGTTCTTCTCCAGTTGCTTAGGCATGCAAAATCAACATGTTATTGCACTTTCATATTTAGAGATAGAGTACAGGGTAGCAGTTACAGCAAGTTATAAGATTCTTTGGCTTTAAGAGTTATTGACAGAGTTTGGATTCCCACAAGATTCATCGAATGTACGTTGGTATGAAAACCAAAGTGAAATTCACATTTGTCTCAACCCAATTGATTGAGCACCAACGGATCAAGCATATTGAGATACACATCCACTTCATTCAGCATCGCATTCAGGATGGAGTTCTTTGCTTGGATTACATTCCAACTTAGCAGTAGGTTGTAGACATCTTTACGAAGCCTTTTACATAACCTCACTACCTTGAGTTGTGTGGAATGTTTGGGGTTTCGGAATTTGTTCTTGGGGGGTGTTCGTGAGATCATCTTCCTTTTTCTTCTTCTTTTTCTTTCATTATGGTAGGATTATTTCCTTCTTTTGGTTTGAGATTTCTTCATGGATTATTGTACATGAGTACCTCATCATGCTTAGTTGTTGGGAATCATATTATGGACATGCCACTTCTATTTTGGCCCCTAGCTTCACTTGAGGGGGGTGTTAGACTAGGTATTTACCTTAGCTCATGTTCACCTAGGTACTTTATTTACCTTTATTGTATTTTTCCTTACCCACTTATGTGTGTGGATGTTTCTTTTTATTTATTTAGATATTGGGAGATATATTCTATTTGTTAGGTATAGTTCCTTCATTGATCTATGGTATTGACTAGTTCTTTCCTTGATCTATGGTATTGACTAGATCCTTGATGTCTAGTTATTTCCTTGATTTATGGCTTGATCTACAACCTTGACTCATTATTAGATTATTATTCCTTACCTATGTAAGTAAGAAGAATTATCAGTGTATTTCATTGAGTTCTATAATAATATATGAAATTGTTGCTCATTTTTTTGTAAAGGTTTTATGTAAAGTTATTCTAGCGAATTGCTTTCATCTTATTAATCATGGTGTTTGATTAAGATCTAAGTTCTTGGCTTGGTACGATCTGGTTATCATTATTTTTAGTGGGAATAAGATCATACTAAAGCGTGGAGTAAAGGTGTTCCTCATGACACTCTTGTTGGATCCATTGGACAAATGATCTAAAAGAAATTGCCCTAGGTGAAGTTATATATTGAAGGAAGAACAATTTTGTTTGTGATAGCCGTAGGATGTGAATAATCACTAGGGTAATAGATAAAGGTATGAATTTATAAAGATTATGTTGAAATTTTGAAATATTCACTGGAAGGTTTTCCAATTGTAGGACCTCAGTGAGAAGTGAATTTTTTTTTGAAAATTTTGATGATTATTTTATTTTATTTGGATTTTGCGATTGTCGAATTTTTTTAAATACACATGCAAAGAAAAGTAGAAAAACTTGAACACAAAAAAACATGAAAGATACACACCATGGCTTATTGAATAAACCAAGAGGAAAATACAAAAACATGGAAAAGAAATCATGTCAGATAAACAAACCCACTATGAAAAATAGTCCAGATACACAAAACATTTACGAATCTAATTAATTAATGTAAGACAACATATTATATGTAAAAGATAAAAACAAAAAGTACAGATGTTAAAGCTAAATTGTAAGCAATGATACAACACAATTTGTAAGGACAACTCCTAATGTTTTCCATAGTAATGAATAAACAAATGTCGATTGCCCCCAGTGATAGTTTTGAACACAAGAGGATTGGATCAAGCTAAGGAGCAGAGTGATACTTGGATACTTCAAAATATACTCTTATCGGATCCAATTGAAGTGTGATTTGTATAAGGCCAAACCCGAATGTGCCCCAAGAAAAGTTACATTATGAAGGGTGATATGATGTATTTGAAGAATGTAAATGATTTGGAACAATCAGATGGAAAAATGCGATGAACTAAGTTGTATAGTTGCCAGTGTTTTTTGCAACATTTTTGAAATGCTTTGTATTTTTCTAAGACAATTTTATGTTGTTTTTGGATTTTGAGAGACATTTTTGAATTTTTTTGGAGTTTGTTTTTTAACATATTTGAATGTTTTTTGCATTTTGTGTTTTGAACCAAATGCCAAGGAAAAAAAGGGTTCCCAAGCTATAATGAACACATCATACATGAAAAAGGTGAATGATAACATGTCAATAGGTGAACAAGAGTGATAGATCATGGGCATGAAGACTTGACAAAGAGAACACGTGACAAAAGGTGAGGTGGAAGGAAGGAAATAGAATACAAGGTGAAATGGAAAATTAAGAGAGTGCACTGATATGCCCCCAACACAATGGTTAATCTTTAAAGGCTCATGAGTAGAAATTTTTCAGATGAATGGAATTCATAGGCTCTTTCAAATCTTTTCCATCCTCGGTGGATAATTTATATGCTCTAGATCCAAATTTTGTAGTAATGACATAAGGACCTGTTGTCCACTAAAAATTTCCCGCTCTGATAAGAGTAAAATTTTCAAAATTTTGAGTTGAAGAGTTCTTCTCTGAAGTGCCTAATTCGAAGTTGAAAAAATCTGTGTTTTGGGTCTTTTTGTGTGATTTTCAGGCCTGTCGGAACTTTTTGTCCCATCTGTCCCAAGTACGAAAGTGCATTCTGTTCCCCGATCGGCCGAAGTCCCCGAAGCTGTCTCATTTTCGGGCCCGTCGGAAGGTTTTGTCCCAAGTGTCCCTAAACGTTTTGTGTGAACTGTTCCAATTTCGACCGAATCATCCTTCCCACGTACTTCGCACTTTCCTGTCCTAAATGACCCAAAGTTAAAAGTGCGAGCTTTCCCATTTTCGGCCGAAACTCCCGAGTCGCGTACTTCAGAGCTCTTTGTCCCAAATCAAAAAATGCAAACTGTTCCAATTTCGGCCGATTTGCCCGAACCGCGTCCTTCGCGCGTTTTCGCCCCAAATGTCCCATTCTCAAAAATGCGCCCTGTTTCATTTTCAACCGAGCCGGTCAAGTCGCGTACTCCGGAACTTTTTGTCCTGAATGTCCCAAGTCCAAACGGGCCCTTTGTTCCAAATTCGGCCGAAACACCCGAATCGCGTACTTCGCACATTTTCATCCCATTTGTTCCAAATGCATTTGTGCGTCTTCTCCCTGTTTCACCCGAACCGGCCGAGCCGCGTGTTTCACGCATTCGCGTCTCACCTGTCCCAAGCGTACCAAGTGTCATTCACACTTAGCTTCTCCCGCTCATTCCGAATATGATGCTTTTTCAAATTGGTGGTTGTGTATTCAATGTGCATTAAATTCATTCCGCTCCTCAAACGGCTATATAACCAAGCATACCACCTTCGCGTTTTTGCATTGCTTCCTTGCTATCATTTGCTAAAACCCTTGCAATCTAGTTCCCTGCGCAAATATCCCTTCCCTTTGCAAATTCCTTCCAGAGTCTGGGTCGCAGCTCCGAATCTATCAATATGAAGATCAAGTTTCAGGGACAGGAGCAAATTTCTCCACTTGAGTCTACCGTTAGCAATATCGGAGACAGTGAAGCTCGTCATCTCGACTTCGGTGATTTTTGGTCAAGAATGATAGATGTAAACCCTACGCCAATGGCACAGATGATTAACGATAGTGGTTTAGCTTTCGCTGGAGGATTCCCTATCTCAGTGCAGTGTGTTGATACTGTACTTTCATGCGGAGCTCACTTCGACCCCGCTACGAGTGAATTGACGAACGTACACGGGGAGCTCATTGCCAAGCTGGACGCTGCCGCCATTGGAGCTGCTCTGAGGATTCCGGAGATGGACAATGCTATAGTCGTCTCTCGAGATCAAGCACAGGCCATGTTCAACCAAGACAGTGATAAATATAAAGCTCGAGTGGCGAAGTCTTGGTTGAAGAACCCTAAGAAAGGTCCTTCTCATCTGACCAAAACCCTTTTCCGAGTAGATTTCAATGAAGAACTGTCAGACTTCATAATCCTGCTGGCTCGGGTTATGGGTTTGCCCTCCACTAATGAATTTCATTTCTAGATGTGCCCGCTCATCAGCATGGTGTGTGAGGGAACACAAAGTATCAACTGGGCAGAGATCATCAGTATGAATTTGGCTGAGCAGCTATCCAACGTCCAGCAAACAAAGAAGTTCTACATGACTTCATATCTGATGTATACCCTAGCAGCATCCAGGTAGTGGTTTGGTTTCTCCTATGTAGATGCACACAAAGATGATCCAGTGTATGCCTATTGCCCGCAGTTCACCTTGGAGACCAGTAACCGCAATTTCAGAAGGGTCAATGATGCTTTCACCATGTACGTGGTCAGATTGCTCGATGGTGATACTGCTAGAAGGTTTTCAGATGAAGCCATGAACTTGATATCGCAGTATGGAGCCTATTTCATTCAATTCAGGAAATTCTCCTATATCAGGCTGGCTGGCTATGAGAGCACCCCTCTGCAGCTCCCCATGTTCTGCAACGACAAAATGGCCCTAATAGAAGTATGCAGGCAACTAGACAAGTTGCACAGAACTTGCAGAGACAAGAAGATTTCTGGCTTGCACTTTCCCATCTCTCTGGGAAACTACACATGCAAAACAGCTCTGGATGCTCAGAACATAGAAAGAGCCCTGGTCCCTATCACTGTTCATTTCTTCAAGCCTAGAACCTGCTTTGACTTGAAGAAGTTCATTGAACAGAACCTCAAGATAATCTATCATCATAGGGCAGATATAGAAGACTACTGGGTTGACTGTGCAGATGATTTTGAAGCCAGAAGAATGCATTGTGGCAGGTTCTCCCTGCAATTGATCCAAGAACTCAGTCTGTACCAAGTTCCTGAAGGTCTCCAGGATGACAATTCTGAACTATACTCGTATGAGTATGAAAATGTGATTAAGCACACTCCTCTAGAGGACCTGGATTGGAACAGGAAAGAGAGAGATGATCTGGCTGAGATTCTTGCTCCAGTCTTGATCAGAACTAGGGTCTGGTTTAGTAAGAAGATCCAAGAATTCAAGAGGCACTCAGGAGAATCCAGCTCCAAAGATGATTCGACACCCATAAGGGAGGCATCAGTTCCAGAGTCTGGAACACCAGTGAAAACCCCTCCTACCTCAACAGCTCAGGGACCTGTAGAATCTACTCCTTCTCCATCTACCCAGGTATACAAGAAGAAACTCAAAGAGGTAAAGAAGGAGCCTGCAGAGAATGATCCTCCAAGAAAACAGGAAGAATTGCCTATAGGGCCAGAGAACATCATCGTTCTCAGTGAAAGTGAAGACAGTGAGATGCCAACTCCTGCAAGTGTTCCTGAAAATCCAGCAGATAAGGAGGTCCAGA
This sequence comes from Taxus chinensis, assembly GCA_019776745.2. NCBI lineage: Eukaryota > Viridiplantae > Streptophyta > Pinopsida > Cupressales > Taxaceae > Taxus > Taxus chinensis. The sequence continues at coordinate 862,328,612 of CM034150.1, forward strand.
GCACTGAACTTCCAGGTACTACTGATTCTTCTACCGCCATTACCTCCAGTGTTCTACCCACATCTCAGCTTGAGTCAGCAGCTGCACAGACCTTGAGTGTCATGAGCTCCCTGTCTCTTGGTCCTCTTGCTTCTCCTGCAGATTCTTCTTCCTCTTTTGCTTGGGTGCAACCTCTGGTTGACAAAAGGAAGAGGAAATCCTCCTCTCAAAGCTTGGGACCAAATTTTGATGCTGTAGCAGCCTTGTTGGGCACCACTCCTTCTCGTGCCAAGAAAGCCAGAACTACTTCCAGGATTGTGTCAGATGCTCAAGGTCAGCAATTCCTGGAGATTTCTAAGCCCACAGTAGACAAATAAGAATCAGACTTGCTGACATCTGACTTAGAGCTTTCAAGGATCCCTATGGGAGAGTCTACTCCTGAAGGTGAGATTCATAACCTCCAGGAAGCAGTCACAAGGGTCATTGGAAGGGTAGAGAAAGGGCAGCAGACTATTGAGCAGCTAGAAGAACAAGCTCAAGTTCTCACGAGTTTTATCAAGTCACTTTTGTCTAAGGTCAAAGTTCTGGACCCTACCCCCTTGACTGCTCTACCCGCCTCCTGTAATTCTAAGCCAAGATGAAGTGCAAAGTATTAAAGATATGCACAAGTATTTTGTCTATGGCAGAGCTATCAAAGCCATGGTAGATGACATGCTTGTTTCCGGACTAAACTTCATCGATGAAGCTTTTAAGCTACATGGAAAGGTAGATAATTTGCAATAGAAGCTGTCCTCTACTATTGGGGTAATGGATAAAGAGCTTAAGCTCTGGAGTAGTTGCATTGTAGACCTTCACCTCATGGGGCCAGACAGATGAGAACATCTTACTGGCGAACAAGATTTTCGATGATGCTAAGGACAATCTGTCAAAATCTTGGGTCTACAGCGTGGAGTGGAAAATCAAAGTCCTGGAGGAAGCTGTAGGAGAAATGAAGAATAACTGGCAGAAGGGAGAAGCTTTCAAGACACTGGCAGCTGCTGCGTTCAAAGATATGCATTGTCATCTTCAGGATGAAAACTCTGGCATTCCCTTGTCCTTGCAAGAAATCAAAGCTCAGTTCAGAGCTTTTGTCAAAGATAATATTTTCAAGGAAGACTCCATCTCTAAGGACAAGATAAAGGAAATTTGTTCTCTTCAGTCTGCCATTGAAGAAGCAAACAAAGAATATCATACTCACGTCGAGTTTGATAAAGAGATGGAGAGATGTCTGGGATTTTGGACTCAGTCTGCAACCAACACGTCAGTCCCTCGTGGCAGAGATATAGCTGAGTCATTGAAGAAGTTCAGGCAGCGAATTCTGAAGACAGTGGGTCCCTCCCAGTAGCCGGCCACCTATCTCCTTCTCCTTCCTTTCCTCTTCTTTCCTTTCTTTTCGTATTCTTTGTAATTAGTTAAGGTATTGCAATTGGCGGTACTTAACTATTCTTTAGTTAAAAGAAACGGTTACGAAGAGTAACTGACTTGTAATCTATATAATGGCCTTTCCACGCCATTTTCCTGAGAGGAAGAACTTGGATATTTGCTGAAAGTGTAAATAGATCTTAAAGAAATCAATACAAAAGGGCTTTCCGTTCTTTGTCTATCTGATTCTTGTTGTCTCTGTTTTTTCCTTTAATATTGTGAAGATCATTTTGTTCCTAACTCGTTTAGTCTCTCTGATTGCATACTGTTCAGTTTTGCAAGTACAGTGATCTTGTACAACCAAGAAGGAACTTTGTGTCCTTGATTAACAAATCTGAAGAAGGTTATTTACGGAACTTTGTGTCTTTAAATTTAATCCTATTCAGCTAATGCAAATGATCTTGTCTTAAATCCTTTGAAGCTTTGCATACACGAAGAATTATTCTGCTATCTGTAATTTTGAATGTTACTATTCTGCTCATCTTCTTATTCCCCTTCCTCAGTCCTGGCATAACTGATGATCCTTGTGGAAAAAACTTTCGTAATATCCAAGTTTGACCATAAAATAATGTTCTGTGTATTTGTAAATAAGTTCGTTTCAGAATAAGGGAACCTCTCCCATTAAAGAGGAGGGACTTTTTGTCCCCTGACTGTTGCTCTTCTAAAAAGTTCTATTTGACGACCAACAGGACCCAACCAATTAGGCTCAAACATGCCTTGTTTCTCACATGGTTTGGTTATATTATTCTAATTTTATTTGAAGAACAACTCACCAATATCAAACTGTTGTGGCTTGATTTTGTGATTATTGTTTCAATTGATTCTTAAAGAATTTCTTTGAATATTGATGAAACAGATAAGGGTAAAGGGGCTAGGAGGAATACCTATAGAATTTGGTTGAAGGTTGTTGTTTGTGTATGACTTCTTGATCCACAGCTGACCGTGAGAACTTCCTTTTGGCTAGGAGGAACTACCTGAAATAGAAAAACAAGACCACCAAATAGAAGTTAAACAGTATATGTAGTGGACTACCTAGGGTATGCTAGATCCACGAAGTGTGATACTCCCTAGAAGGCTATCAATCCATTGTATAAAATAATTCAATGTTAACAATAAATGAAATCCTACTGTAGATAAAATGATTTAGGTATCTCATTCGACTACAATAAGAAAATTCATTCACAACAGGCTAAGCTATAATTGAATTGAAGGTCAAGGTCTCTGTCAGAGTACTGGTATTGGTCAGGGTTTGGTTCTGGGCTATTTTGGGTATTTGGTGGGGATTTTAGGCTTTGTTCTTAGTCTGAGGGTAAAAACATAGAGACCGAAATTGGTTTGGTATTACCCATGCCGGTTTAAGCGAACCAATGATGGTTGTGGGTAACCAGCGTCAGTATGGTCGGGGTAGAGAAAACTTATTAAAATCTCAGTATGAGGATAGATCTGAGGCTAAATGGAAATAGAGAGGGCAATGGAAAGGTCTATGGAGATCCTAGATATACTTAGAGATCTTTAAAAGTTGGGTATGGGAAATTTAATGGTGTGGGTGAAGGAATGATCAAGTTTGCATGGAGGTAAATGGTGGGAGAATGGGAGTGGGAGTAGAAACTGATAATAGATATAATAGAACATACTAAAACAAAAGTGGATGAATTTTCGTTAATAAAATGCCTACTGTTGTATGAGCTTAGTGGCTAGATGAAAATGGCAGTTGATCAGATGGATGGATTTTGATGCGATGATGTGCTTCCCCAGATGCCTCCACGAATGTAAATAGCTCTGTGATCACTTTTGATGTTGGTTGTGAATGCTCTAATGTGTGTACGAATGCTAGTTTTGCTTGCATGCAGCTCTGGTTTTGTCCCTTTTCTCAAAAAATGTGCCAACCTTGAAATAAGGTTTTTTTGGGGAATAAATGGTAACCGACGACAATTCTGGGTTGACCGGTGGTAGTTTAGGGCAGCCAACATTAGTTAGGGGTGGGATTTTCTAGGTTTACTAAAATGGGCAGATCCCCTTGATTTCTTGGAGCTCGTTCATTCTCTTCCACAAATTAGGATGGAAGCTTCCTTACTAATGGGTGGGAATGTGGTTAGAGGGAATGTAGGCTTTGATTTTTAGGGTTTAGTTAGGTCTTAGTTAGTTATGGCAACATACTAAGAATAGGTCTTAGGTTGAGGTGGCTAGATGAGGTGTACAGGTGAGGTGGGTGTGGGCATTATCCCAATAGGATATTTTAAATATTATGAGATCATGAATTAATTTAATTTAATTAATTAAATTAATATTAGAGTGGGGTGAAAGGGGCCATGGTTAGGTGAGTGTGTTCGAGTTGGTTATTTGTCGAGGGACCAAGGGGAGTGTGACCCAATTTTGGTGTCTACATTTTGCCTCTTTTTTTGTTGCGTAGCTTGTATTGGTAAGCGACGCTGACAAAAATAAGATGTGGTTACCCCATGTGTGGGTGAAGATGATCCCCCTTAAACTAGGAACTGCTGAGGTAAAAGGCAAAATCAGTGAGTGGTTTGATAAAAGGTGAATGTGATGAAGGGGAAGGTGGGCAACAAGGGTAAAGAGGGGTAAAGGTCTAATCGGGTAATCTAGGTAATGGGTTAGTGTCAAAGGTAGTAATAGTCAAACGCACACACACGTATAAATTGTAGCATAGTACCAAGTTGAAGAGTAGGCAAACTCTACATTGTCTAAGGTCGATAGGTTTATCTAAACAAGGTTTAGGTGATTCTGGTATCCAAGGTATATGATATGGTCAGGAAACATGACGCAGGTCAGGTGCAGGAACATTTAGGTATATCCCGGTACACCAAAGGTTGGGTCAGGATAAACAGTCATGGTAAGAGGCAAGGTAAGGTCAGTATGTCAATGAACATGGGTAAAAGTGCCACAAGGTATAGTGAGCACATGATGTCATAGGTCACTAGCAATGTTCCAGGTCCAAGTAACTAGGTCAAGACATGGGTAGGGCTGAGGTATGGGTAAAATAATGAGTCCCCAATTGAGGACGAGATGAGGTAGTAAATGATGAGGTCAGGAGGATAAAGTGAAGTGTCCAAGTCAAGTGTGGGTGAGTTAAAAAGGATGCACATCAGTAAATTAGTGGTAGGGGGTAGGAAAAAGACCAAGTAGGATAACTGGCAACGGTTAGAAGAAACCGATGCCAGTTGCGATGGACTGACCATGGTAAGCTAGGACACAAGACCGATGTTGGTCAAGGTAAAAATGTTGTTGGTCAAGTCAGGTAGGTTATAAAAATAAAAATTCCACTTTTGACGAAATCATTTGTCACTTGCCAAATAGGAGAAAATGACAGGTGAGAGAGAGAAAGGTTGAAAGCGTCCGTGTGGAACGGAGAGCTGAGGTGACGAATGGTGTAGTGGGTGTGTTATCCTATGAAATTGACAAGGGAATTTATAGGTAACTATACCAAAAATTTTGTTTTGGCCCCAAAGAAGTTTGATAACATTTAAAATGGCCCAAAACTCCCTTTCAAAAATTAAGTTGTTTCAGGACTTAGCCATTTTTAGCTTATCCTTCAGTGTAATAAGTGGTGTGTCAACACTCCCAAAACTGTGCCTTTTGAACTAGGTGCCATTTCATTCATGTCAACATCCTAAAAGTCACGCCCACCTTTAAAATACTTCAGTGCAGAAATTCACTTGTCGACATCACAAAACTTGCGCTATGCATTTTCCTTGGTGGGACCTTTCCCGTGTCAACATCCAAAACATTGCGCCCCCTTTACCCTTTGGCACTGAAAATGTTGTGTCGACATCCAGAAATGTGTGCTAAGCATTTTTCTAAGCGCTAAAATGTTGTGTTAATATGAAAAGCATGCCAAAGTGGTTGGTGAGGTAATAAATGCAAATTTTTCTATAAATATGAACCTACCACATGTCATTTTCATGAATTGGAAATTACAAAATTTATTCTCTTTGCACGTTGTCAGTCATCCTTGTCAGCCCTCATGTGCCATTTTCAAGCTTGTGGACCCTGCGTCTTTTCGTCATCTTTTATAAATCCAAGTGAGTGGCTCCTCTCCCATTTGTGGTTTTCATGTTGTTGTGTTGAATGTTAGGACTTGTATCAAATAATTAAAATTTAAAGAACACATCATAGATCATCATCTAAGTTGAAACCCTCTTTTCCTCTTCTTCCAGATCTACAAATCTGAAAGGCCCCTGCCACTGAAGTAAACCAAAAAAAAACCATTTGTATTTTCTTACTGCCTTGCCGAAAAACGTCTCTTTCTTGCCATCAAATCCAAATCCAAATCAAGATAGTGATAAAAAGAAATTTGCAGCAAACTGTTAACTGTTATCCTTTGGCGTAATTTCCAGAGATGTTACGCATGCAGAAAGTGTGCCAAACAAATAGGGTGCATTATTTTTCCCTGAAACCTCTTCCAAAGTTGTGCCTTGGTGCACTTTACCCTCTTGTAACATAAAATTTTTCCACGCCCATCCAAAAGAGCACTCAGTAGATTTTTGTGAGGCACAGGTGCAACTTCTGCAACATCAACATGCCATGTTGTGTGCTGCAAATCTGTGCCCTACGCTTCTCCCTTTGGAACTGAATTTTTTCATGTAACACCTTCCAAAACCACGCCCTTTCTAACTTGGCACAAATTTTTTCATTTTGACACTTTCCTGATTGTGCCCCTTCTAACTTGGCACAAAAATTTGTATGCTGACACCCCGAAAAGTGTGCCTAGCCATAAAAAGCCCTTGTAGCTGTTGTAAGCTTGCGCCTTGCACCCTGAGGCTTAAAGTTGATCGTTCTTCCTTCTGCAAGCTAAACCTGACTATTTTCTCACACATTCTAAGGTGTTCTATTTTTCTTAAAACTCCCATTATGGATAACATGATGGTTGACATGGCCCTTCTTTGTTGGACCTTCTTGATTATTCTTGCAGAACAATAACTTCCGTCCTCAAGCTCACATATGTCTTCATCAAGCAAGAACCAGCTAAAGCTAAAGCTAAACATTTAGAGCAAGAAATGAAGTATAAGTACCAGAGAGTCAGAATGCTTGACTCATATGTAGAGAGTGACCTTGACATTAGAGACTCTGAGCTGGGTCATATTGACATGGATGATTTCTAGGCAAGAACCACCAAGGCAAGCAGTGGCCCATGGATGAACAAATTAGTAGGTAGCGGATTGCACTTTGCAGCTGGGCTTCCAGTGAGTGCCATAAATAATGAGTTTATCATGTTGGTTGCTCGATGCTATAACAAGGACACTAAATGTGTCGAAAATAAAGAATAACAGACAATCATATACCTCATAGCTCGTCACTTTGAGATGATCCTGGGCATTCCTCATCACAGGAAATGTGTAGAAATAAGTATTGAAGACTGCAAGAAAGCATGGGATGATAATGAAGATCAATGCATATAGATGATGAATGAACTCTATCTGAAGAACAAGAAGCTGGTGTCTAGATGGCCACAAACAATCCACCGAAGTGATTTTAATGAAGAATTGAGTGATACCATCACATTATTGAGTAGAGTATTCAGGCTCCCTGATGCCCATCATTTCCATAAATGGATGTTGAGATACCTGGAGAACATGAACAAGAATGTGCCCAATCAATGCTTCGACTGGGGTGAAATCATAAGTGACACCATCTCACAACAGCTTCAACAAGTTCTAACAACTGGGAAGTTCTACATGAATTCCTACATTGTATATGCTGCCGCGCCAGAAAGGGATTTCGTAGGGTTATCTCAAAGTGGGTATGGCCCTAAGTCAAGATATATGAGTTCTAACCAGAGCTAAGGCTTGAAGCCAAACATCTCCCAGTTCTCCAAAATAAATGATGCCTTCTTCTAAGAGGTATTCTATTTGTTGAGACCAAACATGAGACACAGTTGAACTAGCCCGAGTGTGATTGCTACTACAAATAAATGGGGAGTGTTGTTCACACAATTCCCCACATTCACATACCTCAGAGCTGTAAATTTTGAGGGAGAACTGACGAAGCTGCCAAGTTTTGTAGGGCCGAAGCTGGTCCTCCTAGAATTGTCAAGGCAACTGATCACTTATTAGGAGAGGTGTATGAAGAGAAAGAAAGGAGGAACTCCATTCCCCCTTACAGTTGGCTGATACACCTGCCCTACACTTTCCAAAGCATGGGAGATGTATGCTAAGTTAGAGCTGCTGAATTTAAAGCACAACTTCCCAGCTAGGCTGACCTTTGACTACTGAAGTTGCCTCCCAAAGGCAAAGATTGATCCCATTCATGTTCCTGAGATCGAAGATATTTGGATAGACCTAACTCATGAAATTGACATCAGGTAGAAGGATCACTCTCGACTGGCTCTGGAGGAAATCATCCACTATGGTATTGCCATTTTCCCAAAGAAATTCAAAGAGAATGATCAAGAAATTGATCAGGTTTACATTGACATAAATGGGGACAACTGGCCATTCGCAGAGATTGACAAGGCCAAAGCGCTAAATACCATTCAAGAAAGGGTCAAACCCATATTGTAGCGCACCAAACATTGGTGTAATCAGAATGGACTTACATATCTTAGAGTTGACTTCTCAATTTCTCCTTCAGGAAGTGCACCTCTAAGGTCGGCCCATGTGCCAAAAGGAAAAGGAAAGGACAAGGTGGGAGAACCAAGTAGACAAGAGATACCTAGTGTTCCCTCTTCCACTACTCCTCAAGATCTTCCTCCTACTTCTGAGAAACAAGTAGTTGACTTGGTATCTCTAGGTGATGAAGGAAAAATAGATGTTTCAATGGATACATCCACCCAATATGTTATCACAACTACAAACTACTAAGGTACCTAGCATCCCTTCTTCCGCTCCTTCTCCTCCTCATGTCATTTAAGAATCTATTCCTATTGATGTGTCTTCTCCTCTCCCTTCCTCCCTTCCATCTCCCACCTCTTCCATCTTCTCCTCTCTTTAAGATCTATCACCCAATATTTCCTCAATCCTAATGACGATCCCTTTCGTTTCCACATCCTTCTCCTCCCTATTAGTAACTCTAGGCCCCGTAAGCAATGGTGCATTGGAATCCTTGTCAATGCCACCACCGAGTGTTTCAACACACTTCCCTGAGGCCTCTATAGTTGCTCCCCCTCTCACTCCCGTTTCTTCTTCTTCCTCCACTCCCACTCCCATAAGTCTTGGTTAGATTTCTGACCATCTGAGCCAACATAAGAGGAAAGTTCCCATTGCGGCCATGAATTTCTCTGTTATTCCAAAGAAGGGAACCAAGAAGTAGAAATCAATAACTCACTTTTCTAAAGGCACTTCGAGGGAGAGAGTCATGGAGATAGCCTTACCTGGATCCCACCAAGAGAAAAGAAGATCTATCTCCCATAGACTTCACGGTGACTCAAGTTGCAATGGGGGACCTTGTCTGGAAGCTGTTATGAAATAAGAGATAAAAATATGTGGAATAATCCCTTACACAATCACAACAGTAGAAACTAATATGCAGAAAATATTACAGATCTCAAATAAAGTGCAGAATAAATAACACAACAATAGAGAGGCAAGATTTTAAAATGGTTCACCAAATTTGGGCTATGTCCACCAAGAATCACTCGCTCATATTTTATTGCAAGCCTCCACTCCTCAATACAATACTCAGATCCGTTTAGAGCTATGCTCAATAAACTCTACAGAATTCACACCTGAATTCAAAACACATATGTAATACATTTGCTTGTCTCTATCATATGCATAAAAACCATATAATAGACAACTGCTTAAGCAGTTTTACAAAACCGTGGGTATCAAAACAATGGGCAAAAACCAAAATCGTCCCATAAACCTATGGGTAGCTGAAGAGGTGGTTTTACAAAACAATGGGTACTGAAAAACCATGGGCCCAAAAATAGGCCATAACGGTTACCCATTACCCATGGGTTAATAAACACTCATGAAAATTTGCTTCGGGAGCTTCACCCCCAAAACCCCCCTTGACCCCACACCGGCAAGCGAGACCACCATAAAAATACCCGAGTTAACACAATAGAAGGTTACCACACTCTAACTGACAAATTAGGCTCCACAAACATAAAAATCTCCCACTTAGAGACTGATTTCCACTGAGAAGAAGCTTCTCAACCCTCTCACTTTCATCCGTTGAAGGCCAACCAAAGCTGAAATAGCTTTATTTTATCCCTCTGTGACAACCTTGGTCATCATGTCTGCGGATAGTACTGGTATGAATATTCTCCAACTTCAACGTATCTTCCTCCAAAGCTGTCCTTATGAAGTGATATCTCAATGTAATGCTTTGTCCTGGAGTGGAAAGTAGAGTTCTAGTACGTGTATAGCACTCTGACTATCACTAGCAAGATTACATTCCTCCTGCTTATGCCCCCACTCCTCAAGCAATTGTTATAACCAAATCATCTCTTTGCTTTCCTCTGTGGCAGAAACATACTCAGCCTCTATGGTTGACAAAGCCACAGCTTCCTGTAGTCGTAAAATCTAGCTCACTACTATCCCACCTACAGTGTACATATAACCTATCATGCTCTCCTGTTGTCTACATCTCCTGCCATGTCTTGTATCTACATAACCATTGTAAAGTGGTGTCTGATCCATTGTAGCCACAAAACTATCCCCATGGTCCCTTTCAACTACCCAAAGGATCCACTTTACTACTTGCCAATGCTCTTATCTGGATCACTCATAATCTACTCACAGCTCCCACTACTATGGCAATATTAGGCCTAGTGCACACCATTGCATACATCAAACTGCCAACCGTCATGAGTAAGGATACCATGGACATCTGGTTTCTTTCCTGCATGTCTTGGGACACTGCTCCTTTGATAACTTAAAATGGCCCTACCAAAGGAGTCCCAACCAGTTTAGTATCTTGCATGTTAAAACCTATCCAATACCTTCTAATTACTCTTCCTGTTAAAGTTCAGCTCCATTCCTTTTTACCCGAGGTATCCTCACAAGGGATTTTTTCTAGCAGCCCCCAATCCTGTCATATCAAAAGGATTTCACCACTTAGCTATGTTCTTGAGTAAACTTGTATTTCCTACATTTTTTTACCTACACCGCAGCATGTCATCAACCTACAAACAAAGGATAATATAACTTTCCATCCTCAAATTTATTGTATACACACAATGGTTTTAGAAGACATCTGACTATAACCTTTTGCTCTCATTAAGCTATCAAAATTCTTATACCATTAACATTGGAGCTTTGTTCAAGGCCATAACAAACTCGTCTTCAGTTTTCCTCCCAACATCTCCTCTTTACCTTTGATTCATATCCTTCTGGCTGTTGCATAGATAGCTCCCTCCGCCTCCAAAATCACCATGGAGAAATGTAGTCTTTACATCTAACTTTTCCTAAGTGCAAGTCTTCTAGCTGCCACTATCCAAGAATAGTTCTGAAGAATTCATTTTTTACTATAGAGAAAAAAAATCTCATCAAAGTCCTATATACCTTACATTTCTATTCAACCCTTGACCACCAATCGAGCCTTATATATTTTCTTTCCTTCCTCCTTCTTCATCTTTACCTCTATCACACCCCTTGTTCTGTATGATCTTTTTTCCTTTTGGTAGCTTCACAAAATCCCAAGTCTGTTCCCATGAAAGAAATTAGCTCCCTCATTCACAAAAAAACATGGCTTGCTCCCACTTCTTATGGCATCCTACCTGCATGTTTTCCAATCAACGCTGCTTGGCTCTCCACTATCATTGAGTAATAAATAAGAAGAGAAAGAGAAAACCGTTCAAGTTCTTTTCTTACCTAGCAGAAGACCTCCTCACTGTAGGAAAAAGTTGGGGTTTTTCCTGTTAAGGGGGTTCTTCCTGAAACTGATTCAATGGTGCACTTTCATCTGAAGATCCTCTACCATTGTATAATTTGTTTTTTCTTGGATTCTTCCTGTTTTTCTAACCAACTACTGCTTATACATGAACTTTCCTCATTAATACCACATCCTAAGATCAAATGATTTTTCTGCTCCTTAAAAATCCAACATTAATACCAAAGTCATCCACCAATAACAATGAAAGTAATTTTTTTTTTATTTAGCCCTGTAGCTTGGTCCTATCATCCTTGTCTAATATTAAAAAACACCCTCACTATCCAAAGAACTTGAAGAAATGATAATCAAACTTCCTTACCATACCAAGCCTCCCGGTATGCCCCTCCATCCAGGCACTTGAGGTCCTCTGTTTTATCAAGTACATAGCTGTGCTCACTGCTTCTGCCTAGAAAGGAAGATGCAGTCTTTGCATGTATCCTCATGCTCCTAGCATGTTCCATTATTTGTTTCTGGTTCATCTTTCGCCTGATCCCCCATTTCTACTACGGAGTTCCTGGAACTGTATTTTTCCTGCAATTCCATTCTAAAAGTAATCATCAAATGCGAATGCTGCAATCCTTCTATCCATTATCAACCTGAGCCATTTTAAGCTTAAGCACCGTTTTCATTCTCTACCAAGGCTTTCCATTTTAACAAAAGTGTCACATACATTAGATTTTTTTTCTAATACACTAAACCCAAACTTTCCTTCCTTGTTACAATCATCATCAAGACAAGTAACATAATAACTTGAACCCCCAGAGATATACCGACTGGCCCCCACACATCAAAATGCCCAGCTCTAACTTACTCTTCTTTCTTTGTAGGTCCAACCTTGAGAAACCTTACTCGTTTTATGTTTCTCAAAATATGCAGAGTCCCTAATAGAAACTCCAAACCTTTTTTGGTATAAGCCAGCAATTATCGGTTATATGTCGCATGTCCCTTATGCTCATATTACCGGCCTATAGTGCCAACAAAAAAAAAAAAACACAAAAAAAAAAAAAAAAAAAAAAAAAAAAGAAAAGAAAAACAAAAAACAAGAAAAAGAAAAGGGTTAATTTTATATGACCTCGAAGCCACAGATTTACAAATCATTAGTACTATCAGTGGATAAATAACAACAGGTTCTAACCTTCTTACCTCTTGCCCCACAATAGCAACTTGTAACCTCTAAGAGGTTATCTTATAAATATCACAGTACAACCATTCACTTCCTAATATTTCTTGCAATATCAAATTTTCCTCTTAATTAGCACATGCCTGACAGACTTCTTCAATAGCCATGTCATTCCATTCTACATCTTACTCAGAGCTCAAAATAACCTTTTTCAACTATACTTGCAAGAGGCTCATCATCACCAAGAAAAACATGCCCAAAATCCCCTTGAACCATAATCAACAAAATAATGCCTATGTGGAGTAGCATGAAAAGAATCCCCTGAATCTAAAAACCCAAGATTCAGTAATCTAGGTACAAGAAAATAATCAAGAGCATCCTTCATACATTATCCGATGCCAATTTTCCTCCTTTTTTTCTTCCGGTTGTTTCTTACTTGTCCCGGAAGCTCCCAAAAGTCCTTCTTTTTGCATGCCCAAACGTTCCAACGTTCAATACAATCTTTCTCTTTGATTTTGACCTTGCCTGATCTTTCAATTCCCAATTTCCTCTATTCTTCTGTCCTCTCTAGTTTGGCCATTGTCCAAGAATTCCCTGAATAGAAGATTCTATCTACAAAGGTTTTTCTTTGCATTCCTCATTAAAGCCAAATCACCCCTACAACATCCTCAAACGTCACTTCGAGTTAGATGGAAATGAGTTGCTTACAGCCATTACTAGGCTTTCTAACTTTCAGGTAAAGAGGTCCTTGAATTAATAAGCCCTAACGTCTTCACCAACTTTATATGTAACCGAAGTAGCCTATCACAACTATATTCAAATCATTTAACTGATCTGCTACAACTATTGTCAGGACATATCATATAAAACAACTTTTTTTTTTTTCATTTTAAAAAATATCTATTAGAGGCGAGGGTTTTTCAGATTATAACTTCCCTAATACATCCATTAGTTTCTTTGTAGTCTTTCCTTTGAAACATTAAAATATACCGATAGATGCAGACACAGTAAGATCGTTCCAAGAGTGCCTTCCAATACAAAAAATCCCATTCTGCTTGTCATACTTGAGGGTTTGTTCAAGTTCAGACAATGGAGTATAAGTTCCTTCTGGATAAAGGTAATTTCATCTGCATCTTCTAAGATGAGTCTACCGTTTGAATTTTATCAAGATACTTCCATCATCTGCCATAGCTCCCACTCAAGATAAAAGTTCCCCTGTGTGTGGAGTTCAACTCTTTAGCACAAACCAAACCTAGGCTGATACCAATTGTTAGGAAATAGAGAGTAAAATATGTTGGAATAATTGACTTTACAGAATCGCCCAAATTAGTAGAAAATAAGATGCAGAAACTATTACAGATCTCAAATAAAAGTGTAGAAATAAAAAACACACAAGAGAGACAAGAGTTAAATGGTTAAACCAATTTTGGCTTACGTCCACTAAGGAAGCACATTGCTCATATTGTTTTTGTTTTATTTCTTTTTCAAGCATCCCACTCTCTCAATACAATACCTAATCTGTTTTGGGCTATGCTCAAAAAAAACTCTGACAAGAATTCACATGAATTCAAAAACAGCTATTCAATACATTTTCTTATCTCTATCATATGCATTAAAAAACCATATAAATAGACAAATACTGCTTAAGTAGTTTTACAAAAACCGTGGGTGGGGTGGTTTATCGAAAAAATGGGCAAAAACCAAAACGTCCAATTAAAACTTATGGGTTTAGCCGAAAAAGAGGTGGGTTTACCAAAAAACAAGGGTACTGAAATGAAAACCCAAGGGTCCAAAAACAGCCATAACGTGACCAATTACCCAGGGGTGAAAAACCACCCATGAAAATTTTCTTCGGGGGTTCAACCATCGAATCCCCTACCCACTAACAGTCTGCGCGAGCGGGAAACGCTTAAAATACCCGAGTGTAAAAACAATAGAAGGTGTACCAACTCTTAACATGAAACTATTGAGGCTCACACAAAATCATAACACAAAGACTTGAAGGGAAGCCTTGTCAGCCTGTAGGATGGACTCTCTACAAGAGTTTAAGAGGAAAGGAACAAAATAGGAGAATGGATAACTAAAGACAAAATGAAACATATCCTACAAGTAATCTGCAAAAATGGGTCAACGCTCCTCCATCTGACTCTGCTAACCATTCACGTACAGTCAGGGAAAACTTCACTGAATATATTAAGATTGTGAAACAAGGCAAACAGTATCATTTGGATCAAAAAAATCCTCAGAATGAGTTGAAGAAAGCTTGGGAAATTCACATTGCTTATCAAGATATACTCCAAGCAAAATAAGGAACTACAAGCCCCAAGTAGCAAGAAGTGACACCTATCTGAAGAGTTGGGATAATGTGAGGGGTGACAGCAGGAAAACATTCAAAGCAAGGTAACGCTCAAATGATGACCTATTGATAGGTTGGCGTTATCGATCACCCACATGCCACATAATAAAGCTCTCCAACGGGTTATGGGTTTGCCCTCCACCAATGAATTTCATTTCTGGATGTGCCCGCTCATCAGCATGGTGTGCGATGGGGGGAACACAAAATATCAACTGGGCAGAGATCATCAGTTATGATGGTAAATTTTGGCTGAGCAGAGCTATCTGACAACGTTCCAGCAACAAAGAAGTTCTACATGACTTCATATCTGATGTATACCCCTAGCAGCATCCAGGCAGTGGTTTGGTTTCTCCTATGTAGATGCACACAAAGATTGATCCAGTGTATGCCTATTGCCCCGCAGTTCACCTTGGAGACCAGCAACCGCAATTTCAGAAGGGTCAATGATGCTTTCACCATGTACGTGGTCAGATTGCTCGAAGGTGATACTGCTAGAAGGTTTTCAGATGAAGCCATGAACCTGATATCGCAGTATGGAGCCTATTTCATTCAATTCAGGAATTCTCCTATATCAGGCTGGCTGGCTATGAGAGCACCCCTCTGCGGCTCCCCATGTTCTGCAATGACAAAATGGCCCTGATTGAAATATGCAGGCAACTAGAAAGTTGCATAGAACTTGCAGAGACAAGAAGATTTTCTGGCTTGCACTTTCCCATCTCTCTGGGAAACTATACATGCAAAAAACCAGCTCTGGATGCTCAGAACATAGAAAGAGCCCTGGTCCCTATCACTGTTCATTTCTTCAAGCCTAGAACCTGTTTTGACTTGAAGAGAGTTAAATCGTGCATTGAACAGAACCTCAAGATAATATATCATCATAGGGCAGATACAGAAGACTACTGGGGGCTGACTGTGCAGATGATTTTTGAAGCCAGAAGAAGGCATTGTGGCAGTTTCTCCCTGCAATTGATCACGTCCCCCCCCAAGAACTCTCAGTCTGTACCAAGTTCCCTGAAGGTCTCCAAGATGATAATTCTGAGCTATACTCTTATGAGTATGAAAATGTGATTAAGCCCACTCCTCTGGAGGACCTGGATTGGAACAGGAAAGAGAGAGAGAATGATCTGGCTGAGATTCTTGCTCCAGTCTTTGATCAGAAACCTAGGGTCTGGTTCACAGTAAGAGATCCGAAGAATTCAAGAGGCACTCAGAGAGAATCTAGCTCCAAAGAGATGATTCGACCCCCCATAAGGGAGGCATCAGTTCCAGAGTCTGGAAACACCCAGTGAAAACCCCTCCTGCCTCTCAACAGCTCGGGGACCCTGTAGAATCTACTCCTTCTCCATCTACCTCCAGGTATACAAGAAGAAACCAAAGAGGTAGAAGGAGTCTGGAAAGAATGGAATCCCCAAAAGTTTGCCTGACCTTCTAATCTACTCCTTCTCCATCTAACCCAGGATACAAGAAGAAACTCAAGAAGGTAAAGAGGAGCCTGCAAGAATGCTCCTCCCCAAGAACACAGGAAAAATTGCCTATAGGGCCAGAGAAATCATCGTTTCATTGAAAGTGAAGCAGTGAGATGCCCCCAAAACTCCTGCAAGTGTTCCGGCAAATCCATCAGATAAGGAGGTCCAGAGCACTGAACTTCAGGTATACTACTGTTCTTCTATCTACAAACTACCGCCATTACCTCCAGTGTTCTACCCACAATCTCAGCTTGAGTCCAAGCAGCTGCCACAGACCTGGAGGTGTCAGGAGCTGCGTCCCTGTCTCTCCTTGGTCATCTCTTGCTTATCCGGCAGAGTCTCTTCCGGTTTGCTTGGGTGCAACCTCTGGTTGACAAAAGGAAGAGGAAATCCTCCTCTCAAAGCTTGGGACCAAATTTTGATGCTGTAGCACGCCTTGTTGGTCACCACTCCTTCTCGTGCCAAGAAGCCGAACTACGTCCAGGGGGCCATGATTGTGTCAGATGCCAAGGTTCAAGCACTTCCTGGAGATTTTCCTAAAGAAGCCAACAGTAGACAAATAAGAATCAGACTTGCTGACATCTGACTTAGAGCTTTCAGGATCCCTATGGGAGAGTCTACTCCTGAAGGTAGATTTCATAACCTCCAGGAAGCATCACCAGGGTCCATTGGAAGGGTAGATAAAGGCAGCAGCTAGTGAGCAGCTAGAAGAACAAGCTCAATTTCTCACTAAGTTTTATCAATGTCACTTTTGTCTAAGTAGGTTCAAAAGTTCTGACCCCCTACCCCCTGACTGCTCTACGCCTCCTGAATTCTATAGCAAGATGAGTGGCAAGTATTAAAGATATGTTGCACAGTATTTTGTCTAGGGCAGAGCCATCAAAGCCCATGGTAAGATCATGCTTGTTTCGCGTGACTAAACTTCATCGATGAAGCTTTTAAGCTACAGGAAAGGTAGATAATTTCAATAGAAGCTGTCCTCTACTTTGGAAATGGGGTAAATGGATAAAGAGCTTTAAGCTCTTAGTAGTTTGCATTGTAGACCTTCACCTCATGGGCCAGCAGATGATAACATCTCTGGCTAACAAGATTTTCGATGATGCAATGACAATCTGTCAAAATCTTGGTCTACACGTGGATGGAAAATCAAAGCCCTGGAGGAAGCTTATGAGAAAATGAAGAAATACTGTGCAGAAGGGAGAAGCTTCAGACCTGGCAGCTGCTGCGTTCAAAGATATTTCATTGTCTCTTCATGATGAAAACTCGGGCCAGTCCCTTGTCCTTGCAGAAATCAAAGCTCATTTCGAGCTTTGTAAAGATAATATTTTCAAGGAGACTACCAAATCTCTAAAGGACAAGAGAAAGGAAATTTGTTCTCTTCAGTCTGCCATTGAAGAAGCAAACAAAGATATCATGACTCACCTCACGTCGAGTTGATAACGAGATGGAGAGAGAGGGCTGGGATTTTGGACTCGTCCCTGCAACCAACCTTCGAGTCCTCGTGGCAGAGATAATAGCTGAGGTCATGAAGAAGTCCAGGCGCCGAATTTCTGAAGACCTTGGGTCCCTCCCAGTAGCCGGCCACCTACCTTCTCCTTCCTTTCCCTTCTTTGCCTTTCTTTTCGTTATTCTCTTTTAATTATTCAGGTATTGCAATTGCGGTAAACAAATTAACTATTCTTTAGTTAAAGAAACGGTTTACGAAGATAACTGACTTGTAATCTTATACTGCCTTTCCACGCCATTTTTTCCCTGAGAGGAAGAACTTGGATAGTTTCTGAAAGTGGAAATAATCTAAAAAATGCAATACAAAAGGGCTTTCCGTCTTTGTCGATTGTCTATCTATTCTTGTTGTCGCTGTTTTGCCTGTTAAGATTGTGTACGATCATTTGTTCCTAACGCGTTTCTTCGCTCTTGCTTGCAGCTGTTCGTGTGGCAAGTACAGTGATCTTGGACAAACAGAAGGACGTTGTGGTCCTTGATTAACAAATCTGAAGGTAATTTAACGGAACTCCTTTGTGTCTTTAAATTTAATCCTATTCAGCTATGCAAATGATCTGTCTTAAAATCCTTTGAAGCTTTTTGCATCCAACGAAGAATTATTCCTGCTAACTGTAATTTTGATGTTACTGATTCTGCTCATCTTCTTATTCCCTTCTCAGTCCTGGCATCACATGATGATCCTTTGGAAAAAACTTTCGTAATATCCAAGTTTGACCATAAATAATGTTTCGTGTATTTGTAAATAAGTTCGTTTCAGAATAAGGGAACCTCTCCCTTAAAGAGGAGGGACTTTTTGTCCCCTGACTGTGCTCTTCTAAAAAGTTCTATTTGACGACCAACAGGACCCCAACCAATTAGGCTCAAACATGCCTTGTTTCTCACATGGTTTGGTTATATTATTCTAATTTTATTTGAAGAACAACTCACCAATATCAAACTGTTGTGGCTTGATTTTGTGATTATTGTTTCAATTGATTCTTAAAGAATTTCTTTGAATATTGATGAAACAGATAAGGGTAAAGGGGCTAGGAGGAATACCTATAGAATTTGGTTGAAGGTTGTTGTTTGTGTATGACTTCTTGATCCACAGCTGACCGTGAGAACTTCCTTTTGGCTAGGAGGAACTACCTGAAATAGAAAAACAAGACCACCAAATAGAAGTAAACAGTATATGTAGTGGACTACCTAGGGTAATGCTAGATCCACGAAGGTTGATACTCCCTAGAAGGGCTATCATCCATTGTATAAAATAATTCAATGTTAACAATAAATGAAATCCTACTGTAGATAAATGATTTAGGTATCTCATTCGACTACAATAAGAAAATTCATTCACAACAGGCTAAGCTATAATTGAATTTGAAGGTCAAGGTCTCTGTCAGAGTACTGGTATTGGTCAGGGTTTGGTTCTGGGCTATTTTGGGTATTTGGTGGGGATTTTAGGCTTTGTTCTTAGTCTGAGGGTAAAAACATAGAGACCGAAATTGGTTTGGTATTACCCATGCCGGTTTAAGCGAACCAATGATGGTTGTGGGTAACCAGCGTCAGTATGGTCGGGGTAGAGAAAACTTATTAAAATCTCAGTATGAGGATAGATCTGAGGCTAAATGGAAATAGAGAGGGCAATGGAAAGGTCTATGGAGATCCTAGATATACTTAGAGATCTTTAAAAGTTGGGTATGGAAATTTAATGGTGTGGGTGAAGGAATGATCAAGTTTGCATGGAGGTAATGGTGGGAGAATGGGAGTGGGAGTAGAAACTGATAATAGATATAATAGAACATACTAAAACAAAGTGGATGAATTTTCGTTAATAAAATGCCTACTGTTGTATGAGCTTAGTGGCTAGATGAAAATGGCAGTTGATCAGATGGATGGATTTTGATGCGATGATGGTGCTTCCCCAGATGCCTCCACGAATGTAAATAGCTCTGTGATCACTTTTGATGTTGGTTGTGAATGCTCTAATGTGTGTACGAATGCTAGTTTTGCTTGCATGCAGCTCTGGTTTTGTCCCTTTTCTCAAAAAATGTGCCAACCTTGAAATAAGGTTTTTTTTTTGGGGAATAAATGGTAACCGACGACAATTCTGGGTTGACCGGGTGGTAGTTTAGGGCAGCCAACATTAGTTAGGGTGGGATTTTCTAGGTTTACTAAAATGGGCAGATCCCCTTGATTTCTTGGAGCTCGTTCATTCTCTTCCACAAATTAGGATGGAAGCTTCCTTACTAATGGGTGGGAATGTGGTTAGAGGGAATGTAGGCTTTGATTTTTAGGGTTTAGTTAGGTCTTAGTTAGTTATGGCAACATACTAAGAATAGGTCTTAGGTTGAGGTGGCTAGATGAGGTGTACAGGTGAGGTGGGTGTGGGCATTATCCCAATTAGGATATTTTTAAATATTATGAGATCATGAATTAATTTAATTTAATTAATTAAATTAATATTAGAGTGGGGTGAAAGGGGCCATGGTTAGGTGAGTGTGTTCGAGTTGGTTATTTGTCGAGGGACCAAGGGGAGTGTGACCCAATTTTGGTGTCTACATTTTGCCTCTTTTTTTGTTGCGTAGCTTGTATTGGTAAGCGACGCTGACAAAAATAAGATGTGGTTACCCCATGTGTGGGTGAAGATGATCCCCCTTAAACTAGGAACTGCTGAGGTAAAAGGCAAATCAGTGAGTGGTTTGATAAAAGGTGAATGTGATGAAGGGGAAGGTGGGCAACAAGGGTAAAGAGGGGTAAAGGTCTAATCGGGTAATCTAGGTAATGGGTTAGTGTCAAAGGTAGTAATAGTCAAACGCACACACACGTATAAATTGTAGCATAGTACCAAGTTGAAGAGTAGGCAAACTCTACATTGTCTAAGGTCGATAGGTTTATCTAAACAAGGTTTAGGTGATTCTGGTATCCAAGGTATATGATATGGTCAGGAAACATGACGCAGGTCAGGTGCAGGAACATTTAGGTATATCCGGTACACCAAGGTTGGGTCAGGATAAACAGTCATGGTAAGAGGCAAGGTAAGGTCAGTATGTCAATGAACATGGGTAAAAGTGCCACAAGGTATAGTGAGCACATGATGTCATAGGTCACTAGCAATGTTCCAGGTCCAAGTAACTAGGTCAAGACATGGGTAGGGCTGAGGTATGGTTAAAATAATGAGTCCCCAATTGAGGACGAGATGAGGTAGTAATGATGAGGTCAGGAGGATAAAGTGAAGTGTCCAAGTCAAGTGTGGGTGAGTTAAAAAGGATGCACATCAGTAAATTAGTGGTAGGGGGTAGGAAAAGACCAAGTAGGATAACTGGCAACGGTTAGAAGAAACCGATGCCAGTTGCGATGGACTGACCATGGTAAGCTAGGACACAAGACCGATGTTGGTCAAGGTAAAAATGTTGTTTGGTCAAGTCAGGTAGGTTATAAAAATAAAAATTCCACTTTTGACGAAATCATTTGTCACTTGCCAAATAGGAGAAAATGACAGGTGAGAGAGAGAAAGGTTGAAAGCGTCCGTGTGGAACGGAGAGCTGAGGTGACGAATGGTGTAGTGGGTGTGTTATCCTATGAAATTGACAAGGGAATTTATAGGTAACTATACCAAAAATTTTGTTTTGGCCCCAAAGAAGTTTGATAACATTTAAAATGGCCCAAAACTCCCTTTCAAAAATTAAGTTGTTTCAGGACTTAGCCATTTTAGCTTATCCTTCAGTGTAATAAGTGGTGTGTCAACACTCCCAAAACTGTGCCTTTTTGAACTAGGTGCCATTTCATTCATGTCAACATCCTAAAAGTCACGCCCACCTTTAAAATACTTCAGTGCAGAAATTCACTTGTCGACATCACAAAACTTGCGCTATGCATTTTCCTTGGTGGGACCTTTCCCGTGTCAACATCCAAAACATTGCGCCCCCTTTACCCTTTGGCACTGAAAATGTTGTGTCGACATCCAGAAATGTGTGCTAAGCATTTTTCTAAGCGCTAAAAATGTTGTGTTAAATATGAAAAGCATGCCAAAGTGGTTGGTGAGGTAATAAATGCAAATTTTTCTATAAATATGAACCTACCACATGTCATTTTCATGAATTGGAAATTACAAAATTTATTCTCTTTGCACGTGTCAGTCATCCTTGTCAGCCCTCATGTGCCATTTTCAAGCTTGTGGACCCTGCGTCTTTTCGTCATCTTTTATAAATCCAAGTGAGTGGCTCCTCTCCCATTTGTGGTTTTCATGTTGTTGTGTTGAATGTTAGGACTTGTATCAAATAATTAAAATTTAAAGAACACATCATAGATCATCATCTAAGTTGAAACCCTCTTTTCCTCTTCTTCCAGATCTACAAATCTGAAAGGCCCCTGCCACTGAAGTAAACCAAAAAAAACCATTTGTATTTTCTTACTGCCTTGCCGAAAAACGTCTCTTTCTTGCCATCAAATCCAAATCCAAATCAAGATAGTGATAAAAAGAAATTTGCAGCAAACTGTTAACTGTTATCCTTTGGCGTAATTTCCAGAGATGTTACGCATGCAGAAAGTGTGCCAAACAAATAGGGTGCATTATTTTTCCCTGAAACCTCTTCCAAAGTTGTGCCTTGGTGCACTTTACCCTCTTGTAACATAAAATTTTTCCACGCCCATCCAAAAGAGCACTCAGTAGATTTTTGTGAGGCACAGGTGCAACTTCTGCAACATCAACATGCCATGTTGTGTGCTGCAAATCTGTGCCCTACGCTTCTCCCTTTGGAACTGAATTTTTTCATGTAACACCTTCCAAAACCACGCCCTTTCTAACTTGGCACAAATTTTTTCATTTTGACACTTTCCTGATTGTGCCCCTTCTAACTTGGCACAAAAATTTGTATGCTGACACCCCCGAAAAGTGTGCCTAGCCATAAAAAGCCCTTGTAGCTGTTGTAAGCTTGCGCCTTGCACCCTGAGGCTTAAAGTTGATCGTTCTTCCTTCTGCAAGCTAAACCTGACTATTTTCTCACACATTCTAAGGTGTTCTATTTTTCTTAAAACTCCCATTATGGATAACATGATGGTTGACATGGCCCTTCTTTGTTGGACCTTCTTGATTATTCTTGCAGAACAATAACTTCCGTCCTCAAGCTCACATATGTCTTCATCAAGCAAGAAACCAGCTAAAGCTAAAGCTAAACATTTAGAGCAAGAAATGAAGTATAAGTACCAGAGAGTCAGAATGCTTGACTCATATGTAGAGAGTGACCTTGACATTAGAGACTCTGAGCTGGGTCATATTGACATGGATGATTTCTAGGCAAGAACCACCAAGGCAAGCAGTGGCCCATGGATGAACAAATTAGTAGGTAGCGGATTGCACTTTGCAGCTGGGCTTCCAGTGAGTGCCATAAATAATGAGTTTATCATGTTGGTTGCTCGATGCTATAACAAGGACACTAAATGTGTCGAAAATAAAGAATAACAGACAATCATATACCTCATAGCTCGTCACTTTGAGATGATCCTGGGCATTCCTCATCACAGGAAATGTGTAGAAATAAGTATTGAAGACTGCAAGAAAGCATGGGATGATAATGAAGATCAATGCATATAGATGATGAATGAACTCTATCTGAAGAACAAGAAGCTGGTGTCTAGATGGCCACAAACAATCCACCGAAGTGATTTTAATGAAGAATTGAGTGATACCATCACATTATTGAGTAGAGTATTCAGGCTCCCTGATGCCCATCATTTCCATAAATGGATGTTGAGATACCTGGAGAACATGAACAAGAATGTGCCCAATCAATGCTTCGACTGGGGTGAAATCATAAGTGACACCATCTCACAACAGCTTCAACAAGTTCTAACAACTGGGAAGTTCTACATGAATTCCTACATTGTATATGCTGCCGCGCCAGAAAGGGATTTCGTAGGGTTATCTCAAAGTGGGTATGGCCCTAAGTCAAGATATATGAGTTCTAACCAGAGCTAAGGCTTGAAGCCAACATCTCCCAGTTCTCCAAAATAAATGATGCCTTCTTCTAAGAGGTATTCTATTTGTTGAGACCAAACATGAGACACAGTTGAACTAGCCCGAGTGTGATTGCTACTACAAATAAATGGGGAGTGTTGTTCACACAATTCCCCACATTCACATACCTCAGAGCTGTAAATTTTGAGGGAGAAACTGACGAAGCTGCCAAGTTTTGTAGGGCCGAAGCTGGTCCTCCTAGAATTGTCAAGGCAACTGATCACTTATTAGGAGAGGTGTATGAAGAGAAAGAAAGGAGGAACTCCATTCCCCCTTACAGTTGGCTGATACACCTGCCCTACACTTTCCAAAGCATGGGAGATGTATGCTAAGTTAGAGCTGCTGAATTTAAAGCACAACTTCCCAGCTAGGCTGACCTTTGACTACTGAAGTTGCCTCCCAAAGGCAAAGATTGATCCCATTCATGTTCCTGAGATCGAAGATATTTGGATAGACCTAACTCATGAAATTGACATCAGGTAGAAGGATCACTCTCGACTGGCTCTGGAGGAAATCATCCACTATGGTATTGCCATTTTCCCAAAGAAATTCAAAGAGAATGATCAAGAAATTGATCAGGTTTACATTGACATAAATGGGGACAACTGGCCATTCGCAGAGATTGACAAGGCCAAAGCGCTAAATACCATTCAAGAAAGGGTCAAACCCATATTGTAGCGCACCAAACATTGGTGTAATCAGAATGGACTTACATATCTTAGAGTTGACTTCTCAATTTCTCCTTCAGGAAGTGCACCTCTAAGGTCGGCCCATGTGCCAAAAGGAAAAGGAAAGGACAAGGTGGGAGAACCAAGTAGACAAGAGATACCTAGTGTTCCCTCTTCCACTACTCCTCAAGATCTTCCTCCTACTTCTGAGAAACAAGTAGTTGACTTGGTATCTCTAGGTGATGAAGGAAAAATAGATGTTTCAATGGATACATCCACCCAATATGTTATCACAACTACAACTACTAAGGTACCTAGCATCCCTTCTTCCGCTCCTTCTCCTCCTCATGTCATTTAAGAATCTATTCCTATTGATGTGTCTTCTCCTCTCCCTTCCTCCCTTCCATCTCCCACCTCTTCCATCTTCTCCTCTCTTTAAGATCTATCACCCAATATTTCCTCAATCCTAATGACGATCCCTTTCGTTTCCACATCCTTCTCCTCCCTATTAGTAACTCTAGGCCCCGTAAGCAATGGTGCATTGGAATCCTTGTCAATGCCACCACCGAGTGTTTCAACACACTTCCCTGAGGCCTCTATAGTTGCTCCCCCTCTCACTCCCGTTTCTTCTTCTTCCTCCACTCCCACTCCCATAAGTCTTGGTTAGATTTCTGACCATCTGAGCCAACATAAGAGGAAAGTTCCCATTGCGGCCATGAATTTCTCTGTTATTCCAAAGAAGGGAACCAAGAAGTAGAAATCAATAACTCACTTTTCTAAAGGCACTTCGAGGGAGAGAGTCATGGAGATAGCTTACCTGGATCCCACCAAGAGAAAAGAAGATCTATCTCCCATAGACTTCACGGTGACTCAAGTTGCAATGGGGACCTTGTCTGGAAGCTGTTATGAAATAAGAGATAAAATATGTGGAATAATCCCTTACACAATCACAACAGTAGAAACTAATATGCAGAAAATATTACAGATCTCAAATAAAAGTGCAGAATAAATAACACAACATAGAGAGGCAAGATTTAAAATGGTTCACCAAATTTGGGCTATGTCCACCAAGAATCACTCGCTCATATTTTATTGCAAGCCTCCACTCCTCAATACAATACTCAGATCCGTTTAGAGCTATGCTCAATAAACTCTACAGAATTCACACCTGAATTCAAAACACATATGTAATACATTTGCTTGTCTCTATCATATGCATAAAACCATATAAATAGACAACTGCTTAAGCAGTTTTACAAAACCGTGGGTATCAAAACAATGGGCAAAAACCAAAATCGTCCCATAAACCTATGGGTAGCTGAAGAGGTGGTTTTACAAAACAATGGGTACTGAAAAACCATGGGCCCAAAAATAGGCCATAACGGTTACCCATTACCCATGGGTTAATAAACCACTCATGAAAATTTGCTTCGGGAGCTTCACCCCCAAACCCCCTTGACCCACTCACCGGCAAGCGAGACCACCATAAAAATACCCGAGTGTAACACATAGAAGGTTACCACACTCTAACATGAAAATAGGCTCCACAAACATAAAAATCTCCCACTTAGAGACTGATTTCCACTGAGAAAGCTTCTCAACCCTTCACTTTCATCCGTGAAGGCCAACCAAAGCTGAAAATAGCTTTATTTTATCCCTTGTGACCACCTTGGTCATCATGTCTGCAGGATTATGACTGGTATGAATATTCTCCAACTTCAACGTATCTTCCTCCAAAGCTGTCCTTATGAAGTGATATCTCAACTGTATATGCTTTGTCCTGGAGTGGAAAGTAGAGTTCTTAGCTACGTGTATAGCACTCTGACTATCACTATGCAGATTACATTCCTCCTGCTTATGCCCCAACTCCTCAAGCAATTGTTATAACCAAATCATCTCTTTGCTTTCCTCTGTGGCAGAAACATACTCAGCCTCTATGGTTGACAAAGCCACCAGCTTCTGTAGTCGTAAAATCTAGCTCACTACTATCCCACCTACAGTGTAAATATAACCTATCATGCTCCTCCTGTTGTCTACATCTCCTGCCATGTCTGTATCTACATAACCATGTAAAGTGGTGTCTGATCCATTGTAGCACAAAACTATCCCCATGGTCCCTTTCAAATACCAAAGGATCCACTTTACTACTTGCCAATGCTCTTTATCTGGATCACTCATAAATCTACTCACAGCTCCCACTACATGGGCAATATTAGGCCTAGTGCACACCATAGCATACATCAAACTGCCAACCGCTAATGAGTAAGGTACCATGGACATCTGGTTTCTTTCCTGCACTGTCTTGGGACACTGCTCCTTTGATAACTTAAAATGGCCTACCAAAGGAGTCCCAACCAGTTTAGTATCTTGCATGTTAAACCTATCCAATACCTTCCTAATGTACTCTTCCTGATATAAAGTCAGCTTCCATTCCTTTTTATCCCGAGTTATCCTCATACCAGGGATTTTTCTAGCAGCCCCCAAATCCTTCATATCAAAGGATTCACTTAGCTATTTCTTGAGTACTTTTATTTCCTACATGTTTTTACCTACAACCAGCATGTCATCAACATACAAACAAAGGATAATATAACTTCCATCCTCAAATTTATTTGTATACACACAATGGTTAGAATGACATCTAATATAACCTTGCTCCATCATGAAGCTATCAAAATTCTTATACCATTAACATGGAGCTTGTTTCAGGCCATACAAACTCTTCTTCAGTTTTCCCAACATCTCCTCTTTACCTTTGACTTCATATCCTTCTGGCTGTTGCATATATAGCTCCGCCTCCAAATCACCATGGAGAAATGTAGTCTTTACATCTAACTGTTCTAAGTGCAAGTCTTCTACTGCCACTATTCCAAGAATAGTTCTGATAGAAGTCATTTTTACTATAGGAGAAAAAATCTCATCAAAGTCTATACCTTATTTCTATGCAAACCCCTTGACCACCAATCGGGCCTTATATATTTTCTTTCCTCCTTCTTCATCTTTAACTCGATACACCCACTTGTTCTGTAATGATCTTTTTCCTTTTGGTAGCTTCACCAAATCCCAAGTCTAGTTCTCCATGAGAGAATTATGCTCCTCATTCATGGCTTGCTCCCACTTCTTACTGGCATCTACCTGCATTGTTTCATCAAAGCTCTTTGGCTCTCCACTATCATTGAGTAATAAATAATAAAGAGAAGGAGAAAAACGTTCAAGTTCTTTTCTTACCCTAGAAGACCTCCTCACTGTAGGAGTTTGGGGTTCCTGTTAAGGGGGTTCCTGAACTGATTCATGGGTCACTTTCCCATCTGGAAGATCCTCTACCATTGTATATTGTTTCTTGGATTCTTCCCTGTTTTTCTACAACTACTGCTTATACATGACTTTCTCATTAAATACCACATCCCTAGATCAAATGATTTTCTTGTCCTTAATAATCCAACATTTATATCCAAAGTCATCACCACCATAACCAATGAAAGTACATTTTTTTTTTATTTAGCCTGTAGCTTGGTCCTATCATCCTTGTCTATATGAAAAAACACCTCACATCCAAAGAATCTAAGAAATGAATAATCAACTTTCTTACCATACCAAGCCTCCTCAGGTATGCCTCCATCCAAGGCACTTGAGGGTCCTCTGTTTATCAAGTACATAGCTGTGCTCACTGCTTCTGCCTAAAAGGAAAGATGCAGTCTTGCATGTATCCTCATGCTCCTAGCATGTTCCATTATTGTTCTGTTCATCCTTTCTGATACCCCATTCTACTACGGAGTTCCTGGAACTGTATTTTTCCTGCAGATTCCATTCTTAGAATAGTAATCATCAAATGCAATGCTGCAATACTTCTATCCATTATCTAACCTGAGACATTTTAGCTTAAGACCGTTTTCATTCTCTACCAAGGCTTTCCATTTAACAAAAGTGTCAAATACATTAGATTTTTTTCTAATACAATAAACCCAAACTTTCCTTGTTACATCATCAATAAAAGTAACATAATAACTTGAACCCCCAAGAGATGATACCTGAGCTGGCCCCCACACATCAAAATGCACCAGCTCTAACTTACTCTCTTTCTTTGTAGGTCCAACCTTGAGAAACCTTACTCGTTTATGTTTCTCATATATGCAGTCCTAATAGAACTCCAAACCTATTTTTGTATATCCAGGCAAATTATTCTTTATGATGTCCATTCCCTTATGGCTCATATGACCGAGCCTATAGTGCCATAATGTTATATATACATCTGAAGCCACAAGATTACAATCATTAGTACTATCAGTGGATAAATACAAGGTTCTAACCTTCTTACCTCTTGCCACCACAAGAGCACCCTTGGTAACCTTCTAAGAGTTAGCTATAAATATCACAGTACAACCATCACTTCCTAATTTCCTTGCAATATCAAATTTCTCCTTAATGTAGGCACATGCCTGACATACTTCAATAGCCATGTATTCCCATTCTACATCTTAACCTCAACATAACCTTTTCCAACTATACTGCAAGGCTCATCATCACCAAGAAAAACATGCCCAAAATCCCCTTGAACATAATCAACAAAATAATGCCTATGTGGAGTAGCATGAAAAGAATCCCCTGAATCTAAAACCCAAGATTCAGTAATATTATGTAAAGAAATAATCAAAGCATCCTAGCATACATTATCCGATGCCACATTTTCCTCCTTTTTTTCTTCCTGTTGTTTCTTCTTGTCCTGAAGCTCCCAAAAGTCCTTCTTTGCATGCCCAAACTTTCCACAGTTCCAACATACAATCTTTCTCTTTGATTTTGACCTTGCCTGATCTTTCAATTTTCCACAATTTCCTCTATTCTTCTGTCTCCCTCTAGTTTCCATTGTCAAAGAATTCCCTGAAGTAGAAGATTCTACAAAGGTTTTTCTTTGCATTTCCTCACTTAGAATCACCCCTACAACATCCTCAAACTTCAACTTCGAGTTAGCTGGAACTGAGTTGCTTACCGCCATTACTAGGCTATTCTAACTTTCAGGTAAAGAGCACTGAATTAATAAAGCCCTAACTTCTTCATCAACTTCTATTGTAACCGAAGCTAGCATATTCACAACTATATTCAAATCATTTAAATGATCTGCTACTAAACTATTGTCAGACATATTCATATTAAACAACTTTTTCATTAAAAATATCTTATTAGAGGCAGAGGGTTTTTCATATAACTTCCCTAATACATCCATTAGTTCTTTTGTAGTCTTTTCCTTTGAAACATTAAATAATACCGAAGATGCAAGACACAACTGGATTGTCCCAAGTGCCTTCCTATCCATCAAATCCCATTCCGCATCTATCATGCTCAAAGGGTTTGTTCACCTTCTCAGACAACAGGATATAAAGATCCTTCTGATAAAGGTAATATTCCATCTGCATCTTCCAAAGAATGAAATTCTACCCATTGAATTTATCAAACTTAGATCTACCATCATCTGCCATAGCTCCCACTCAAGATAAAACTTTCCCTGTGATTCAACTCTTTAGCAAACCAAACTAGGCTCTGATACCAATTGTTAGGAAATAAGAGATAAAATATGTGGAATAATCCCTTACAGAATCGCAATAGTAGAAACTAATATGCAAAAAATATTACAGATCTCAAATAAAAGTGTAGAATAAATAACACAACACAGAGAGACAAGATTTAACATGGTTCACCCAATTTGGGCTACGTCCACCAAGAATCACTTGCTCATATTTTATTACAAGCCTCCACTCTCTCAATACAATACCTAGATCCATTTGGAGATATGCTCAAAAAACTCTACAGAATTCACACCTGAATTCAAAACACATCTATAATACATTTTCTTATCTCTATCATATGCATAAAACCATATAAATAGACAACTGCTTAAGTAGTTTTACAAAACCGTGGGTATCGAAAAAATGGGCAAAAACCAAAACCGTCCCATAAACCTATGGGTAGCCGAAGAGGTGGTTTTACAAAACAATGGGTACTGAAAAACCATGGGTCCAAAAACAGCCCATAACGGTTACCCATTACCCATGGGTTGATAAACCACCCATGAAAATTTTCTTCGGGGGCTTCACCCTCGAATCCCCTTGACCCACTCACCAGCGAGCGGGACCACCTTAAAAATACCCGAGTGTAACACATAGAAGGTGTACCAACTCTAACATGAAAATAGGCTCCACAAACATAACAAAAGCCTGCAAGGGGAAGCCTTGTCTGCTGTGGATGCTCTCTACAAGAAGTTCCAAGAGGAAAAATAGGAGAATAGGATACTAAAGGAACAAAATGAACATCTCCTACAAGTATTGCAAAAAATGGGCAACGCTCCTCCTATGACTTCTGCTAAACCCATTCAAGTTCCCAGTCAGGAAAAATAAATGAATATATTAAGATTGTTGAACAAGGCACAACAGTATCATTTTGGATCAAAAAAATCCTCAGATATGGTGAAGAAATGCTTGGGAAATTCACATTGCTCTATCAAGATATAACTCAAGCAAATAAGGAACTACAAGCAGTAGCAAGTGACCTATCTGAAGAGTTGGATAATGTGAGGTTGCAGCATGAAACATTTCAAGCAATGGTTAACTGCTCAACTGATGACCTATTGAAGGTTGGCGTTATCGATCACCCACATGCACATAATAAAGCTCTCATTACTGTAGATTACCAGGTTGACTAGATGGAATATATCCTGGAGAGAATTGATAAAATCAAATATGAAGCCCTAGACACACAATATAACATGGAGTAGACAGTTACAAAAATGTCTCTAGGGATGCTCAGTGAATTGTATAACTGAGGGAAGCAGATGATACATTCCATTGCTTTAAGGCTATTTTCACTCAAGGTTTGGCACCAGAGGTCACTTTTGACTAAGAGTCAATCAATAACCTCTTGGCCTACCGCGATTTCATTAGCTTTTTGATCGGTGCATGTGAAACTTTCACCGAGTTACTTAACAAGCTCAAGAATGAGAAAGAAACTTGCAAATTCATTCGTGACCATTTTAATGGTCCCAACCATAATCAAATCCAAGAAATGATCAACAAGTTTTTAGAATATTGAGCGCAGTGTCACATTGACTCTCCTGATCAAAAGCAAGACATCAAGTTTGAACAGAGGGATGATGAGGAGTAGTTTCTCCTTTTGTGTATGCGTTGATCATTTTTGTAAAATATTTAAAAAAGCACGTTAGCATACATGATGACCTCATCCATGTTGCACCATGGGATGTTGTCATCCAAAACTTGCCCAAGTCAACTGTTGAATTTTTAGATATTTTCTAGATTTTTCGTAATATCTTGTAAGATATTTTGTAAGTAGTGGTTTTGCTTTTGTCTTCTTTCCTTCTCTCCTTTTATAAATACTTGAATACTTTTTGTATTCAATTGTGAACATTTTTTGTATGAAAAGAGAAGTGAGGAGAGAAAGGCTTTTTGTTTTCTTACAGCAAAAGAAATATGAATGCATATATTTAGATTTTTTGCTTAATGCATGTGTTATTTGCATCAGATCTTTCTTAAGTTAGATCAATGTTTTTATTTTATTGGATTCATTCCTACTATTTTCATATGTTCATCAGTATTGCTTTAATTTTTTATATAAGTAAGTTTGGCTTTGTTTACTACTAGCCCAAAGCATAAACCTTCTGACCTTTCTATCTTGGAATTCATTTCTTTTCTTCCTTCAGATCTACCCTCCTTCATTCCTTCCCTCCTACCTTTCTGTTCGTAGTTGGAACTACCTCTACTAGGATGAGATCCCAAACCCCCTGAAGTTAGAATAGTGTAGATTTGCATAGATTCCTATTTGATATATTAGCAATAAACCAGTTTCACTTTGATGTCTCAAAGAGGGGCTATTCCCTGCACACTATTGGCCTGTTTCCCCACGGCCTGCCTAACCGATAGTTTTTCGAACCAACTAGGTGATTGGCCATTGTTAGGCAAGTCCTTGAGATCAGATTGATCAATTTGGTGATGGTATATGAAGGAGAGGTATCAAGTGGACCACCAGTGCAGTGGCTTGATGTGACACCACGGTGACAGCAGTGTGATGAGGTAAGGGTAAATCCCTTTCTTTGTCTTGTGAGTTAGATTGGTTTAGAGGTCGGGGTTTGAGAAAAAGGGGTTTTTTGGGGGGGAAATGAATTTTGAATTTGTGGGAGGGAAAATCAGGTAAAATAGGAATAGGGGGGTGATTGGGTAAAGGAGGAGTGGGGAAGGGTTGAGGTGGGATTTAGGTAGAAATGGGTGGGTAGAAAGGAGAGAAAGGGAGTGTTTAGGAAAAAAGGGGGGTTTTGGGTGTCACAGTTTTCAGTGTGATAGTGACCGATGTCGGTTGAGGGTTAGCCAATGTTGGTGGTAGTGAACCAATATTGGTCACAAAAAAGGTGACCGATGTCAGTTTATGGGGGACTGGGGTCGGTTAGAGATAAACGGTCCTGGTCATGATTTGGGGAAAAGGGGGCCAAAAGTGCCCTAGGTTGGGTGGGTGAGGTAGGTAGGGGTAAGAGAAGATGTTGTGGGGAAAATCATAACATATGTAAAGGGTGAAAATAGGTAAGGGTGAATGATAGTGGGTAAGGGTTGGGGTGGGTGGATAGAATATGTGATACGAATGTAAGCAGGTCCAGGGAAAGAGAGGTAGGGTGGTAAGTATAGGTGAGGTTTAGAGGGTGATTGTGGGTACAATTAAGGTGTAGTAATGTGATGTTTTTCTGGATGCATGTGAGAGATCAGCTGAGGATGTGAGATAGGGTACCAACCCTACTCTTGATAGTTCATGGGGGTGTGACAGTCAAGGAGTGGAGGCATGTCACAGATGTGGGCCTGAGTGGGGTCAGCCTCTACCAGCATGTGGTTCGGTAGCTGACTTTGATGGTCATCCTCATCAATAGATGGGATTTGGCAACCAACACGTTCCACCTACCAATGAGGGATATGAAAGTCACCTTGGAGGATGTGTACAAGATCATGTGGTTACCTATATTGGGGATGTAGGTATACTCGATCTCCTTTGAGGCATATGGGGAGTTGATGCTGACAGTATTTGGTGAGGAACTAGTGGAGATGACATTTCACAGTGCCAACCTGAGTTATGGAGAGATGTACCTAGCTCATCTAGAGGAGATGAGGCTAGTAGTGTTATTGATAGAGGTAGTATGCTATTTTGCACTATCAGATGCAGAGGGTGGGAGATTCCCACAATCACTGATGGGGGTGCTGCATGGTATGGTGATGGACATGGCCTACTTTACATGGGTGCTAGCATTTTTGGTGTAGTTATATAGATAGCTATGGGTTTATGGGTGGCTCTGCAGGTTCAAATTATGCTACACATTTATTCTTCACTGTTGGGCCTACAAGCACATTGTGTGTGTTCATCTGATTAGTATGCCCCAGTAGAATGAATTCGAGCCAGGTTTGGTTTGGGTAGGTTACAGGTGATGGGTTCTTGTGATTGGAGAGTGTCGATCAAACATGGCTACTCATGATGTAGCTTATTACAGGTGGTTATTGGAGGGGTTTTCCGGCATGGACATTATTTGGAGACCGTATGTGGGTTATCCCTCATATAGAAAAATGGCTGATGAGTTGGATGGCTTGTAGGTACTTAGATGGATTAAGGGGCATCGTGTAGGGGAGTACAAGATGATCCCAATAGATAAGGTTAGATGACAGTTTGGGCTGCCATAAGATATACCACCACCCTTCCCACAGTATAGGAGGGATGATGAGGAGAGGCCGTTGCCTCTACCATAGTTGACAGTGCCCACATGGTAGGAAGAGTAGGTGATAGACCAGTGGATTGATGATGCCAAGGTGATTGATAGGTATAGATAGTGGTGGGCAGCTCATTTACGAGTAGTATCGCCTAGACCGGGGCAACCAGATTTAGCCACCATCACCATTTAGAGAGACACCCTACAGGGGCAGGTGGAGACCCTGATTACATAGTTGGGGATGGCATATGGGTAGTTGGCAAGTTCAGAGGTGGAGGTGGCCGCTTTGCATGCACAAGTAGCAAGCCTATAGTTCCAGATGGTGATGATGATCATATGCCTGCCCTAAAGGTGCATGTTATAGGTTTTCAGCGCCAGTTGGCCACTGCACAGGCACAAATTGCGACATTACAGGCCCATATACAAGCACAGGGTGTGAGGCCAATGACACCACCAAAGGCACCGGGACAGGGTCCCAGTTTATAGGTAGGGACAGGAAAGGGTCCCACAAGACATACATAGGGGTAGAAGTTGATGGGGTCACCATAGACAGTACCTGTATCTAGATTGTGGGATTCCCTAGGTGAGGCCAGGTATTATCATGACTAGTTGATGATGGCAGGGATATATTTTCTATCCTACGGAGAGTACAGGGCATAACAGGCCTCGAGTGAGAGGTCTAGATCCTACACCCATAGTGTGGAGAGCACAAGGGCCATTGAGCCATGGGATAGGATCAGGGTGAGGCCACCAGTTCAAAGAGAGCAACCCTAGGTGATGTACCAGTAGGGACCCACGACGCATGACAGGCGGTGAGATGTTATCAAGCTGCCAGACAGGAGCCGAGGGGAAGGAGGAGATGGGAGAGACCGATATGGAGGATATCCGATAGGATGATGCTTGATGTATGTCCCTCCATTTTGATGTAGTTATTCATTTTTGATATATATCATCCTGCATTCCAAAGAGAGTGAGGATGTATATGAGAGTTTGTGTATTTTTGATCATATACCGGCCTACGTGCCAAAAATGGTGAAGTTGTATATGAGAGTTTTTTAGAGATGTCTATTATTTGATATCAGTATATATTGTAGGGATACATAGATTTATATGATGAGATGGATGATTCAGTATGATGTATACATGGTTTTGGTTATCTTGCTATTTTGATTTATATATGTGATGGAAACTAAGTAGTGTAGGTATGATATGGCCAGGTCATAGGCATGGATCAAGTTAGGTTTTTGGTGTAGGCACAGATGGAGTCAGGTCATAGGCATGGATCGAGTCAAGTTTTTGGTTTATGCATGGATAGAGTCAGGTCATAGGCATGGATTGAGTCAGGTTTTTGGCATTAATTGAGTCAGGTTGTGGTTTAGGCATGATGAATTTTATGTTAGTTTAGGCCTAGTGAGTCAAAATTGGTTGAGTTTGTAATTCATTAATTTGTGCAATTAATGATGATATGGGTCATGTTGAGATGTTTTATAGTAACATACATGATAATGGGTAAGAAATGGTGGACATAATGAATGTATGAATGATGATGATAAAGATGTGAATTAATTTGTTGTTTGTTTGATTTAATTTCGAATTATTAATATAAAAAGGAAACTAACTAGGGTAGAATGTGATTTAGGAAAAGGAAAGGGGGATTGGTTAGGGTAGAGAGTGGCCGAGCTAACCTCTAAGGGCCCCATGCCCTTCGAAAGCTACCTACATAGTCCTGGAAAAAAGGGACCTCAGGCCGATGTAGTTCTCCCATAAGCTAGGGAAGAATGCAAGGAGGTACAAGTATGGGTTGCTAGGTGATAGGCATGATTGAGTCTAGGTCTTTTAGGTATGGGTGAATTGTGGGGACATTGGTATGGGTGATTTTGTGTTGATTATGGTGAAAAAGGAAAAGTTCCCAGAAATAAGCATCGAGGATCTAGTCCTGGATAAGATGATCAATATGTAATGAAGAAGTTAAAAGATAAGAGGAGGAAAAAGAGCCTCCTAATTGGCGAGGCTCACAACAATTGGATCATATCGTAGATAGGCTAGTGAACGTAAGACCCTAAAGACATTGCATGGTTGATTATTCTAAAGGTGAAGAATAATCACATGATCACCAAATGTCATGGTTCCTGCAGGTCCATTAAGGCGGTAGGAAATGAAGTTGCAAATGTTAAGAAGGTGAAAAATGGTTATGTTATATGGTATGAGGTAG
Organism: Taxus chinensis; assembly: GCA_019776745.2. Classification (NCBI taxonomy): domain Eukaryota; kingdom Viridiplantae; phylum Streptophyta; class Pinopsida; order Cupressales; family Taxaceae; genus Taxus; species Taxus chinensis. The sequence continues at coordinate 862,364,945 of CM034150.1, forward strand.
CATGCCTTTTTAGCAAGAGATCCAAGATCACAATGAGCAAGTCCATGATGAAAAAGTTTTCTATTTTGACATGTATTTGAGATAGACTTATCTATGCTAGAAGTCTATATGGGATGAGTGAATTAACCCTTTGAGGTCTTCGCGAAGCTGATTGATGCAGGAAGCTTCAGATTCTCTCTTTTTTTAAAAATATTTTAAGGAAGCTTTACATGGTTGTCCTTCTAGGGAGTAGTCTATTTACAACAATGTTGTAGAGAGAAATATATCCTTTTTAAGGGAGTCATCTTTTTATTTGAAGTTTGACTCAAGGAGTTGGATCTCATGTGAGGGCTTTTAAGTCATGGACAAGACTAAGGTGAAGAATCGGATTCTTGTTTAGAAAGCAAGGTGAATGACCATGGGATCTCATCTATAGGCAGACAAAAAGTATCCATGAGAATTATACCATTTACAGCGTCGTGGTACACATATTTAAGAGAAGATAAAAGAGTGATGGGTATGTACATGATTCTTGTTTAATCCTTGGGGGTGGTATATTGAAAGGAGGGAAGTGAAAAGCGTTCAAGGGATGAGCATGAAAAGAGGTAGAAGGTGAGGTGGGACTGAAATTCAATAGTAAAATGGTCAAAAATGCAAGGCATTAAGGGGCTTAGGTTTGGGTTTACTGTCTAGTGAAGATAAATGATAAGCACCTGATCCATAAGTATGAGTCACGATGTATGGTCCAAGCCAATTAGGAGAAAATTTTGCTCGTTTACTTTTTACTACTTTAGTTACATGTTGATTTTCTTTCAGGACAAGTTCATCAACTTGGAAGGTTTGTTTATGGAAATGTTTGTCCTAGGCACACTTAATACATTTTTGGTAAACTTGAAGATGGTCAAGAGTATTAAGACATCATTCATCTAATAACTCAAGCTGTGCTAAATAGTCTTGGTGAAAGTCATCATCATTGAGCATGTTATGGAGAGAAATGTGGAGTGAGGGAATCTGGAATTTGAGAGGTAGAATAGCCTCTATATCGTAGACCAGAGAAAAAGGTGTGGCAGTAGTGGAAGTGTGAATACTAATGCAGTACACCCATAGGGTGAAAGGAATGTGCGTATGCCAGTCCTTTCCAGTATCATTAACCACTTTCATGAGAATTTTTTTAAGGGTTTTATTAGTGGATTTGGCCTGGCCATTGGTTTATGGGTAATATGGTGATGGGAAACTTAGTTGAATGCCAAATGCATCACAAAGTTTCCGAAATGTTTTATTTTTGAATTGTTTTCCGTTATCAGTGATGACGCAATGTGGGACACCAAAGTGACAAATGATGTGATGATTGATGAACTCACATATTTTCTCAGCTTTCATGGAGATGATAGGTATGGATTCAACCGATTTGGTGTAGTATTTGGTAGCGGTGATTATCCATTGATGTCGCTGGGAAGAATGGGGATTGATCTCTCCGACAAGATCCAAACCCCATTAAGAGAAAGGCCAAAGGTCACGAGTGACCTGTAAGGCATGAATGGGTGTATGATGAAGGTTGGCATGTTGTTGGCATTTTACACAATGCTTAATGTAGTCACAACAATCATGGTTAAGGGTCAAACAGTAATAGCCTAGGTGAAGAATACGCTTAGCAACAAAAAAGCCACTGAAGTGACCTCCACATATGCCATCATGAACTTCCTTAATGATATAAGAAATTTCAGAACTTGTAAGGCACCGTAAGAGAATACCATCAAATCCACACTTACAGAGGAGGCCACCCATGATGATGTAACGAGAGACCATTTTAAGAAAGGTGTGTTGTCCATTACGAGTGAGGTTGGGAGGCAATATGGAGAGGGAAAGATAGTCTGAATATTGTTTATACCAAAGGTCACTCAGGTTAGGAGTAATGGTTTTGATAGAGTAAACTTTGTGAGGTAAAAAAGAGGGTGATTGGAGTCTTTGTATGGTGATAAAGATTTTAGAATTGGCGGGTGAAGTAAGTATTTGAGAAGCCAAGTAGGCCATGGTATCTACAAATTTGTTAGTAGAATGGGAAATGATTTGAAGGGTGTAATAGTCAAAGGTGGTCAAAATTATGTCCACATGATGCTTATACTTTTGAATTATCTCATTACGACATTGGTATATACCATTGACTTGGTTTATGACCAATTGAAAATCACCAAAGATGTTGATTGACTTAACATCTAAGGTATAGGCAGCTTGGAGACCCAATATGAGTGCTTCATATTTAGAAATATTTTTTATACAATCAAAATCAAGTTTGAAAGACAAAGGCATGGGTTCACCATCAAGTGGAATGAGGATAACACTAGCCCCACCCCCACGCTAACACTTGGAACCATTGAAGAAGAGTGTCATTTGGTACGTGGGTTCGTCCAAGGAAAGGGTAGAAACAAAATCATTTGGAAAGTCAAAGTTAGAGGTTTGGTCCCCAGAAATAGGTGTGTCAGCCAATTGGTCAGCGATAGCCTAGCTCTTGATGGACTTTTGATGGATGAATTCGAGGTCAAGGTTAGCTAGAAGCATAAGCCAATGTGCAGCTCGTTGATTTTGGTAAGGTTTGGTATACTTGAAGTGTAAGGGGTCGGTGTTGGTCACAACATAGGTTCTCTAATTAAGTAGGTAATGGTGGAGTTTGGTGGTAACAAAAACTAAGGCTAAGCAAAAAATTTCTACATGGGTGTATCAGGTTTTGTAGTCCAAAAGAGTATGGATTATGTAATAAACCACATGCTCCCTGTGTTGTTCATTGCGATGAGCAAGCATGGCCCCCAAGGAGTGATCGGTAGCTGAGATGTATAGGTAGAAGGGTTGATCTTCTTTAGGTGGAATGAGTATGGGTGGTTGGATAAGGTATTGTTTTAAGGCATCAAAATCTTTGTGGCAATCATCATCCCATTTAAAGGAGACATCCTTTTTGAGATGATGATGAAATGGCTGACATCGATCAGAAAGTTGTGAAATGAAATAGTGGATAGACTATAAATTACCTTGTAGGCTACGGAGTTGTCATAGGTTAGTGGGCTGAGGCATTTCAAGAATGGCCTTGAATTTAGCATGGTCAACCTCTATACCATGTAAGGAGACAATAAATCCTAGGACCTTACCTGAGAGAATAACGGAGACACATTTCTTGGGCTTTAGGCAAACACAATACTTAATGAGATAGTCAAAGATGGTTTTTAGGATGGTGAGGTGTTCAAAGTGGTGTTTAGATTTGGCCAGGAGATAATCTACGTAATCTTCTAAAATGCGGTGCATGATGTCATGGAAGATGTAATTCATAGCCCGCTGATATGTGGCACTAGCGTTTTTAAGGCCAAAAGGCATGACTCAATAATAGAAGATCCCCCAAGGGGTGATGAATGTGGTTTTGCACTGATCCTCTAGTAAAAAAAAGAATTGGTTATAACCCAAGAAACCATCCATGAGTGATAGCATCTCATGACCAGTGGTAAGGTCAACCAGTTGGTCAATACTGGGCACATGAAAGTCATCTTTCGAGAAAGCTAGGTTGAGGTCATGGAAATATGTGCAAATGCGGAGTCCCCCTATCACCTTAGTGACAGGGAAAATTTTTGAAATCCATCGAGGATAATCAATGGGTAAGATGAAGGAATTAGAAAGAAGGCATTAAAGTTCTTCTTTGACCAGAAAAACAATGCAAGGGTGCATTTTCCTCAGCTTTTGTTTTACAAGTTTGGCATCGGGAATGGTTACGATATTGTGGACCACTATGGTGGGGTTAATACCAGGCATATCTACGTAAGACAAAGCAAAAGCATGGTTATGATCTTTGAGAAAAGAAGTGATGGCTTCCTATTCAGTAGCATATAAAGATTGGCCAATCTTTAGAATGTACGGGTCATCCTGAGTGTGGATGTTGATTTTGATAGTCAATTTGTTCAACATGGTTTGCATCTCAAATAGTAACGACTGATGAATATATGAGTCTTCTGCACCAAGGTAGGTGAGTATAGATTCATCATCCTAATATTGAACGACATTAATGGAAGGTGTATCATCATCGATCATTTTAGGAGACAGGAAGGGAATAGAAGAAGGAGCCTCACCCTCGCATTGATAAGTTAGAGGCCCCAAGGAAATGGTGTTTATAAAAAAAAATGTTAGGAGGGATGGATTCTAGATCCATCAACTTTATTCGTGAAGGTGATGAAAGTGGAACAAGTGAAGAAGGTGGAGAAGAGTTGATGTCCTCGATGAGTTTGATGGTGGCCTTCTTGGTAGGTGGTTCAACAAAGTTGATACCACTACAGTCGTTATGCTTGTAGGTAGTACATGGAATAATAGTATGATGACCTTGCTTGTAAAATCCAAAATCAAAACCATTCCATGCACATCAGTGCAGGAAGGTGTGGGTGAAACGGTGATTGGTGAGTGATTGGAGGTCAATAGAAAATGGGTGGGTCTGTGATGGTGGTTCAAGTGTATAAGTGGTAGTATCAAGTCCTGCATAGGTGATATTGGTGCGAAGGTGGGAAGGACTGTAAAGAAGATGTCTCTTATGTGGTGATCATAATGAGGATGTTGGTGAAGGCTTTGATACTCTTGTGGAGTAAGGAATGTGTTGACATTTTATAGATGATACTCCCCTAGAATAAGGCATTGAAAAATTCCTTCCAAGGGATTAGTGGTCGATATGTGGGTGGCTGGGATAGACGATGTGTTAGAGATTGGATTGGAGGTGGAGCTAGCTGATTGGGAGGCTGATGGGTTGGTAGTGGAAGTTGTGGTGGTGGTAGGGATGGAGGAGTTAGGGGCAGTTGATGTAGTGGAAGTATTGGTGGGCAAAGGTGTAGGTGAAGAGGAAGTGGTCAGGGGATGAAGACACTTTTATGGGTATGAGCACATCATTGGGTTGGTAAAGTATGTCGTAGGTTTTGAAAGGTGGTGGATCAGCTAGAATGGTATAAATATGCCCTTCATGCTCAAAATTTACATAATGGTACAAAGTGGAAGGAATATAACCCATGACATGAATCTAGGGTCTACCAAGCAACATGTTATATTGAAACTCCCCCTCTAAGATGTAAAATAACTTTGAAATAGTACGGGGGGGCCATGCGAGCATAGAGGATGACAGTGCCAAGTGTAGAGGTGATAGTGTCATTAAATGAATGCAACATGATAGGATGTTTATGCATGCAATTTTCAGGTATGCACATTTGGGAAAATGCATGGGAGGAGATGATATTAATGCTAGCACCCCCATCAACCATAACACGTCATACATAGATATTATCGATATAGACATAAATGAAGAGAGATGGATCATGGTCATTGGTTTGGTGTGGTGCGATCTCTTCATCTGAGAAGCTAAGGGCGGCTACTTGGTGAGTGGGTGGAGGTATAGAATAAGATGGTAATTTGGTAAGAGAGACTACATGATGAGGTGTGATGATGGAGGTGTTATCTTACAAAATTGACAAGGGTAATTTACAGGTAACCATACTGAATATTCCGTTTTGGCCTCCAGGGAAGTTTGATAATGTTTGAAATAGCCCAAAAAATCCCTTTAAAAAAAATAAATTTGTTTCAGGACTTAGCCATTTTTAGCTAAGTCCTTTGGGGAGAAATTGGTGTGTCGACATGCAGAAAGTTGCACCATTTTTACAAAGGGGAATTTTTTGTTGTGTCAACGTGCAGAAAGTTGTGCCATTATACAAAGGGGAATTTTTGTTGTGTTGACATGCAGAAAGTTACGCCATTTTACAAAGGGGAATTTTTGTTGTGTTGACGTGTAGAAAGTTGCACCATTTTACAAAGGGGAATTTTTGTTGTGTTGACGTGTAGAAAGTTGCGCCATTTTACAAAGGGGAATTTTTTTTGTGTCGATGTGTAGAAAGTTTTGCCATTTTACAAAGCATAATTTTTGTTGTGTTGATGTGTAGAAAGTTGTGCCATTTTACAAAGGGGAATTTTTGTTGTGTTGACGTGCAGAAAGTTGCATCATTTTACAAAGGGGAATTTTTGTTGTGTCGATGTGCAGAAAAAGTGTGCCCTTTTACAATGGGAAGAGTTGTTTCTTCTTTCTAGGATCCATTGATCATTTTTGTAAAATATTTTAAAAGCATGTTGGCATACATGATGACATCATCCATGTTGCACCATGGGATGTTGCCATCCAAAAACTTTCCCAAGCCAACTGTTGACTTTTTAGATATTTTGTAAGTAGTGGGTTTGCTTTTTTCTTCTTTCCTCCTCTCCTATAAATACTATAATACTTGTTGTATTCAGTGTGAACATTTTTTGAATGAAAAGAGAAGTGAGGAGAGAAATACTTTTTGTTTTCTTGAAATAGAAGAAATATTAATATACATATTCAGACTTTGTGTTTAATGTGTGTGTTATTTGCATCAAATCTTTCTTAAGTTAGATCTATGTTTTTATTCTATTAGATTCATTCCTACTATTGTCATCTATTCATCAGTATTATTTTAATTGTTTATGCAAGTAAGTTTGGATCTGTTTACTACTGGCTCAAAGCATAAACCTTTTGACCTATCTGTCTTGGAATTCATTTCTTTTCTTCCTTCAGATCTATCCTCCTTCGATCCTTCCTTCCCACCTTTATGTTCGTTTTTGGAACTACCTCTATTGGGATCAGATCCCAAACCCCCTGAAGTTAGAATAGTGTATATTTGCACAGATTCCCGCTTAATAGATTAGCAATAAACCGGTTTCGCTTTGTTGTCTCAAAGAGGGGCTATGCCCTACACACTATTGGCCTGTTCCCCCATGACCTGGCCTAACTGACATTTTTTGGTGACTCCACTGGAAATTGAATTAAGGAAATAACTAAAAAACTATAAAAATCACTACCAGATTGCAAGTTTTAACCCTTTGTTAAAAAATAAATTTTTTTGCATAAGTGATCAAAATTGAAAATTTCCTTAGGAAAATCCATAGATTTGGACCAGATAGAAACTTTTAGTTCACTGAGTTTTTACAAAAATTTGTACATTTTAGTAGATCTGAGATTTTGACATTTTATGTTATTTTCAAAACCTTGCAAAATTCAGGTCAAAGATCTGAAAATCAGCCTACTAAACTGACCCATTTTTATCTTTATTAATCTTTGTTAGAAAACTGCAATCGGTTTTTATAAAAAGGGTAAAATTAAATATTGAAAAAGTACATGCTGCTGATTTTTGCCAGAAAAATCAGAAAATCAGCAAGTATAAACAAAAAGTTTGTTGTGAATCTACTCTTTATTATTACAGATTTGAATGGATAGGCTGGCGGGGAAAACCATTTACTCACAGTAGAAAATCTTGTGGAGAAGTTGATCCAATTTTTCATCTACTTCGTAAGCACAATTTTAGTATCACTTTATCAGGATTCACATCACTGAGCTCAATGGATCAATCAATAAGAAGTGCCTCACCTCCACGAAAGAGCCGAATTTCACAGAGTGCCTCGACATCAACTTGCAGTGCTCTTTTACTAAGTGGAACCACACTCCCTGATCACACCCTTTTTCCTACTTTCCAAATGGTAGTAAATATACCTGTATCATGGGGAAATGCCATGGGTCCTCTAGCACTACCGCATCTAGTCAACCCTTTCCCTCACAAAATCGTATAAATTTCCCAAAAATTGATGGGAGTAGAAATTAAAGCATGGATGTGCATATTGCTATGTTTATTATGTCATGTAACATTTTTGGATGTGACTCACGAGGACGTATCAATACGTCTCTTTCTGGAGACCTTGCAAGGGCCTGCAGCAAATGCTTCCAACATTTACTAGCCGGATCCATCACCAATTAGGCCACATTGCAGACTGCATTTGAAGACAGATACAAACCTTCAGAAGATGCATTTGTGTTATTATCGCAAATCACTCACATGAAGAAGGAGACCAATGAAACCATGTGTGATTTTATCACCTGATTCAATTCATTGATCAATAGTGTGCCGCTTGCCATGATGCCAACATTAGAGAATCAAAATTGTTTCTTCTTGAATGCCATGAGTTTGAAAGTAATTTTCTTACTTTTACAGGAACAATACCCACCTTGGCTCTTGCTCAAGCTACGACAATTAGGATAGAAGACAACCTTCTTATATCCAGTGAGTTAAGATGAGAACTGTTAAAATCAAAGGCTTCAACTTCTTCTCAGGATACCTCATCAGATCCAACATTCTAGAAGATGGTGAATGACTTGCTCTCATTAAAGAAGCAATTGGCTCAAACATCATCTACTACTCCGTACTGAGATATCCCATGGAGGAACTTCACTCCCAACAACACGCCCCAAATGCCATGTTTTCCTACTGCTTCTCCAAGGTTAGCAATTGAAGACCCTATGGTTAATGCTTTGGTTGAAATCAAAGAAGATGATATAAACAACGAAGAACCTTCGTCGCAAGGTGAAGATGATCAAGATGTTGGTGAACCGACTAGAGAATGTACTATTGGGTGCATGGAATTTAAAGATGAGGAATCTGATGAAGAAGAGGGTACCCAAGGGTATGTAAGTGGATAATCATATGTGGTTTTCACTCGCTCACAAGGAAAAGAAACAAATTTTTTTTCTGAAAAACAAAAAGAAAAGGCTGTAGTAACTCCTCCTTTAATGATCGCTAAAAGAGGTAATCCCCTTCCTACTTAACCTCCTGTTAAACCCTGTTATAAATAAATATTTTCCTCCTATTTCTCCTCTAATTCAGCCTTCCTCCAGTCCCATAAAGACCAGTAATCCTCCTCTACAGACGCAAAATGAAGGACCCATTCCTTCACTAGCGCAACCCTTGGTTATATTCGATATAATTGATCATGCCAAAAAGACCAAGATCTAGATGTATGAAGTTGAGTACCTTCAGTCCAACCCATAACATCTTATAAGCTTAACTAAATATATCCAAAGCCAAGTTGTCATCCCCCCTCCCATTTCCCCAAAAGGAATTCTTCCCATTCCTCTCGTGTCTTGCATAAACAGCCTTGACTTCCACATCAGTGAAAATTGAGCCTTTTTACCTATCTCTCCTGATCAATGGTCATAAACTAAGCGACTGTATAATTGATTCTGGAGCTTTTGACAATGTTATGCTAGCAAAGGTTTCCCATGCTTTGGGCCTCACACTTACTAAACATTTTTTCAGATGCTACTCCATGGAAACCAAATAGGTACCATTAATTGGTCAGATCAAGGATGCATAGTTTGCATTCACGACATTTCCTGAGAAAAGGGTAAAAATGACTATTCTCATAGCTAATATTCTAGAACCATACGAGATATTGCTAAGGAGAAGCTTTTGTAAATAAGTTGGTGGGGAAATTCACATGGACTGGTCCAAAGCCAAGATTCCTTTCAAAGGGGTGATGGAGACATTGGAACCAGAATCACAAAATAAATATCTAGTTACAAACTCTGATGACTATAAGGCTCAAATTATTTTCAAATCATCGGGGATGGGAAACTATTTCTTGTCCACCGACTCAAATAGAATAGATGTTCTCGTCCAAAAAGAGGATCTCAAAAATTATGGACATTGCAGTTTGATGGTAGTTACGTGACAAGTGGATGTGGTGTTGGGTCTATTCTTATATCTCCTAAAGAGGAGATTTTCCCTTTTTCTTTCAAGTTACAGTTCTTCAATACGAATAATACTGCTAAGTATGAATCCTTTTTACTTGGCATACAAGTTGTAAAAGAGAAAGGAATCAAGAATCTAAAATTGCAAGGTGATGTTGAGCTAATTGTCAATTAGGTAAAATGGATATACCAAGTAAAGAATGACCAGATCAGACACTACCACAATGCCGTATGGTATAACATCGAAGAGTTTTATGCTTTCTCAATCAAAGCAGTTCTGTGAGCTCAAAATGACATGGCTGATTCATTGGCCATCTCAGCCTCTCTAATGCTCCCTCGCCCAGGGTTAAAAATAGATACATATACCATTGAAGTGGTTTTTCACCCAAGTGTGCCAGATAATTCATAACACTGGCAAGTATTCAATGATGACAACCAACTTATCGCCTTTTTGGAGAAAACTGACAATTTCAAAGAACTTCATTTTGATGGATCAACTTCTACATGTTGTGAGTCTCTCATCGGCCAAGCACATGAATCTCAAATGGTGATATATCTCAAAGGAAATAATATTCTAAAAGGTTTGGTTTCCTTAGAATGATTATTTGATAATCATGACCGTTTTGTCAATAAAAAGTGACAGGATGATCCTTGCTCTTCTCTAGAAACTGAATCTGTCAATCTGGGTACTATGGAACATCCTTGTTCTATGAATATCACTAAATGTTATACGCCCAAGGAAAAGTTAAAATTAGTTAAGTTGCTAAAAAAGTACATGGATGTGTTAGCATGGTCTTATGTTGATCTGAAGTCTTTCAAGCCAAAGGACATTTGACATGACATTCTGCTCAAGGATGATGTCAAGCCTTTTCGTCAAAAGCAAAGGCATTACAACCCCAAAATCTCAGGTACCATCCAAGCTGAAATTTAGAAGATGCTAGATGCAAGGATTATATTTTCAATTCATCACAGTACCTGGGTTACAAATATTGTGCCTGTGCGAAAGAAGAAAGGTTAGATACACATATGCGTGGACTTTCACAACTTGAACCAATCATCCTTAAAAGATAACTATCCACTGCCAATAATGGATCAAGTGCTATAGGTAGTAACCAGTTTAGAAATGTTGTCTATGCTTGACAGTTTTTTAGGTTACAATCAAATTCAAGTCACGCCTGAAGATCATTTCAAGACAACGTTCACCACTCCTTGGGGTACCTTCACCTACAATAGAATGCCGTTCGGTTTGATCAATGTTGGTGCCACCTTCTAATGAGAAATGGAATTTGCATTCAAAGGTATGATGGGAAAATTCATCATAGTTTACATAGATTACCTGACTATTTTCTCCAATAGACGAAGTGATCACTATGATCATTTGGAACAAGTCTTAATCAGATGCCGAGAGCACAAAATTTCACTAAATCCCAAGAAGTTAGTTTTTGGGATCACCAAAGGAAACCTGCTACGACATTTCATCAGCAGAGAAGGAACTAAGATAGATGTCAAAAGGGTCAAGGCTATTCAGAGCCTTACTTTTCCTACAAGCAAGACTGGTGTTCACTCTTTCTTCAGATAGGTAAATTTTCTTAGACGCTTTGTTCCTTATTTTGCTGAGAAGACTCAGCATATATCTAATATGATGAAAGGGTCCTAAACATTCTGATGGAGTGAGGAAGGCAGGACATCATTTGAAGACATAAAATCCTCCATTGCTCATGCACCTGTTTTGGTGTGTCCTGACTTCAGCAAAGACTTCATCATGTACAGTTATGCATCTGCGCATACTGTATCAGTTATCTTGATGCAAAAGAACTCCAAGGATATTGAATCCCTGATTTATTTCATGAGATCTCCTCTTAAACCCCATGAACTGAAGATGTCGCAATTAGAAAATCATGCCTTTGTCGTGGTAAAAGTAATAAAAAATTTCCGCTACTATATTCTGAATTCTCAGATAGTAGTGCTGGTTCCTGACATGGCTGTTAAGTCTGTCCTGACTCAACAGGAGTTAGGGAGCTTATGAGGGAATTGGATCGCAAAGGTCCAAGAATATGATCTAGACATCAAACCAACCAAGTTGGTAAGAGGTAAAGGCCTGTGTCAACTAATGGTTGAAAATAAAGACTCAGAGGTACTTGAAGAGAAAGCTGATCACATTGATGGAAAACAATGTGAATTGGGAGAAAGTGGATTCTTTGCCCATGGTCCTATTTGTTGCCACAAACAACGAATGGTATTCTAACATCATGTTATTTCTCACCTATGGTGAGTGCCCAATTCACTTGACCACAAAGGAAAAGGGAACGGTGAAGCTCAGAGCCGCAAGATATGTCATATGGGATGATGGATTGTATAAACACGGAATTGACGATGTTTTTTTATGATGTATTAACAAGCTGCAGCAGGTAAAATTGTTGGAGATTTTTCACAACTTAGCCAGTGGTGGTCACTTCTCCTCATCAGTAACAACACACAAAATCATTTGAGCCACATACTACTGGCTGACACTATTCCAAGATACAACCACCTAGGTAGCGAAGTGTGAACTTTGCCAACAGTTCATAGGAAAACCAAAGCTAGCTGTGTTTCCCCTCAAGCCCATCATTATTGACGAACCATTCAGGTAATAAGGAATTGATTTCATTAGAGCACTCAATCCTCAATCAATTACTAGACATAGTTACATCCTAACAATAATGGATTACTTCACAAAATGGGTGGAGGTCATATTTGTCAAGCATGCCACTTTTGAAGTTGTTTGCAACTTCATCAAGGAGAATATTATTATGAGATTTGGCATTCCACACAAAAATTTTGTTGACAACACTTCCAACTTCTCTTCATGGGAAGTTATTGGTTTTTGTTATGGATACAAAATAACCTTGTCTCATGCTTCTGATTATTATCCTCAGGGAAATGGTCAGGCATAATCTAGCAATAAGAACCTAGTGACTATCATACGGAAGCTAGTTGATGAAAACCAACAGTCCTGACACAAATCACTGTACGGTTCTTTGTGGGTGGATCATATCACTCCAAAGAGGTCTCTCGGCATGTCACCTTTTCAGGTGTTGTATGGGATCGATGCTAAAATCCCTATCTCTGTAGAACTTCCTACTCTACGCTTGGCTTGAGCAATTAAAGATGAAAATTTTCAGAATTCTCTTGAAAAGAGGATTATGTACTTGACGAAACTTGAAGAAAAGTGAGTGAAAGTGGTCAACAAGATTACTGAACATCAGAATCAAGTTAAGAGGTTGTTCGACAAGAAAGCTAAATAGAGAGATTTTCAAGTGGGAGACCTTGTTCTTCTGTGGGACAAATGAAGAGAACCGAAAGGTATGCACGAGAAGTTTGAATCTCTTTGGAGAGGGCCATACAAAATCAAGCAACTCAATGGAGAGAATAGTTTCTATCTCTCATATCTAGATGGAACTAAGCTCTTGCTTCCCTATAATGGGCAACACCTAAATATCTTCAGGAAGTAGAGCTTGCTCTATTCTTTGTACAATTTTCTTTTGCTTTCGTTGTGTTTGCTTTCTATTGTCATGTGTTCCCTTCCTTTTTCTTTTTCATCACCCTTGTTTTTTACTCTCTTTAACCCAATGGATAGGCACATGAAAATCTGGGATTCTCTACCCTTAAGTTTCACTTAAAGATAGTCCCCAGAAAGAGCTAGCTGTTATCCTGCAAAATTGACAAGGGCAATTTACAAGTAACCATACCAAAAATTCCGTTTTGTCCCTTAGGGAAGTTTGATAACGTTTGAAATAGACCGAAAACTCTCTTTAAAAAAAATCAAGTTGTTTTGAGACTTAGCCATTTTTAGCTAAGTCCTTCGGGGAGAAATTAATGTGTCGACATGTAGAAAGTTGTGCCATTTTAGAAAGGGGAATTTTTGTTGTGTCGACGTGCAGAAAGTTGTGCCATTTTATAAAGGGGAATTTTTGTTGTGTCAACGTGCAGAAAGTTACACCATTTTACAAAGGGGAATTTTTGTTGTGTCGACATGTAAGAAAGTTGCGCCATTTTACAAAGGAGAATTTTTGTTGTGTCGATGTGCACAAAGTTGTGTCATTTTACAAAGGGGAATTTTTGTTGTGTCGACGTGCAAAAAAGTATGCCCTTTTACACTAGGCAGAGTTGTTTCTTCTTTCTGGGATCCATTAATCGTTTTTGTAAAATATTTAAAAAACATGTTGGCATACACGATGACATCATCCATGTTGCACCATGGGATGTTACCATCCAAAAACTTGCCCAAGTCAATTGTTGACTTTTTAGATATTTTCTAGATATTTTGTAAGTAGTGGGTTTGCTTTTGTCTTCTTTCCTCCTCTCCTTCTATAAATACTAGAATACTTGTTGTATTCAGTGTGAAATTTTTTTGTATGAAAAGAGAAGTTAGGAGAGAAATACTTTGTGTTTTCTTAAAACAAAAGAAATATTAATATACATATTCAGACTTTGTGCTTAATGTGTGTGTTATTTACATCAGATCTTTCTTAAGTTAGATCTATGTTTTTATTCTGTTAGATTCATTCCTACTATTGTCATCTGTTCATCAGTATTTCTTTAATTGTTTATGCAAGTAAGTTTGGATCTGTTTACTACCGGATCAAAGCATAAACCTTTTGATCTTTCTATCTTGGAATTCATTTCTTTTCTTCCTTCAAATCTATCCTCCTTTGTTCCTTCCCACCTTTTTGTTTGTTTTTAGAACTACCTCTACTTGGATGAGATCCCAAACCCCTTGAAGTTAGAATAGTGTAGATTTACACAGATTCCTACTTGATAGATTAGCAATAAACCAGTTTCACTTTGGTGTCTCAAAGAGGGGCTATGCCCTGCACACTATTGGCCCATTCCCCCACGACCTACCTAACCAACAGTTTTTTTAGACCAACAGAAGGCTACATGTGTAATATCATTGGGTAAAAACCTCAATAGATTGAAGGACCTCCATGAGATCTTGACGATGGGATTCAAAGGTTTGGATAAGGTCATAGAGGGACATCTTGAGGGAGGATTGGTGTAATTATTTAAGCATGGTACGATGTGTAACCCCATTAGAAATAGGATATGTGGGGCCACCGATAGTGACTTTAGGTGTGGATACAGATGGTATGTTGGGTATGGGGTTGGTTGATGGGTTGGTTGCCTTTTCCTTGCCTTTATCCTTCTGTGCATGGGTAGTAATGTGGATCATGTTGATTTGAGGTGGGGTGTTATGTTTGTGGAGCCTATTTTCATGGGTGGTTTATTAACCCATGGGTAATGGGTAGCAATTATGGGCTATTTTTGTGCTCATGGTTTTTTCAGTCTTTTTCCCATTGTTTTGATACCCACGGGTTTTGCCCTTGGTTTTTGATACCCATGGTTTTGTATCAAACTGCTTAAGCAGTTGTCTATTTATATGGTCTTATGCATATGATAGAAAGACAAGTAAATGTATTGCAGATGTGTTTTGAATTCGGGTGTGAATTCTGTAGAGTTTGTTAAGCATAGCTCAAAATGGATCTGGGTATTGTATTGAGAGAGTGGAGGCTTGTAATAAAATCTGAGCAAGTGATTCTTGGTGGACGTAGCCCAAATTGGGTGAACCATGTTAAATCTTGTCTCTCTATGTTGTGTTATCTATTCTACACTTTTATTTGAGATCTGTAATATTTTCTGCATATTAGTTTCTACTGTTGCAATTCTATAAGGGATTATTCCACATATTTTATCTCTTATTTCCTAACAATTGGTATCAGAGCCTGGTTTGGTTTGCTGAAGTGTTGAATCACAGGGAAAGTTTTTAGCTTGAGTGGGAGCTATGACAGATGAAGGAATATCTAGGGTTGATAAATTCAACGGGTAGAATTTCAGTCTTTGGAAGATGCAGATGGAAGATTACCTTTATCAAAAGGATCTTTATAGTCCGATGTCTGAGAAGGTGAACAAAACCTCGACTATGATAGATGCAGAATGGGATTTGCTAGATAGGAAGGTACTTGGGACAATCCGGCTGTGTCTTGCATCTATGGTATTATTTAATGTTTCAAAGGAAAATACTACAAAAGATCTAATGGATGCAGTAGGGAAGTTGTATGAAAAACCCTCTGCCTCTAACAAGATATTTTTAATGAAAAAGTTGTTTAATATGAAGATGTCTGAGAATAGTTCAGTAGCAGATCATTTAAATGATTTTAATACGGTTGTGAATAATTTAGCTTCGGTTACAATATAATTTGATGAAGAAGTTATGGCTTTATTAATTTTGTGCTCTTTACCTAAGAGTTGGAATAGCCTGGTAATGGCGGTAAGTAACTCAGTTCCAGCTAACTTGAAGTTGAAGTTTGAGGATGTTGTAGGGGTGATTCTAAGCAAGTAAATGCAAAGAAAAAAACTCTGGGGAATCTTCTACTTCAGGGAATGCTTTGACAGTGGAAACTAGAGGGAGACAAAAGAATAGAGGAAACCATGGAAAATCAAAAGATCGGGCAGGTCAAAATCCAATAACAAGATTGTATGCTGGAATTGTGGAAAGCCTGGGCACGCAAAGAAGGACTGTTAGGAGCTTCGGGATAAGAAGAAACAACAGGAAGAAAATAAGGAGGAAAATATGGCATCGGGTAATGTATGTTAGGATGCTTTGATTCTTTCTTTGCATAATATTACTGAATCTTAGGTTTTAGATTTAGGGGCTTCTTTTCATACTACTCCACATAGGCATTATTTTGTTGATTATGTTCAAGGGAATTTTGGGCATGTTTTTCTTGGTGATGATGAGCCTTGCAGTATAGTTGGAAAAGGTTCTATTCAGGTTAAGATACAGAATGGGAATACATGGCTTTTGAAGGATGTCAGACATGTGCCTACATTAAGGAGAAATTTGATATCAGTGGGGCAATTAAGAAATGATGGTTATACTGTGATATTTACAGCTAACTCTTGGAAGGTTACTAAGGGTGCTCTTGTGGTGGTAAGAGGTAATAAGGTTGGAACCTTGTATTTAACCACTGATAGTACTAATGATTGTAATCTTGTGGCTTCAGATGCAGATACAACATTATGGCACTATAGGCTCGGTCATATGAGCCATAAGGGCATGGACATCATAAAGAATAATTTGCCTGGATATACAGAAACAAGTTTGGATTTCTGTGAGAACTGCATATATGGGAAACAGAAGCGAGTAAGGTTTCTCAAGGTTGGACCTACAAAGAAAGAGAGTAAGTCAGAGCTGGTACATTCTGATGTGTGGGGGCTAGCTCAGGTATCATCTCTTGGGGGTTCAAGTTATTATTTTACTTTTATTGATGATGCAACAAGTAAATTTTGGGTTTATTGTATTAGAAACAAATCTGATGTATTTGACACTTTTGTTAAATGGAAAGCCTTGGTAGAGAATGAAACAGGTCTTAAGCTAAAATGTCCCAGGTCAGATAATGGAGGGGAGTATTGCAGCAATGAATTTAATGATTACTGTTCTAAGAATGGAATCCGTAGGCAACAGATGGTTCCAGGAACTCCGCAGTAGAATGGGGTATCAGAAAGGATGAACAGAACAATAATGGAACGTGCTAAGAGCATGAGGTTACATGTAGGACTGCCTCTTTCTTTTTGGGTAGAAGCGGTGAGCACAGCTGTGTACTTGATAAACAGAGGACCCTCAAGTGCCTTGGATGGAGGCATACCTGAGGAGGCTTGGTATGATAAGAAATTTGATTATTCATTTGTTAGAGTCTTTGGATGTGAGGTGTTTGTTCACATATACAAGGATGATAGGACTAAGCTAGAGGCTAAATCAGAAAAAGATACTTTTATTGGTTATGATGGTGATGAATTTGGATATAAATGTTGGAGTATTAAGGACAAGAAAATCATTCGATCTAGGGATGTGGTCTTTAATGAGAAAGTCATGTATAAGCAGCAGTTGTAGGAAAATAGGGAAGAATCCAAGAAAGAATATGCAGTGGTAGATGATCTTCCAGATGGGACAATGACCCATGAATCAGTTCAGGAACCGACTCAACAGGAACCCCAAACTCCTACAGTGAGGAGGTCTTCTAGGGTAAGAAAAGAACCTGAACGTTTTTCTCCTTCTCTTTATTATTTATTACTCACTGATAGTGGAGAGCCAGGGAGCTTTGATGAAGCAATGCAGGTAGATGCTAGTAAGAAGTGGGAGCAAGCCATGGATAAGAAGCATAAGTCTCTCATGGAGAACCAGACTTGGGATTTGGTGAAGCTACCCGGAAGGAAAAAGAGCATTGCAGAACAAGTGGGTGTACAGAGTTAAAGATGAAGAAGGAGGAAAGAAAATATATAAGGCTCGGTTGGTGGTCAAGGGGCTTGCACATAAACAAGGTATAGATTTTGATAATATTTTTTCTCCTGTAGTAAAAATGACTTCTATCAGAACTGTTCTTGGAATAGTGGTAGCAAAAGACTTGCACTTAGAATAGTTAGATGTAAAGACTGCATTTCTCCATGGTGATTTGGAGGAGGAGCTATATATGCAGCAGCCAGAAGGATATGAAGTCAAATGTAAAGAGGAGATGGTGTGCAAACTGAAGAAGAGCTTGTATGGACTGAAACAAGCTCCACGTCAATGGTATAAGAATTTTGATAGCTTCATGATGGAGCAAGGTTATATTAAATGTCATTCTAACCACTACGTGTATACAAAGAAATTTGAGGATGGAGGTTATATTATCCTGTGTTTGTATGTAGATGACATGTTGGTTGCAGGTAAAAACATGCAGGAAATAAAAGTACTCAAGAAATAACTAAGTGAATCCTTTGATATGAAGGATTTGGGGGCAGCCAGAAAAATCCTTGGTATGAGGATAACTCGAGATAGGAAGGAACAGAAGATGAATTTATCTCAGGAAGAGTACATTAAGAATATATTAGATAGGTTTAACATGCAGGATGTTAAACCGGTTGGGACTTCTTTGGCAGGCCATTTTAAGTTATCAAAGGAACAGTGTCCCAAGATAGAGCAGGAAAGAAACCAGATGTCAAAGGTACCTTACTCATCAGCAGTTGGCAGTTTGATGTATGCTATGGTGTGCACTAGGCCTGATATTTCCCATGCAGTGGGAGCTGTGAGTAGATTTATGAGTGATCCAGGTAAAGAGCATTGGCAAGCAGTAAAGTGGATCCTTCGGTATTTGAGAGGGACCATGGGGACAGTTTTTTGCTACAGTGGATCAGACACCACTTTACGTGGTTATGTAGATTCAGACATGGCTGGAGATGTAGACATCAGGAGCAGCACAACAGGTTATATTTACACTGTAGGTGGGACAACAGTGAGTTGGATTTCACGACTACAAAAGCTGGTGGCTTTGTCAACCACGGAGGCTGAGTATGTTGTTGCCACAGAGGCAAGCAAAGAGATGGTTTGCCTATAACAATTGTTTGAGGATTTGGGGCATAAGCAAGAGGAATGTAAGCTATATAGTGATATTCAGAGTGCTATACACCTAGCTAAGAACTCTACTTTCCACTCTAGGACAAAGCATATACAGTTGAGATATCACTTCATCAGGACAACTTTGGAGGAAGATAAGTTGAAGTTGGAGAAGATTCATACCAGTTAGAATCCTGTAGACATGATGACCAAGGTGGTCACAAGGGATAAACTAAAGCTATGTTCAGCTTTGGTTGGCCTTCGAGGATGACAGCGAAGGGTTAAGAAGCTTGCTCAGTGGAAATTAGTCTCCAAGTGGGAGATTATTATGTTTGTGGAGCCTATTTACATGTTAGAATGTGGTACACCTTCTATGTGTTACACTCGGGTATTTTTACGGTGGTTCCCAGTGAGCGGGTTAGGGGGGTTCGAGGGCGAAGCCCTCGAAGAAAATTTAATGGGTGGTTTATTAACCCATGGGTAATGGGTAACTGTTATGGACTGTTTTTGGGCCCATGGTTTTTTCG
Source organism: Taxus chinensis (assembly GCA_019776745.2). NCBI lineage: Eukaryota > Viridiplantae > Streptophyta > Pinopsida > Cupressales > Taxaceae > Taxus > Taxus chinensis. The sequence continues at coordinate 862,384,452 of CM034150.1, forward strand.
GTCTTTTTCCCATTGTTTTGATACCCACGGTTTTTGTTCTTGGTTTTTGATACCCATGGTTTTGTATCAAACTTCTTAAGCAGTTGTCTATTTATATGGTCTTATGCATATGATAGAAAGACAAGTAAATGTATTGTAGATGTGTTTTGAATTCAGGTGTGAATTCTGTAGAGTTTGTTTAGCGTAGCTCCAAATGGATCTGGGTATTGTATTGAGAGAGTGGAGGCTTGTAATAAAATCTGAGCAAGTGATTCTTGGTGGACGTAGCCCAAATTGGGTGAACCACGTTAAATCTTGTTTCTCTGTGTTGTGTTATTTATTCTACACTTTTATTTGAGATCTGTAATATTTTCTGCATATTAATTTCTACTGTTGCGATTCTATAAGGGATTATTCCACATATTTTATCTCTTATTTCCTAACATGGGGAGGTAGGTGAATTAGGTGAGCCATGAAAGGTATAGCGATAGGAAGGGAAAAATCCAAGTGGTGGGAAGGAACCTTGTGAGATGATTTGGGCACACTGACATTTGGGTGGAGGTTTGGTGAGTTCTTTGATGCACACCATGTTAATTTCAAATCTCAGAGGTGGCTCTAATTGTTGTGGGGGTGAAGGTCTTGGTCGCTAAGTAGGAAATGAAGGAAGAACTGTGGAAATTGGTGCTAGAAAAATGAGGTCCTCATCAAGAAGGTCATCATCATCAAAGTTTTCTTTTGGAGGACACAACTAGATAAGAACAGTTTTCAAAGCCTTACAGTTCTCTACATCGTGTCCCGGCACGATGGTGGGCATAAATTTTGGTTTCGTTAAACCACTTTGGTTTGGGTTTGAGTGGGTAATGTGATGACATAAGTTTCAAGGAGGTTGGTTAATATTTTGGCATAAGATCCCGCTAGTGGATCACAATGGGCAGTGAATGTGGGTTTGGGTGCAAGTGCGGCTGACTATATAGGAAGGGTCTTTACAAGAGGGGGAGTGGGTTGAGCTACGGTTTTAGGTGCTAGTTTGGTTTGAGGTGTTGGTCATGTCTGCTTGGGTAGGGGCATGTTAGATGAACTGGTAATAGAGTGTGTGGTTGGTTTGACTACCTTATTGGATGGTAGCAGATTTTTTCCTTTAGGTTGCACCTTCTTGGGTAAAGGTGATAATGGCGCACAAGATCTAGAGGGAAAAGTGGATGGTGGAAGAGGGCAAGTTTCCCATGGGGATAACCATGCTGCTATGAAGGTAAATGGTGTGGGTCGTGACGGAGGTGTGGGGGAAAGAGACTGAAGTGTCATGGGTAGTGAAGAAGTTATCAATGGTATTGAAGGTATGGGTGATAAAAAAGTTGTACGTATGGGCGGAAGTTGTGTTGTGTACTTAGGTATGTTAGGGGTTTACAAGGGAGGAATGGGCTGCTACGTTTTTATATTACCAACAGGTGGAGGTTTCTTAACCAGGATAGAAGGGTGAGGTCCTAAGATGGATATAAGGAGTGAAGGTCATGAAGGTGTGATCGGCGAGGTTGGGTACGAGATCTAGGGGAATGGTTCTTCTATTCGGGGGTCGGATTAATTTTGGTGTTAGTTTTGGAGGATGTAGCTAAATATAATTTAATGGGTGGATGAATAAGGTTGGCTGTTGGGATGAACCCTAAGGTAGTAATAGGTTTAAGCAAGGAAGATGATGTAGGTGTAGGTTTGGATGTAGAAGCATGTTGCATTCTGGGTAGAGGTGTGAATTGAGCCATGGGTGGTATTATGGGAGAATTTGTGATATTTGTGGTTGTGTTTGGTTCAATCGGCCAAAATATTTTTGGATAGATAGTGGAAGTGTCAGCAAGTGACATTTGTATTTGAGTTGAGACAGGAAGTAGAAGACGCCCCCAAAGTAAGGCTCTATCCACATAATCCAGGTGGTCAGCTAAGCATGAGAATGGCACTACAGTGGGCAAGGTTGATGTGGATCTAATGGAGATTCCCATAAAATGTGTCTTAGAAACAAGGAATTCATTAGGTTCAGCCTTTATGGGTAAGAGAGCCAAAAGTAATTCCATAGGATCTTCGGTGGGTGATGGAGAATGGTCACCTAGAGGCAACGACATTTCTATTGGATCTTTGATAGGTGGAGGAGATGACGGGTGCTAGTCTGTAGGTGGCAAAGATGAAAAATCATCTCCTATGGTTCAGAGAGGTACCACTGGTGATGGGTCTCTACGTGGATAATCCAAAGGTGAAGCGGTCTTGATGTTAACAGAAGGCTCCTTCATAGGTGAGGGGGAGATGAAGGGTGTTCCTCTATGGGTGGAGGAATAGGTGAAGTGGGTTCATGTGTAGGTGGAGGACTTCAGGCTAGGATTTCCTCTATGGAAGGAATATGAGGCAACTGGGAAGTAACCGGTGTGTCACTAAAAATAGCATGGACTTTGTGGGTATGGATATCATTAGTTGAGGTCTCTCCAGTTTGATCAGAAGAAGGGGCGTGATTAGGAAATGGTTTCTTGAAGATGTGTAGGTTTTTATTGGTAGGTGCATTAGAATTATCCAAGACTAACTCGTTGTTCTTGAGCATTTCTTGAATAATGTTCTTGAAAGTGATGTAATTTTTGTCATTATGACCTTTTACCCGATGATAGTTGTAGAAGTCATGCTCTTTGTACCAAGTGGGTGTGGGGCGAGCATGATCAAAACTAGTGTGTGGTTTTATGGGAGGAAGGGTGATGGCCCCAACTTTAATGATATTTTCTAAGACAACAAAGTAAGGCTCCCCGATTAGGGTGTATTTCCGTTGTTATCATTTTAATTGAAAGTTCTAGACAGGAGAAAGATTAGATAAGGGGTTAGCATGATTTAATGGATGAGCTAGGCTAGCCTTGAGTACCACTGTGTTAGTGGTTCCCTTGGCTTTTGAATAATTATTTTATGTTTTTGAAGAATAAGAGGTATCATTTGAATTAAATTCCAAATTCTTATTGCGTAGTTGAATTTTCTTTTCTTCAATGGCCCGAATCTCTAGCTTTCGTGCCATGGTGAATGCCTCATCAAAGGTTCAGAAAGTCTAGACCTGCAGGGTTGGAGAGATATGTCTAGCACAATGCTGAGTGAAAATATCTATGAGCTCAATTTATGGAAATTGTAATGTGATTTTATTGATCAGGCTATGCCAACGAGAGACAAAATCCGCAATAGACTCGTTGTCAGACGCGTAGAGTAGAGGTCAGTCATGGTAACCTTATTATTAACATTGATGGAGAAGTGATCCAAGAAGGCCTGGGCTACCTGATTAAATGATAAGATAGAATGTATAGATCACCCACTGTACCAATCTAATGCGGTCTCAGTCAGAGACATGGGAAAGGTCCTTAAAAGTAAAGCGTCATCATGGGTGATCAGATAACAACTATGTTTGAAAGACTGCAAGTGTTGTTGTGGGTCCTCTTTGTTGTTGAACTGATTAAATTTAGGAATTTCCCAATGTACGGGATTTGGAAAAATAGGAATGGATGGGTTCATGGGATCATTACAAATCTCATCATAGGTGAGAGAGTTGTGTGTTACAGAAACTGATGCCTCTAGTGTCTGCATCTTGTCCATCATTAACTTGATTAGGTCATTGGTAGGTGGTGATGGGTAGGTACCTCCTGTAGCATAAGAGGGTTGGTATTGGACATATGATGGGGGTGGCATTCTAGGATATGGTGATGTCGTATAGGTAAATTGAGAAGGAGGGAGTGAGATAGGGGTACGTACCCAAAATGACTGATAGATGAAATGGGAGGCTGCTGATAGTACGTATATGGAGGTGGAAGGGTCAAGGTGACTCTAATAGTAATGGGGGCTAAGGAGTGGGGAATAAAAAGGACAATCTTTTGAAAAGGGGTAGTGTTCATTGACATTGGAGTGGTTGTGTAGCTACGGGTATATGTGAGACAATAGGCACGGATGAGGTTACATTCTAGGTGGTGCATGAAGGTATAGTTGATGTTGCGGGTGCAATGGATGTAGTAGATGCAGCAATCATAGCAGGTACAGGGCCTACATGAGAAATGACTGGGGGCAAGGTAGATGTGGGTAATGCGGAATCAGAAGAGGCTGACGCAGAAGTAGGAATGAGAGTCGGGGTGTAACATCTTGATTTTTATAAGATATTATGATAATATCTTTTCATGATGTTGTAACTGTGGAAATGAGGATAATTATGTTAAGATATATCTTTCAATCTTAAAAAGAATGCGTTACTAATCTGGACTCTTGTTTACTATAATTTGTTTACTTAGGACGAAGGTTGTTATAACTTGTGTTTTGCAAGAGTGAGATAGACAGATTTGCTTATATGATTGATGAACTCTTATTGTTGATTGACAGGACACACCTTGAATCAATTCCATTGATCCAAGGTATGTTCTGGCATTCTTTGAGATTGCTTTGTCGATTTATTTTCTATAAGGAATGAAGTCTGAACCAGACTGAAGGTCGTTATAAATTTTACAGAACCTGGTTACAGGTATAAATATTTGGTACCTTGATGCCAATGGAAAAGGTTTGATTTTCAAACTATATACAAATAGTAACGCCAGACAGCGTAAGACTATAAGAGTGTTGGTGCAAGCGAACAAAGTTTAATATATGTCAGGCATGGAATGAATGTCCTGCATATGCTAAAGGTGAATGTAAGTTGTATAACTTACTAAGGAACCTATTAACTAAAACACTAAGGGGTTAAGCCCTAACCTATGACCTAACAACTATCCTAGGTGGGTTTGATAAATTAAAAGGAATTTAAAATGTTGCAAATCCTAATGATTTGCAACCTTGGTGAATACCTAACTATGGACAATGAAACCTAAACTATTACTAACCTAAGAAGGGGACCTATGGACCCATGTTGATGAAGCGGATGAGAAGAGAAGGTTAGAAATTTATTAGGACAGTAAATGATGTCCTTACAGCTTAAACGCCAAGTTTGGCGGGAACATGAAAAAGTTAGAGACATCCAACTAGCTATGTAGCTAAGATGGAAATAACATGAAAAACTAAAAAAAATGAAACTCGCCAACCCAAGTCAGTGATGGCGTGGAAATTAAAAAAAAAGGTAATGCATTCAATGCATTAATGGTCTTAGTCTTAGCGACCAGCTCGCCTTGGAAAGGGGATAAAGGAAATTTTGGTGGTCATTGTGTTCTTTCGGGTTTTGAGACTGCTCTGCATTTCTTTCATGGTTCTTTCGAACCTGCTATTATTCTGGTTATAGTTGCTGTTGTTTGGAGTAGCCATAACTATTTTTGGAGTCTGTGGAAGTTAGGAGATTGTTGGGAGATCCTTGTTGTTGTCGCCATGGAGAAGAATAGCTCCTGTGGGCGTGGTTTTCTTCAAGCCATGAGAAAATTTACAGGCATGTTGAGCCCTTCTCCTTAAACTGTTTTGCCCTTGTTTAAGTTTCTTCATTAAAATAACTCTGCTCTTATGTTGGGTGTTTTTGTAAAATGGAATTGTTGATTCAATTAATGTGATTTTTCGTGTTGAGATGCCTGTTGGGAATGAATACAAATTGGGTATTTATTTACAAAGTGAGTAAATGAAATAAATATATCCTTGCTGTATGAGTTTTGTTTGACAATGTTGGGTATTCATTCCTATTACCCATTATGGGTTTGAGTTGATGAATGTACTAGCCATGTGAGTATTGTTTTCTGAGTTCTGTGCGTTCTTGTAAAAAAAATTGAAATGATAAAATGATTTGGTGTGACCTCTGGTTTGAGCTGTCATTATAAAACAAACACGATTTGGGTATTCTTGTTGCATTTTGAAGAAAATGAGTGTTACCTTACTGAAATAATTAATGAACCGAGTTTTCTCCTTCTGTTGTTTTGAATTCTGAAAGTAATGGGTAATAGGGTTTCATTGTGCATTACGGGTCGATCTTGCTGAAGGTAACAACAATGTGCAAATTGTTGTCTATGATTTGTGTGCGCTAATGGATATGGAAAGCCGTAAAAATGCTTGACACGACTTTTGTATGACTGTTTCTCTTGTCATATTACAGCGTATGGTGTATGAATCCTTCTAGGGACAATAAGATCATAGTAGCATCTTTACATTGTTTGTTCTAGTTTGATATGATGTTCTACCTGCTTGTTCTTGGTATTTGTATATCACTTTTTGGAAAGAAGTTCTGAACTGAATGGGAATAGGGAAGTCAGTCTATAGAATGGACTGGGTAGAGCATACAAGTTATATTTTGTGTCTAGTTGAACTCAATGATATATATATATATATATATATATATATATATGTATATATATATACGGATATATATATATTCTTCATTTGCGGTTTTGTGGAAAATTCTTCATTGTTTTCATTGAAACAGAATATGAGTGGATTTCTTACTTTGGTGTTTGGAAAGTGAATTGTTTTATTATTGCGATGAAAGTATGATTTGTTGTTGCTGTACACTCTTACTTGTTTATATCTGGACGAGAATGTCCGTTGGGTGAAAAATTAAAAAGGAAATGATTTTAAATAGAGGTGCCCTTTATACTGAAACTTACAGACTAGACTGCAAATGAATTCTGGCAAACTCTCTAGAATGGTAGTTAGTAAGTTGTAATTACTAAATCTATACTTGTTAGAGAAAATCACCCTATGGGGAACAGGTTGGCACTGAATAAGTTGATATTCAGCTAAGCTAAGGAGAAGAGGTAATATGATACCTCTTTTCATTCGAATATTGACTTCAATTCCTTTCTCTTTTGGCTGTTATCATTGATTGATATCACTTCTTGGTTTAAATTATTCAGTACAGACTATGATGAAAAGAAAGAGAATATTGGATGGATAATTTGAATTAAGTGATTATTTCTTCTCTTATTTAGTTGAGATTCTATATTTTATATTGAAGGAATTTCTTACTGCCTTTAGGCAGTAAGCATCTGCATTTAATTGTTGTTTTCCTTCTTTTCTGAGTTGAAAGAAGTATTGTGTTGTTTGATGAATTTTGAGAAATGACACCAGTGTTTTCATGGTGAATGACTACTTTTCTCTTCTGCATTTGATTGTTTGAATTTAAATGAGTAGTACGAAAGGGAAGTAATTCTGTTTGAATTCTTAGTTAAAATTCATCTCTCGAAATTTTAACTATTACAAGGGAATGGAATTGATAGCAATTGCATTGGAACAACATTATATACATATGTGTATTAAGTTCTTACAGATGTTTTATTCTGGAACTATTTAGAGGAAAGTACTTTTTGTAGTAATTATTTGGGAGAAAAGTAAATCTTTTTGTCTGATTGTGATGGTAATTAGATGATTGGGTTGTTAAGCTGCTCATCCTTATCAGTACTTAATTCGTAGATGATGTCCATCTCAATTTATTAATGTTTCATAAAAGCAGAGTTATTTTATTGAGATAGTTAATTAATAGCACCTCATTTTAATGATAAGTGCTTAATATGCTCAGTTCGATGAACTGACCCGTGCAAGTAAATTTTGCAGATGGTTCCTTGAGTAAAAATGAAGACATGTTGTTTTCTGATGCTTCTTCTGAGTAGCTAAGGATGGATTATATTTGATAGTTTATTATTCCTCTATGAAGAAATGGGAAAAGAATAAGTTGCATTCTTCTTCCCTTATGTGTTGTAATGTTGTTGATATAAATAAAGTTCAGTTGTACGGACTGGTAAATTGTATAGATTTTAAATCTTAAGGATTGAATACAAGGAAAGGTGTGATATTTTAATGGCTGTATCACTTTGAAACTATTTGAATAATATTGAGAATATAATTTTATTCATTGATTTGGAATTATTCAAATGATAGTTGACTAGATTTTTAGGGACATAATATTTGTTCTTTACTTGAATGCAACTTTTAAGTTGGAATGTGCAATTAATTCATACTTGGGTTAATATGAATTTTAGATTGACATTGAAAAGGGTTTAAGTGAATGTGAACTCTTAATTGAATGATATTCGGAATTAGTTTATAAGCTGAGGAATATCAATAAAAGAGGTAGTTGAACCTCGTACTCGGATTTCGTTAATATCCTCGTTAATATCCTCGAAATGTTTAATTCAGAGGATATTTGGTATGAGGAAACATATCTATTCATAACAAACCTTAATTGAAGTAAGGTTATGGTGATTAAATGAATATATTCATTTGGAATTAGGCCTCATTTAAATGGCATCTAATAAGATGGAATTCTGAATTTAAATACAGTTGCAGATAAAACTTGGTTAAGTTTAATAGGTTGAACTTACTACGTTAAGCTGTAGTGGACTGTTAGTCTGAAGCTTGAAGTAAAGAACCAAGATGGAAATATGCAATCCTTCGGTATGGAGGAGTAAACATATATTAAGCTATAGAACAATTTAAGTCTCTCTCATAGCTATGCAACTGTAACGAGCAATGAGGTTAAAGGATCAGCACGGTTGCTGAAAATTGATCTTAAATATTTAAGATTATAATCCAATCACACTCAAGCTGGATGTGTATTCCTTGATGAGAGGATTCCATAGGACCTTGACACACGCCAGCTACAATCTGGTGTCTTCATGAAGGCGGGGCCTTCATGATGACACAATGTTGTATGTTGTAGCTGACATGTTACAACACCCCTCCCGAATCAAATCATCAAGTTTACATAAGCTGGGACCAAGTTACTTGGATGAGGATAGGAATGTGACTGCGTATACGGGGTGACTCCTGAGGACTAAAGGTAACTAGACACACAGCAGTCATCTAGGGTCGACACGGTATGTCTGCGTACCTTTAGTCACCGCGAGTGTCTTCCTATACTCTTTCATATTGCTAGTTGGGGTTAGAGCTTAACCTTGGACAGAAGGACTGACAGAGGTCAGAAAAGACCATTCTAGATAACAGACGAAGTGAGGTGAAGGACGTATTCCATTGATGCTGTATAACATGTCTGGGAATATGATCATGCAAAGCATGTGAAAATCTTTGGCCAAAGTATCGCAAGTTGCTGGTTGCGTTGTCCTAATCACCTAGTTTAAGAAGCAGGATATCAAATGAATATCAAGTAACAGATATTCAGATAGGCCTCTTAAATGGAAAACTTCAGGTAACCGGAAACAGTAAAGAGAACCCTGTATACTTAGTATACAATGCATGGATTAACATGAAGGATCGGTGAGTTACCAAGTCATGAAATGAGAGATTCGCTGAAACTCTGAGCCATAAAATGGGAGATCGGAAGTTCTTCGGGTCATTTACAGCAACATATGGTATCTGTTATATGATTGAATGGCAATGAATGTGTGTTCTAGATTGTAAATATACGAGCTAGAGAACATTGGTTTTAAAAGTAATTTTGTGTTCTGAATTATATTAATTGGACAGAGAACAATTATTAAAACTTGGTCGTGTGTTTTGAATTACATAATTCAGAACAAGAGAACGTTATATATATATGTATAGAAAATCGCTTGTTCCAGTGTCTTAAAATGGGGATGTTACATGGGGGGATAGATACGGGAATGTCATATATCAACTGACCCAAGGCATCTCAAGTGGAAAAGTGGGAAAGATAGAATTGTAAGGTGACCGGCTTTTGGTCAAGGAGTCATGCAAACTCCTCATCCCCTGTGGCAATAGTGATAGGTTGGGTAGGATCCATGTGTAATAAAATAGAAGGTGTTGAAGGACTAGGTGGGAGTGGTTGATAACTAGCATGGAATATGAGGGTGTTTTCTTGGGTACGTGTCAGCACCATGTGAACATGTATTGGCGTGGTAGGAATGCTTTCTTTAAATGACACATCAATACAACAAAGATAGGAAAAACAGGTGGTGGTAGGTGGATTAGCTATGAAATCTTTGCTAAAAATTTGAATAGGCTAATCGATGCCAGTTAGGGTGAACCGATGTCGGTCACAGGTAACCGTGATCGGACACTATGAAAAATGGACAGTTTGTCAAAACAAGGAAAAAGGATAATAATCTACCAAGTAGATAAGATGCTGATGGATTTATCAGGACAGAGAAGATGATGAGAGTTACAGAGACTCTGAATCAACAAATAAATTAAAGTAGGTGTCCTGTTAACGTGAAAACACAGCACCCCCAAATGATTTCTATAGGTATGCTTTTATAAGGCAGAGTCATTTGGTGTGATTGTGTAACATTGAACTTTCTCCAAGGTGTGGGACCTTGCAAAATGGGAAAGCTCTCTAGATTGAAGTTTGGTTCCTTATTCCTCTATTTAGGTGCATACTTAGAAACATGTAGAGGATCTATTCTTAATCCTAATCTAAACTTTACTAAGGAGACAAGGATAGAAGGAATACATAAATTAAAACAAAGCTAAACTATGAGGTGATGCACTAAAGGAATGATGAACACTTATTTTGCTAATAGACACAAACCAACAAAATGCATACAATAAACAATCACAAATAGCAAGATATATAATGGGAGACCAGATGAAAGCAAAAGAGATAAGAAAGGATCTAAAATTGATCACATACGTGTTTTATCGCTCCGTAGATTGATAGAGTCCATTACAAAGTAGCTAAGAGGCTGAAACATATTGCAATTTTTTGATGGAAGGCTTGAACCCTACAAATCTTTTTTCTAAGAGGAGAAGGGAGCCTACAAAAAAAAAATGTCTAACCCTTTACAATGAATCCTACCCCCACATTTATAGATTCGACCTGAAATAAGAAGAGAGAGAGAGAAGAGGGAAAAGTAGGTTAAATCTCAACCACCATTGTTAATGCCTCTGATGAAATATCTCCCCCAAATATGTCTTTACTGCATCAATCCTTGGTTTTGCACCTTGAAGGAAGAGGAAATGGTGAAACATATCAAATATGATCTGGTTGTTGAGGCAAGAAGATCCTGTATTGAAATCCTGAAGACATTTCCTCCATTTTTATTCACCTAACCTCCTCAAAATTAAAGTTTCAGATCTCCATGGTATGGGTGAGGTCAAGATTTTTCCAACGGCATCATATTTTTAATATTTCAAGCCCTGAGTCGAAAAATATGCCCCTTCGAAGTTCGTATCGGGTCTGTACAGGAAGGTGGGAAAACAACTTGAAAAATGGGTCCCCTTTTGATATCGGACACGTGGCAGCCAAATTGGAAAAAGGATTAGGCCTACGGGTCTGCAATTTATCTTTTTCCCTTTCCTTTGATTCCCCACTTTGGCTTTAACTCGGGTCAAAATGTTGACTTTTTCCTTGGGTGGAGTTAAGGGCCATTTATCAACTTTTACCCCTTGAATCAACAGAATACTGATACTTGGCATTCTCCACTTACACCTTTATACATAGCCAATTTTGAAGCCTTTTCACTTTGTTTCCTCCTATGCGGGATCATGGTCGATCCAATATTTGGCACGGGGTAGAAATATGGATAGCAATTTGGCGACTCATGGGGGTATCTTCCTACTAGATGAAAATACCAATTGCCTTTTCATATCCATTAGGCATGGAGTCATGAGTGATAGCCCGCTACTGATCTAAACTTTGAAAACTGACCCCGAGGCCGCTTGGAAACCCATTAGAACCAAAACTAATCTTGACCAAAAGCCAAGTCCAAACACTGCATGAGACCAACAAAACAACACCACACTATATAAAAAATTTGAAATCATACATGCTCCAAATGGAACATGCAGAGCATGTAAAGAAATTAGGATAAAAGCAATCTACACTACAGCAAGATAATGTGCATAAGCACTCAGAGGAAAGAGAAAACTAAACTAATATATATAGGGTGAGAACTCCCCTTTTAGTAGTAGTGCTTAAGATAGATCCCATTTACTAGAATCTTCAACTCTTCACCCTCCAATGTAGACAATTGGAAAGCATTGCTACTTTTGCATCTTGTGATCATATAGGGGCCACTCTAGATGGTGTAAAATTTGGAATGCCTTCCTGGTTTTGCTTGATATACATCCCATTTCAAAACTAGGTCTCCTTCCTAGAAGGTCCTTGCTTTTGAATTCTTGTCAAGTCATTTCTTGATTGAATCCTGATTCTTCTCTATTACTTAGAGAGCATGCTCTCTGGTTTCTTCTAATTTTATCAGCTCCTCATACCTGGCCTCCATTGGTCCAAATTCAGACATCTCTAGTTGCTTCACAAGCTCCAATGATGGAAACTCAAGTGATATAGGCAACATTGCCTCTTTCCCATAGATGATCTTGAATGGAGAGTTTCCTGTAGATCTCTTGGGTGTTATTCTATCAACCCATAAGTCCATTTTGAGCTTTGTGTACCAGGTCCTCTGATTCTCATCAAGATTTCTTCTGATGATTTTTAGTAGGTTCTTGTTTGTGGACTCAACTTGGCCATTACCTTGAGGGTAATAGTTTGATGTAAGTACTTAAATAAGTCTCATTCTTAACAACCCATCATGTGATCTTGGAACCTATGAATGCTAATGCATTGTTTGATATGATGGTGGCTGGCACTCTAAATCTGATCACTATCCCTTCATAGAAATCTAGGATACTAGACTCATTTGCTTCCTTGAGTGCCACTGCCTCGGTCCATTTGGTGAAATAATCTATCACTGTCAGGATCCATTTGTGACCCAAGCTAGAGTTTGGATTGACTCAGTCCAATAACATCCAGCCCCCATTGTGTGAATGGATCATTTACTGAAATATGGGGTGGAGTGGAAGGGATGTTATCCTTCTCCTTGCCTATGTGAAGAAGGCACACTTCTTGCACCTTCTTGATCCATGAATGGTAGCAGTCATTGAAACACTATTAGGCTAGTAATAACCAATCTTTCATGATTCTAAGAGTTTTGTTACTTTTGGGGGAAAATAGCCTCCAACTTGTTTCTCCATCATGAAACTCATCTAATAGCACTCTCTTTATTTGATATGTTTTGATGCTTCTTAGGAGAACACCATTGATATCTCTTTTGAACAAAACATTATCTACAAGCAACATATGAGTATAGCTCTGAAGCCTGAAATACCTTCTCTTGGCCTTACTCATCCCATTTGAGGACACATTGACTTACTTGAAGGAAGTGCAACTATATCCTGAGTCCAACAAGGAGTTGGATACAGGCATTGCTCTCCCTTTTTCTTTATCATCTTGTAGACTAACAATGGTGTCCATTTTATCTGTTTATGTTGATCTTGTTTACCTGAGGCTAGATGTTCAAATAACCCCTTTGCATCTAACCAGTTTGGTCACATTGATATCAATGTCATATTCCATGACCTTGAGTGATCCATCTAGCCAACTCTTTTCTCATTAAGGTCCTTGTTCAAGAAGAAAAACTTTCACACCTGCATGTGAAACTAGTAAATTGGATTTCTGTTATTAGACACTAGATGCATGAATTTATTTAAAATCCTCTAATAACAACAAGGATGTGTTTATCAATGAATGAATACCTTATCCTCGTAATATTCAAGGCCCTGGCTGAAGAAATGCAATATGGTTGCTCCAATACCTTCTTTGATTTAGTTATACCTAGTATTGCAGATATTGCATGTCACTGCCACCAAAAGCATATAGGGTGAAGTCCTTTGGAAAATTTTGGATTTGCATGAGTTGGTCAGAGCCTGTGCATATGGCCTTCTTCAATAGCTTCAAAGCTTTATTTTCCTTCGGCAGTCCATTTGAAATCCATGTTAAGCTCTTCTTCAACATCAACGTTAGTGGCTTGACAAGATTAAGGAAAATTAGGAACAAACCTCATGGACAAAATTTATTTTCCCCAAGAAACTTTGGAGAGCCTTTTTTTGACTTGGCAATGGTAGGGCACAAATAGCTTCAACTCTTTCTAGATCGATAATGCCAGTCCCTTCCTTAAACACAATGTGGCCTAATAAGCTTGCCCTCATGTGCCAAGAATATACATTTTTTGGGATTCAAGTGACACTCTAAATACTTTTGCATCGTTAGAACACCTTTCTTGAGGTGAAAAAGGTGTTTTTCTACATTTTTAGAGAAGACTAGTGATATCATCCAAGATAGAACAAGCACCATCTTGTTAATTAGTCCTTTGAACGTCCATATCCATTTCTCTCTTGAAATGTAGCTCTAGAAATTTGATAGTCTGAATGGAAATCTTTCCTATAAGCATATGTGCCCCATTTTGTGGTGAAAGTTGTTTTGAATTGATCTTCCTCTTTCACCATGATTTGATTGTATCCTGAGTAGCCATCAAGGAGTGAGAACCTTTTTGATCTAGCTACTACCTATAAGATCTACTCCATGTAGGGAAGTGGATAAGTATCCTTGAGAGAAGCTCTATTCAAGTCTCGGAAGTCCACACACAATATGATTTCTCTGTTTATTTTCATGACTTGCACAAGATTAGAAACCCATGAATAGTGCTTGATTGGAAAGATTATACTTGCCTCTATGAGCTTGTTCAATTCCTTATTCATGAGAGGTTCAATATGAAGATTTACCGGTATTTGTTTTCTTCTAATAGGATTAGCTTCTAGATACAGTTCAATAGTGTGTTCTACCAACTTCGGATTGAATCCCCGTAATTCCTCATAGCTCCAAGAAAATACATTTGGGAATTCTTGGCAAAGTTGTATGAAATCATATTTTTCTTGATCAGTACTTACTTTTTCATTTTGGAGTACTTTACCCTCTCTAACCGAAATGGGTCCCGAATCTTCTCCCTTGACCTAAAAATTTTCTTTCTCCTTCCGAAATTTTTCATATGGATTGAAGATTTATTCTAGAGTTACTATAAATTTTGGTAGCTTATTTGTGCTTAGTTGAACTATTTGATCACCATATTGTTGCTCCAATTTATCTTTATTTTTTTACAGTGAGAACTCAGCTTCTTCTCAAAGGAAGTTGATAATATCCTCTTCATTATCAAATACTTGCCATCTTGTGACATTATCATGCACAACATGTCTCACCACCATTCTGATATGAGGCTGGATCTTGCTTCTCCAAATATCCTCAACCACATCAAAACCTACTCCAATTGCAGCAAGTCTGTCAGCAACCTCATTCTCTTTTCTAGGAATGGCCTGTATATTGAAGGCATCAAAATATTCCAATAGATCCCATACTCCGTGTTTATATTCTTTGAGTAGATCATTTTTAGTTGCATGAGAACCTCTAACCTGGTTCACTACTAATTCACTATCTCCAAAAACTTACATATTTTTTATATTCCTTTTCCTTGCCCATTGTAGTCCATGGATGAGTGATTCATACTTTGTTGCATTATTTGAACAACTAAACTGAAATATGAAAGTAGAGTAGTATTTGATACCTTTGGGAGAAACCAACATTACCCCTCCTCCTGCACCTTGTTAGCTCCTTGAACCATCAAAAATAGTTGCCAAACTTCATTGCCATCTCCATCATTCAGTTTGTTAACATTAGGAAGAGGTGTATTTTCTTCATATAGAAAATAGATGCCTAATTCAAATTCTTATATTTATTTATATGGATCATATCCATGCCTCTTGTGATCCCACTCATCAAGTTTCAAATTCGGGATGCCTCCAACCTTAGTATCTGTATTCTTGAGTTGCTTGGGTAGGTATTCTTGATCAAAGGTTGAGACAATTAGCATTGATTGGACTAGGCACATGTGAGGATTCAATGTGATAATTGGACAATTGGCTCATGATCTAATTATGGCCTTTATCTCCATACCTCATTCCGGAAGATCATGTGGGACCAATCAGCTAGATAGGTAGCCTCCAATTTTGGTCAGTGAAATCCCTAGACAAGTACAAAGAAAAGATGTGGAGGTAAATCAATCACTGATACCTATCTTGCTAAACTGTGGCATTTGGGCATAGCATGTAGATGTGAGGCTTAGAACCATTTATCATTCCCACAGTAGTCCCACTGCTTGTTCCATCTATTTGTACCACTCTTTTTGAAATAGACCTCATACTTGGATACCTAGTTGATATAGCTATTTGTCTAGGTATCATTGAACTACTTGCCCCAGAGTCGATCATGCAATTGTGCACCAAATTGTCTACCAATAATTAAGGACACATAAAATGGTGGAGGATCTCATATTTTTACCTTGTTGTTCTCCATGGTTCCTCCCAAGATGCACTTCATTGGTGAGGAACACTCTTTCTTGATCCTTTGGTGACTCATTTGAGACTGGGACCAATTCTGCTATGGCTGCATGGAAAAGATCCCTCTTGGCTGGGAATCGCCAATGATTCCCATAATAGAGATACTCATGCTTTTTTTTCTTCATGCTGTCTCAATGATGTTGAATGGAGATGGTATCCTTATTTCTGCCCCTTTTCTTAGCACCACATTTCTTTCTTGCACATGAGCTGCCATAACTGGTGCTCTAGGCTGATTTTGTGAGGTGGCTTAGATTGGACTCTGTATGTTTGGAGTTACACTTGGAACACCAGGATCCCTGTGAACGTGATAGAAGGTTGAACATCACCTGACATTTGAGTGATTCTACTCCTCTCTAATATTTATCTTTCTTAGAACTTATGTATTGGATAACTACCCCCTAACAAGGAGAATTGATTTATACCAAAAAAATCCTCTAGCCAGCCAGTTCACTAGTGCAGTAGTCATGTCTAGGGGTCCACCTTCCTGAGCTGCTTGTTCGCTACTGATTTTCTTCTTGGCATTTGTCTCTTAAGACACACATAATAGTTTGTACCATCAATACCTTGATTTAGCAGAACCATTGAAAGCATGATGATCCTGATTATGGGGATGACCACAAGGTAAACATCGATTCATATTCTTGTGCAACATTATTTTGAACTGGAACCAAGGCTCTTGATGTTGAAGAAGTATTATGATTGTATGGCCTGAAATGGTCTAGCAAGCTGGGGGCTATCCTTGATTTTGGCTCTTTTTCATAGTCTGTGAGCAGGGGGTTTATTAGTGCTTGATATTGGAGGCCTAGCTTGATATTGCGCTTTATGGCTAATAAGGTCTAGAAGATTTGAGCTTTTTGCCTCTTGAGGGTCACTAACTCATTCCCTAGGTTCTAAAATTGCTTCATGACCTCTTGAAAGTCTCTAGTTGAGGTGCTAGAATGAAGAGGTGAGAAGCCTCATTTGAACTCTGATTTCATAGGGGAAAGGTATAGGGGCTAACTGTAGGGGTTTGAGCTGGTATTTAGGATTCCTTATTTCAGGACATAGAGGCATAGATGGCCTATGAGTGCAAGTTTACATGGCTTGAATTAGGAAATGGTCTCATAGCCCCTAATGGCTATGGCTATAAGCTCGTGGTAAGGTTATCCCTCCCATAGATTCAGAGAAATATCATAATTTAAAGCTTTAAGGAAATAGAGAAATTTACCTTCAGTAGCTGGTCTCACATCAATTGGAATCCTATCCCACGTCCTTTGAAATATGAAATTGAAGTAAGCCATTTTCTCATTGGGAGCCCTCTTTATAGTTGTTAGTTGTTCTAGCAAAGAAATATTATCTGACCTTTCTCTCTAAGTTGATTACAGAGGGTTGTGCATAGTTCATTCCAATTAGCAATTGATCCTGTCATCATAATCCTAAACCATTGCAAATCTCTTCCTTTAAATGAAGAATCTAACAACTTAATAGCCACATCTTGTTCAATGATCTGATGGATAGCACATGTATTAGAAATATCCTTAATGTGGTCAACATGAGTAGTCTGATTCTCCACAATGAAAAAATGAATTCTCTTAAGAGCAGACGTTGGAATGGTATTTTTGGAATTAAGGGCAAGAGGACTACTACCAATAAAATTAACAAATCCCAAATTCTGTTGTGCTACCATTATAATAGGTATGAGAACTCTTAGACTATAAGAAAGGCCTACCAGGTGGTGGAGTGGAAAGATTCTTGTTTGGTGGTGAAGGTGACCTTTGAACTGATCTTCCTCTTCTTCCCCTTCTAGGTGATAACTTCAGGTACTCAAAATCTCCATCCTCTACTGATATGGACCTTATCTCATGAATTCTTCTCATAAAATTGAGCACTTGCACTACCGAAACTAGTTGATTTGAATGATGGAGTCGCAAGATGTGTTATTGCAAAGCCTCCAAAGGGTAGAATATCACCAAGACACACATTTAAACTTGATGAAACTACGAAATATTTACTTCTGGTCCCACCAAGTGTGTGAAAATTGTTATGTCATTTAAAAAGTAGCACTGATAAGAACCTTGCATATAATAAATCAATAAATTACAGAAGATAATAAAACACAAGAGATATGGGGGGCCAAGATGCCCTAATATCAATATATGTAGAATAATACCCTTAAGGTAAGGCAACACCATACAATGCTCCTTAAGGAAGGAGTAACTCCACAATCTCCCAAGATGGGAATCCTCTTCGAGGGGGACACCTCCAATATACCTCTACCAAGTAGAAGACTCAACTCATACATACATTACCCCTTCATAATGATACTCACGTCCTTTAAATAGGATGGGTAACACCTAATCCCAATGTAGGCCGACCCATTACCCAATATAATTAATTCCTATGTGAGCCCATATAACTTACTAAGGGGATGTGTGCCACATGTTAGCATCTCCATCAACCCATATACATTATATTATCATATCCCATGTGAACCCATACATATAACTAAGGGGATGTGTGCCACATGTCGGCATCTCCATCAACCCATATATATTATATTATCATATCCCAAGGTACATAGCATTGCCTCCCTCTTTGACATGTTTCGTCCCCGAAACATAAGAAGAAGCCATATAATGAGTGTGCTTTAAATTATTGCACACTTGTCGCCATGCTCGATCATCTAACCACCCATATGAAATCCTAGTGGGTGATGTTACTCCAAACATGATTCCATATTCAATTGTGCTCATCTGATTCCATCCTGGTCCATATGTGTTCCTCCTTGGCATCCATGCATATCCATAATTATTATTCATGTGATTCCATGACATATAATTATTGTTCCATTGATTCCATGTATAGCCAAAATTATTACTCCTCCAATTCCCTGTATATCCATATAAATAGCTGCCCTTGTGTGTCCTAGCATGTCTCCGTGATTTTTTCCTCTCATGATGATGTGGGTGTCTATATGGTGCAACCTTAGTATGCTCAACCTTATCAATCTTTTCCTCCACTTTCTTTTCCTCTTCCAACTTGTTTGATTTTTTTTTTTTCTCTTGAGTAGAGAAACTATTTTTTACTTTTTGATGATGTTATTCATCCTCTCCTTCTGATTCATCCTTATTCCATTCTTCACCATCTTCAAATTCATCTTCATGATCCAATTTTACATTACTTTTTTCCTTACTAAGTGTGATATCTTGCAATGTAATTTTCTTTCTCTTGTACCATAATTTCATGAATTTCTTTTGCACATTAATATTAATTGTTCCCAATGTCTCTAACCAAGGATATCCGAGAAAAATATCCATACCATCCATATCTAAAGCATAAAAATTTGAATGTAAAACATATTTATCCATAGAAAGCTTTAAATCTTCAAAAACTTGAATATGCTTACCATCCATTTGAGATTCCTTGATATGCTTTGTTTGCACATGTAGATTTTGAGCTACATCCATATTGATGAAGTTATATTTGTTGTTAGGGTTTATGGAAACAATTACCTTTTTTCTTTGAATGCACCCTTCAAACTGAAATATTGAAGCTTCCTTCCTTGGAGATGCACTATCCTGTGTAGCAGCTTCATCATCAACATTTTCTTCTTTTGCACCATCAACATTTTCTTATTCTTCTTCTTCTTCTTCTTCTTCTTCTTCTTCTTCTTCTTCTTCTTATTTTTTAATAAAATTGTGTTTCTTTTTTGTTTCCCATCTAGCTAAGAAAATATCCTCCATTTCCTCCTAATCCCAATCCAATAGATCTATATCCAAATAAGAATACCAATGTCGCGCTTTCCCACCAAGATGAAGATAAAAAATAACCCATACTAAACATTCTTCAAAATACATTTGTTTAAATTTTATCCACCATTTTTTGCATCAATTTCCCCATTACCATAGAGAATTGGTATATCCATGATGCATAAAAAATTAGGGTTTCACAAACTTACTCCTTTGACCAATATTTTACCTAATGATTTTGTCAATCATTCAGCCTCAAATATGAAACCACAAAGAAGTAACCCCTACTAAAATTTTGAGATATTTCTGAAAATGTAAGAAATTCAAGAAAAATTCTCAAATTGCGGCCTGTGGAGCAAAATAGTGAAAAAAAATAAAACTGAAATAACTCTGTCAAAATAGATCCACCAATTCTAAAATTTTAGTGGTATCACCATTTAATATATCACCAAAAACCAAAAAAAATATTTCCTAATTCATCATTATTCAGAAGATATAGACGAAACCGTAGAATTAGGGTTTCAACCCTAAAACAAACACAACTCAAAACAACTCCAAAAAATCTGAAATTCAGAGGGAAAATCACTTGAACTATGTATCCACTTCCCACAAAAATATCATAAAAATTCAAAGTCTATCTCAAGATATAGACGAATCACCAACATTAGGGTTTCATCCCACAAATTGCCCGGATCACTGCTCTGATACCACTTGATAAGAACCTTGCATATAATAAATCAATAAATTGCAGAAGATAATAAAACACAATATATATGGGAGGCCAATATTCCCTAATATGCAATATATTCAGAATAATACCCTTAAGGTAGGGCAACACCATATAATGTTTGTTAAGGAAGGAGTAACTCCATAATATCCCAAGATGGGAATCCACTTTGAGGGGGACACCTCCAATATACCTCTACCAAGTAGAAGACTCAACTCATACATCCATCCCCCCTCATAATTATACTCACATCCTTTAAATAGGATGGGTAACACCTAATCCCAATGTAGGCGGACCCATTACCCAATTCCTATGTGAGCCCATATAACTAACTAAGGGGATGTGTGCCACATATCGGCATCTCCATCAACCCATATACATTATAATATTATATCTCATGTGAATGCATACATATAACTAAGGGGATGTGTGGTACATGTCGGCATCTCCATCAACCCATATATATTATATTATCATATCCAAAGGTACATAGCAATTTGTTCTTAATCCTAATCTAAACTTTACCAAGGAGACGGGGATATAAGGAATACGATAAATTAAAAAAAAAGCTAAACTACGAGGTGATACACCAAAGGAATGATGAAACACTTATTTTAATAATAGAAAAAAATAAACAAAATGCATACAATAAACAAGAACAGATAGCTAGATATATAATGGGATACCTAGATGAAAGAAAAAGAGACAAGAAAATGATCTAAAATCGATCACAAGACGTGTTTTATTGCTCCATAGATTGATACAGTCCATTGTAAAGTATCTAAGAGGCAGAAATGTGTTGCAATTTTTTGATGGAAGGCCTAAATCCCATAAATTCTTTTTACTAAGAGGAGAAGGGAGCCTACAAAATAAATAATGTCCAATCCTTTACAATGAATCCTTCCCCCACATTTATAGATTCAACCTGAAATAAGAAGAGAGAGAGAAGTGGGAAAATTAGGTTGAAGCTCAACCACCACTATTAATGCCTCTGATGAAACCTCTCCCCAAAATATTTCTTTATTGCATCAATCCTTAGTTAAGCTCCTTGAAGGAAGAGGAAATGACGAAACAGATAAATCTGATCTGGTTGTTGAGGCAAGAAGATCCTACATTGAAATCCTGAAGATGTTTCCTCCATTTTTCTTCACCTACCCTCCTCAAAATTAAAGTTTCAGATCTCCATGGCATGGATGAGGTCAAGATTTTTCCAACGATGTCAAATTTACAATATTTCGAGCCCTGAGTCAAAAAATATTCCCCTTCAAAGTTTGTATCAGGTCTGGAAGGCAGGAAAACAACTTGAAAAATGGGTCCCCTTTTGATATCAGACACGTGGCAGCCATATTGGAACAAAAATCGGGCCTATGGGTCTGTAATTTATCTTTTTCCCTTTCCTTTGATTCCCCACTTTGGCATTGACTCAAGTCCAAATGCTGAATTTTTCCTTCGGCGGAGTTGTAGGCCATTTTGCACCTTTTACCCCTTGAATCAATGTCATACTGACACTTGGCATTCTCCGCTTACACCTTTATACTTAGCCAATTTTGAATCCTTTTCACTATGTTTCCTCCTAAGCGGGATTGTGGTCGATCCAATATTTGGCATGGGGGTGAAATATGGATAACATGTCCTTTTGGGAAGGTTAACCAAAAGAATAGTAAACCGATGTCGGTTGGGTAAAAATAATGACAGTCAGAGGGTAACTGATGATGGTCACTGGACTGACACTGGTTACTATGATATTGAAATAGAAATGAAGAAAAGGTGGTTATGATTTAAAATCAAATGTGGATTCAAACCCAAAATTATGAGAATGATGAAATTAGGGTCCAGGCACACTCAGATGAAGCCGGAATACACCAACTATGATGAGAAGTGTGCAAGGAGAAATAAAAAGATGAATAATGTGTCCTCTCACCTCAAAATGCCAGCCAAATAGAAACACTAAGAAAAATACGATCCTAAGAGTGGTTTTTCTATTATGTTTGTTCAGCTTATGCTATTAAGGATTGACTTATGAACTTTAGGATAGAGTTTTTGGTGAGGAAGGCTTCCAATGAAGAAGGAGACCTACAAGGAGAGGTTTCAGGTATGTTATGGTGGGGGGGTTGGTCGTCTTCTAAGATATGACTCAACATAAGTAACGAGTTGGGGAGTACCTACCAATCCTTTGATTAGTGTGATCATTGACAGGCATTCCCAGGAAAGATGTTGTTTAAGAAATATGTGTATATTTCAATTGGTGTAGTTTGCTAAGACTTAGAGAGAGAGAGAGAAAGAGTTATTTCTACGATTCATTTGTCAACCATCAGTTGGGAATGACTTCCAGCATATAGGTTTCACTCAGTTAATGTGAGCTAATACATAAAATCATAATGAAATGAAGTTGATTTTAAGCCCAAATCGAAATATTGAATTCAATGACACAAGAAGATGAACAGGAGAAATTATGATCTTTCATTAATGTAGTACAAATGAAAGGAAAGACGAATTCTTTTTATAGCACCAAAACACGATTGCTTTGAGACAAATAGAAAGAAGAGAAGATTCCAGGGGAGAAATTTTAGTGTGAGAACCTTTCAGAAAGGAAACAAACATGCAACTTCTCACCTAGGAATGAATAAATGCAAGGAACCCAGTACAGGTCCCACTGGGCATGCCAAAATGTTTCACCTGATTCTTAGAGAGTTTCTTTGAATTTTGAATAAATAGATAAGGGTAAATGGGCTAGGAGGAATACCTGTAGAAGCTGGTTGAAGGTTTTTTTGCATGTATAAATTCTTGATCCATAGTTGGTCGTGAGAACTTCCTTTTGGCTAAGAGGAACTACCTGAAATAGAAAAACAAGACCACCAAATAGAAGTTAAATAGTATATGCAATGGACTACTTAGCATATCCTAGATCCGGGAAGTGTGATACTCCCTAGAAGGTTGTCAATCCACTGTTTAAAACAATTCAATGTTAACAATAAATGAAATCCTACTGTAGTTAAAATGATATAGGTATCTCATTCGAATACAATAAGAAAATTTGTTCACAATAGGCTAAGCTATGATTGAATTTGAAGGTCAAGTTCTCTGTTAGAGTACTGGTACCATCCTGATTTTGGGATGTTCTGGGTATTTGGTGGGTATTTTAGGCTCTATTCTTGGTCTGAGGGTAAAAACACAGAGATTGATGTCGGTCTAGTATGACCGATGCTGGTTCAAGTGAATCGGCGACGGTTGTGTGTAACCGGCATCAGTATGGTTAGGGTAGAGAAAACTTATTAAAATCTCAATATGAGGACATATCTGGGGCTAAATGGAAATGGAGAGGGCAATGACAAGGTCTATGGAGATCCTAAATATACTCAAAGATCTTTAAAAGTTAGGTATGGGAAATTTAATGGTGTGGGTGAAGGAATGATCAAGTTTACATGGAGGTAAATGGTGGGATAATGGGAGTGGGAGTAGAAACTGATAATAGATATAACAGAACCTACTAAAATGAAAGTGGATGAATGTTGGTTAATAAAACACCTATTGTTGTACGAGCTTAATGGCTGGATGGCAATGACATTTAATCAGATGGATGAAGTTTGATTTGGTGATGGTGTTTCCCTGGATGCTTCTGTGAATGCAAATAGCTCCGTGATCACTTATGATGTTGGATATGAATGCTCTGATGTGTGTATGAATGTTGGTTCTACTTGCATGTAGATTTGGTTTCATCCCTTTTTCTTAGAAAATGTGCCAACCTTGAAATAAGGTTGTTTTGGGGAATAAATGGTAACCGACGATAGTTCCAAGTTGACCGGTGGTGGTTTAGGGTAACCGGTGTTGGTTAGGGTGGGATTTCCTAGGTTTACTAAAATGGGCAGATCCCCTTGATTTCTTAGATCTCATTCATTTTCTTCTGTGGATTAGGATGGAAGATTCCTTTCTAATGAGTGGGAATGTGGTTAGAGGGAATGTAGGCTTTGATTTTTAGGGTTTAGGTAGGTCTTAGGGTGAGGTGGGTGTGGGCATTATCCCAATTAGGATATTTAAAATATTATGAGATCATGAATTAATTTAATTAATATTAGAGTGGGGTGAAAGGGGCCACGGTTAAGTGAGTGTGTTCGAGTTGGTTATTTGTCGAGGGACCAAAGGGAGTGTGACCCAATTTTGGTGTCTACAATTATAGTTATGATGTAGCCGATTCTGGTACACTTTCATATTATCTAAGGCATGAAAATTTCTTTCATCTAAAAGCTCAAGCTCTGCAAGGCATCTTGACAATAATCCTCTTCATGCATGAGGTGTTGGAGGGAGACTCTAAGTGAAGGAAGTTTGAATTCGATAGGTAATATGGCTTCAGAGCCATATACAAGGGAGAAAAGGCTCACTTCAGTTAGAGTATAGAAGGAAGTGTGGTAAGCCCAAGGGGTAGGATACAATTATGTATGCCAATTAAGTCTTTGTTTATCAACCATCTTCTTTAGAATGGATTTGATGGTCTTGTTGGAATCTTTGGACTAGCACTTCCATTGTGGATAGTATTGTGTAGCCCATTTTAGGAGGATATGGTATTTTTTGGCTAATGCTTTGACATCATTATTCTTGAAAGAGATACCATTGTCAGTGAAAATGGTAGTGGGGATGCCAAAAAAATAGATGATGTGGTTAAAAATGAACTTAGAAATATTGCACCCAAAAACATAGGTAAGAGGCATAGCCTCAACCCATTTGGTGAAATAATATGTGGAAGTTATAATGAATGTATGGCCATCAGAAGATGTGGGCTTTATTTTTCCAACAAGATTGAGCCCCCCATTTAGAAAAAGGCCATGGTGAGGTGATAGGTTGCAAGGCTTGGGAAGGTGCATGAATGAGGTTAGGATATAATTACGTATGCCAATTACATCTATGTTTATCAACCATATTCTCCAGAATGGAGGTTTGATGGTCATGTTGGAAGCTTTGGAATGGCGCTTCCATTGTGGATAGTATGGTGTAGCCCATTTTAGGAGGATATGGTATTTTTTGGCTAATGCTGTGACATTATTATTCTTGAAGAAGCCACCATTATCAGTGAAAATGATAGTGGGGATTCCAAAACAATAGATGACGTGGTTGAAAATGAACTTAGAAATATTGCACCCAGAAACATATGCAAGAGGCATAGCCTCAACCCATTTGGTGAAATAATTTATGGCAGTTATAAGGAATATATGGCCATCGAAAGATGTGGGCTTTATTTTTCCAAGTAGATCAAGCCCCCATTTAGAAAAATTCCATGGTGAAGTGATAGGATACAAGCCTTAGGAAGGTGCATGAATGAGGTTACCATTATTCTGAAACTCTTCACATTTCTTTACATAGTTTCACTCATCAGTATTCTAGGAAAATGGTATCTAATGCACAAGATATTATTTGCAAGAACCACACCACTGGTGTATGCACTGCAAATACCTGAGTGTACTTTAGCTAGCATTTAATTAGATTCTTCATGATTGAGACAAATTAAGAGAGTCCCATCATAACCTCTTCGGTATAGGGCATCTACGAGGATAGTGTAGCATGAGGCACGTTGTGCCAAGGATCATTTTTTGGTGGAGTTCATGTTCAAAGGATAAGATTTAGTTTTAATGAAGGTGTTATACATCATGATACCAAGGGTGATAAGGACTAACAATCTGACAGACCATGGTGGACTCCAAAAGTTCATATGTGGGCACTAAAATATGTTCAAAGAGGAACTCATTATGTGTTTGATAGTTTCAAATCCAAGAAGGGATGTGATAGTTTCCATGACATTTGTTGATTTTTTTTGCACATGAGGAATTTGTTCAAAAGTGATAATCTCAAAATACCCTTTGAGACGATCAACCATGTGTTTATAGGGTAAAATATTCTCATCCTTGAATTGAAATGCTCCATTGACTTGGTTGGTAATGAGATGAGAGTCTCAAAATGTTTTCAATTCTTGTAACTGCCAAGAGATAACAAATCCTAATTCTTCTATGATTGCTTCATACTCAGTTATGTTATTGGTACAAGGGAAGCTGATTCTGTAAGATGTAGGAATTAGATAACCATCAGGCATACATAATATAATTCCATCTCCTGACCCATGGATGTTGCAAGATCCATCAAATAATAAAATCCATGAGGGTAATCCTTCTATGTATAACAATTCTTCATATAGAAATTCTAAAATTTAAGAGTTGTGAACCTGGCAGTGGTGTTGTGACCAATTGATCTACCATTTCTTGACCTTTTATAGCCTTATGATTGAAAAATTAAATGTCAAATTTACTGAGGAGTGCAATCCAGCTAGACATCCATCCTGTGATTCGACTGGTATTGAAAGTAAGTACTTAAGACGATCAACCTTTGCAATTAACTTGGTTGTATGATTTAACAAGTAATGTCACAACTGACCAAAATTATATGTGACTTCCAAACAAGATTTTTCAACTGGTGAGTACCTAGTTTCATTCTCAAGGCTAGTTTTGCTGAGATAATACATGGATTTTTCTTGCCCCTTGTTGTTGTGTTACACTAATAATGCCCTAATGGCATGTTTAGTGACTGAAGTGTATAATGACATAGGATTTTCCTGAGTGCGTGGCATGAGCATCGATGAAGTGGACAAATATTCATTCAACTTAGTGAAAGACTCTTGAAATTCTTGTGTCCATTTGAATTGGATGTCCTTCTTAAATGGTTGGTTGAAATGGTGGCACTTATCTGCAAGTTGAGGGATGAAATGCCGAATAGACTGTATTTGACCCTGTAATCCACGTAGTTTTCTGAGGTTCTGTAGAGGTGGCATATCCATTATAGATTTGAATTTTGTAGGGTCCACTTTGATTACCCTTCATGAGATGATGAATCCCAGAAGTTTTCCTGAAGTGACACCAAAGACACATGTCTTAGGATTAACGTAAACTTTGTATTATCTTAATCTTTCAAAGATTTTCCAAAGAACAGTTGAATTTTCTACTCTGGTTTGTGATTTGGCAAGGATGGCATCGACTTAGTCTTCCATGATGTCGTGAAGGAGTTCATGGAAAATTATAGTCATGGCACATTGGTAGGTAGCACCAGCTTTCTTAAGGCCAAAAGGCATGAACTTGTAATAGAATGTACATAAAGATAAAAAATAAGGACTCATCAAGGGCTTGTGTATTCTACAGTTCAAAAAGAGCCAGCAAAGCTTGATATTTTGTTGAATCAAGCTATATGTGGTTCTTTATATTTTGAAAATGATTATGATGATGAATTGCTAGATATAATGTTTAATAGAATTGAGAATTTAAATGTAGAAGCTCAAGACTACCACAATATGTGTTCAAGAGACAAAGGCCTTGTAGTTATTAAAAATGCAGAAAGAGATAAGGCATTAGTATGTCTTACTAAATTTGTAAATATGATTTAATTTTTTTTAAAACTTTATTAATTATTTTTTGTTTTGAAATGCAATCAAAGTACCAAATTTGAAAAATGAGGCTACAGAGCTTGATGTGCATGTAAAATTTGCAAGGAAAATTTAAATGCAATAATTGATTTGAAGGAAAAGCGTGTTATCTTAAACAAACATAATAATACCTTAAAAGGGATAATTAATGAGTGTGGAATGGATATAGAGATATTTTTGAAGAAGAAAATAGAATAGGATCCAACGTTACTGTCTACTAGTGATGCAACAAATCCAGGATGGAAAATTATTTCAAATATCAAAGCATTTGCGAAGGATCTTGTTCATTCAGGTGTTGTAAAAGAAAGTTATGATGTGGATGAGACAAATACACCAACAAAATAATCTTCTTAAGGATGAAGCTACAAAAGAAAATTGTGAAATTTGTAATTTTCATTTGAAAATATTTTTGTAAAACTGTTTAATTTTCATAGTATAAATATATATGATTTTTTATGAAAATATTGAGAGTTTAAAATTTCAATTGATGTTGTGTTGTACTTTTACTATATTAGTGCATAAATTCTTCAAGTAAAATCATAATGTGAGTATTATTCTCAATTATGTTTTCTATTACTATTACATAATACATTACTAATTATTATCATTTTCAAACACTTTCTGTGAATAGAAGTTTTGTTTCCAAACACTAATATTATTTTCAAAAAAGAACATAAATTTTGATCATGTATCATGTATTTCAGGACTATAAAATATATATAGCTCTCTAGTAACTTTAATCTTCTCAATACAAGAAAATATTGACAAAAAAAATTTCTTTGTAACAATGAGTGATTTTTTTTAGTATTATATTCAAATCCACACAGCTCTCAAACAACATAGACACCAATAAATTGTTGTTTATTTAAATTACTTGAACACATAAGTACCACATATCTCAAGTCACAAAATTATTCAGTAAAGAACAATGTGAAAATCAAAACCATGAACAAGATAGAGAGTTTTGAATTTGTTTAAGAAAAATGATATGTAGGGTAAAAAAGTTCATGACATTCTTATTGAGATGCCTGATATATAAAGTAGTTCAAAATGAAACTTTATCTTTGAAAAATCATGAGATACAAAATCCATACTTACCCATAACATATTATCTCATTAATGAATGGTGTATTTTCCGTCACATTCTAGATGTATATTCAATTGTGTCACATGTATGAGAATTACATGATGGAGTCTCCTCTATTGAGAATGGTACATAGACTTGGTAATAAAGTCTTAAAAAGTGAGAGGGGTCATTCTTGTTCTGGAATGAATAGTACCTGTTAATGTAAAAAAATGCCAAGAGTTCCCTTTGAGAGTAAGGGGAGAAAGTTTGAGGTGCCACAGTACATACCCAAAATTTCATGTGGAATAGATGTGGCACCTACATTTATCAATGTCACTGGAACATGATCAACCTTGAGAATTGATGGTGATTCTCTCAAGTGAAATATGGGATTTTAATATAAGCTAGCAAGTATAAGGCCATATTGGTTGATGCCTTCATATGTAAACAGACTATTGCCTAAAGCAATTAGGATCATAATGGAACACACTGCCAATACTTGTTGATTAATGTATGACTAGTGTAAGTAAATCTAATCAAAAGGAGGAAATGACATACCAAGTGGAAATGTAATAATAATATTGTGTCCAATACTACGGTGGATATGGAGATATAGGAACTATGAGGTAGGAAATCTTCCTCTTCCCAGAGATAGGTACAAGTATTATAATAAGGGTTAATATCAGAAGTGGTGGGTTGACCTTGATTTAATACTTCTCATCAACTTGATATACACTAGGACACTACTGAAGATCAGTATAATGAGTATGATTGAGAGACTCATAAAAATCAATTGGAGTAGAGCCTCTAAAGGATATGCAAGGTATCATTAGTGAGCTCCCGATATCAATAAACATGGACATCATCAGAATTCATCGGTCCCCATCGGGCATGCCAAAAGTATTAGTTCATATTTTTCTACATGCTCTGAATGTTATGTCAAACAATAGCACCTTAGGATTTGGGCACATTATAGATCCCTACTTATTACTAACATGGGGTTATCATCAAAGTGTGGGATCCTTGCAATTGAGACAAACTCTCCAGAGAAGGTTAGTTCCTCTACCTATTCCTAATGCTAAAACTACTCCGAGGAATGGTAAATGAAACTATTCTAACATTAACCTAGATTTCCAAGGGACCAGAGAAGAGAGAGAGATGCATAAAATAAAATTCCTAAACTATGGGAGGTGATAACACCAAGAACAAGGGAGTGGAGATATCCTTAGTGAGTGAAAATGAGGAGAAAATAGAGTTGGAGAGGGAAAACATAAGTTTCATAGTCTGAAACAACATTAATGTCTCCATCTTAATGAGGCACAACAAGTTCGGGTCCTGTAAGAAGGTCAAAACATACACAATATACCTATAGATATAATATAAGGCAAGAATGCAATATAACTCGAGCTAGGGAAAGAAAATATAGAAAACACCAATTTTTTATTTCTTTAAAACGACGCACGATTCACTATAATATAGGCACAAGGAAAGAATCCTTTACAAAATGCCCAAATTCAAGGCCTTGCAACTCACAAGAGTGCTTTAATATTTTGACATAGTTCATTTACATTACAGAATGTCTCCCCTCAAATGAAGTGAATTTTACAATATATCTAGATGAAGATTCTTGAAATTACCCTCACCACCAACCGAAAGATTCTATTAAAGAGGGTATGGGAATGCCATAAAAATTGGTACTTTGATTGCATGGGAAGTCATGGGCGTTATACCTCATTAAACTGGTAGTTGAAAAAACTTTGTACCACTTCATTAATGCCTAGCCCTTGGGCTTGAGGTTCATGTTGATGGGTGGATACATGTTCATCAAGTGTCGACCAATTGCATCATTTCTTCTCCACATTCCTATGTTATCCCCCTGATTTGTACCAGATGGTTACATCTTGTAGCCACCCGGTTGCGTTATGTTTGGTGTTATCAAGCGACTGGATCGTACTATGTGGTTGTATCTTACAGCCACTTGAGTGGAGTCACATTGGTGCAACTACCAAGTTGTGGGCTGAGCTATTGTTGACGTCTGATTGATTTTTTGCTGACGAGAGGTGACATTTTTTAATGCCCAAATGCATTTTTGTGGATGCCCGACTACATTTTTGCTGACAGGGCGGCAACATTTTTGTTGTTGGGTGGCAGAATTTTTGTTATCGGATGGTGACATTTTTGCTGACACCTAACTTGCACTTTTTCCAACAAATTTCTGCCCTCTAGTTTTTTTGGGAATTTTCTCCAGTATCTTCATCAAGCCCCCATAAAATTACATAAGTCCATATTTAGCAAGTTAGCTAATTTTGCAAGGGGTAAAAAAATTGGATAACAGTTTGGCGAATCACAGGGTAATCTTCTTGAAAGATTGCAAAGATCAGTGGCCTTGAAGTATCCATTGCACATGGAGTCAGTTTGAAAACTAAAAAACTGATCTGACATTGAAATTTTTACCCCTGAATTTCTCTGAAGTACTGCGTGGACTTGACTCTAATCTAAAACTATTTGAGCTAGTACTGATTGTTCCCATCATAAGACCTTTCCTTAAAAAATGGAATGTGTAACAACAATAAAAGGAAAAACTATCTACAAACAAGAAGATCATACATGTCCAAAATGGAATATGTAGAGTATGCACCAACACTTATTACAAAATAAAACCTACACTAACAAAAATACAATGTACTAGAAGTACTTAGAGGAATTAGAAACATAATCCAATATATACAAAGATCAGAATTTAATTTAGTAACAGTGCTTGAGATATATTTCATAGACCAGATTCTGTAATTCTTCTCCATCCAACTTTGACAGTTGGAAAGCATTGTTTTCTTTGCATTCAGAAATCATATAAGATTCACTTCATATTACATCAAACTTGGAGTGTCTTCCTGGTCTGACTCTATCTCCATCCCATTTTAGGACCAAATATCCTTCTTGGAAGGATCTATTTTTGGCCCTTCTTATCTAAGCACCTCTTGATCAAAGTTTTGATTCTTCTCCATGGTTTGCACCACTTGGTTTTTGAGTTCCTCAAGCTCCATGAACTCTGCATACCTCACTTTCATGGCCCCAAAATCAATACAATTCTAGTTGCTTGATAAGCTCCAATGTTGGAAACTCAAGGGATATGGGAAGTCTTGTCTCTCTACCATAGACCAACATGTAAGGAGAGTTTCTTGTTGACCTCCTTCGGAGTAATCGTATTAGCCCACAAGGTTGATTTAAACTTGGTGTGCCATGTTATTTAGTTCTCATCTAGATTCCTCCTGATTTTCAAAATATTTTTATTAGTGTACTCAACCTACCCATCACCCCAAGGGTAATAATTTAAAAAATTTCTCAAATAGATTGCATTTCTCACTACCCATTCAGATATTTTTGTCCTGAGAAAAGATAAGGCATTATCTGATATTATAGTTGAAGTGACTCTGAATCTAGCCACAATACCCTCATAAAAATCCATGATGTTTCCCTCATTCCTATCAGCCCACAAGGTTGATTTCAACTTGGTGTGCCATGTTATTTAGTTCTCATCTATAGTCCTCCTTATGATTAAAAAAAATATATATTAGTGGACTCAGCCTACCTATTACCCCAAGGGTAATAATTCAAGGAATTTCTCAAATAGATGTCATTTCTCACTGCCCATTCAAATATTTTTGTCCTGAGAAAATTTAAGGCATTATCTGATATTATAGTTGAAGGGACTCTGAATCTAGCCACAATACCCTCATAAAAATCAAGGATGTTTCCCTCATTTGTTCCTTGAGTGCAACCACCTCCATCCATTTTTAAAGTAATATGTGGTTGTAAGGATCCAATTGTGACCCAATCTAGAGTTTGGATTAATCACTCCAATAAAATCCAGCCCCCCTTTTACGTGAATGAATCTGTAGTGCCCACTTCCCTTGGACACCTTTGATGCTTATTTTGATACTATTGATTATGTTATGGGACATTATTATGCTTTGATTTAGTATGATGTTAGGATATTTGATCATGAATTTTGTGATCTTG
This sequence comes from Taxus chinensis, assembly GCA_019776745.2. Classification (NCBI taxonomy): domain Eukaryota; kingdom Viridiplantae; phylum Streptophyta; class Pinopsida; order Cupressales; family Taxaceae; genus Taxus; species Taxus chinensis. Next base: position 862,417,511 of record CM034150.1, read on the forward strand.
ATTTTGTTATGATGCACGATGATTATTAGAGACACTGATATGTGGATGATGATATACTATTAGACATGGATGTTTTATAGATGTGGTTCAGACATATAATTTTGGATATTATGAGTAGATCTAGAAAATGGATATTATATGTTGATGATGTAGTTTTGATATAAATTATATGTTGATAATGTTCAATTACTT